>LR812533.1:11469137-11811637 GCA_903798195.1 Danio kyathit
TACACAACAACAGGTGAATTCAAAAGACCCCGAGGCCGAGCAGATCTGTAATTACATCAATTAAATGGGAGGCAGTAAAAGGTGCACCTTGCGATGGCGGAGGTGGAAAAGCATGACGTGTCGTAGTTTAACCCAGACACATAATCATGGCTGTTGTATGCTTGCACTGATGTTTCTCAATCATCAAGTAAGAGTCTTGTTTGTAGTGCTAAGTGAGATTCCTCAATCGGAGGCATGCAGAGACCCCCCCTCCCTACAGTGTTTTTAAGTAGGACAATAGCGCTTGACATCACCCAGCCCTGCTGAAACCAGGAGCAGCTACTTCCTGTCAACCGGTCTGTCCGGTTCATCAACACAAATAAGAATTAAGCTTCCTACAGTATCAGTGTTCTCTCTGTTCTTCCCTAAACCGATCATTTGAAGCTATTTAATCTGACGAGGAACTATAGGCCAATCGAAAACTTGCTTGAGTCAAATGGCAAGATTTAATATACTAAAAAAAAAAAAGAAAATCTTCTTTAAAACACACACACTAGGTTTTTAAATGGATTTGTATTTCTGATAGTTTTAGAGAAGTTTTAAAAGACTTTTTTCAATGCTTTATAATAGTATTTAATGCATGTATTATGCCATCATGAATATTACTCTCACTTCAGTTGAAAGACTTTATATTACACTGTAAAACCCAATAAGTTAAGGTAACTCAAACCATCTGAGGAAACCGATTGCAACAAACCATTTAAGTTCAAAAACTAATCCTAATGAGCATTGTGAACTTAATCCATTAGAGTATACAAAAAAATAGCACAATAAAACCCAATGAAATAAAGGAACTCAAACCAATTGAGTACTGTAAAACCCAATAAGTTAAGGTAACTCAAACCATCTGAGGAAACCGATTACAACAAACCACTTAAGTTCAAAAACTAATACTAATAAGTAAAGTGAACATAATCTATTTGAGTATATGAAACAATTTGAGCACAATAAAACCCAATAAATTAAGAGAATTCAAACCAATTGAGTACTGTAAAACCCAAGTTAAGGTAACTCAAACCCTCTGAGGAAACCGATTGCATCAAACCATTTAAGTTCAAAAACTAATCCTAATGAGCATTGTGAACTTAATCCATTAGAGTATACAAAAAAATAGCACAATAAAACCCAATGAAATAAAGGAACTCAAACCAATTGAGTACTGTAAAACCCAATAAGTTAAGGTAACTCAAACCATCTGAGGAAACCGATTACAACAAACCACTTAAGTTCAAAAACTAATACTAATAAGTAAAGTGAACATAATCTATTTGAGTATATGAAACAATTTGAGCACAATAAAACCCAATAAATTAAGAGAATTCAAACCAATTGAGTACTGTAAAACCCAAGTTAAGGTAACTCAAACCATCTGAGGAAACCGATTGCATCAAACCATTTAAGTTCAAAAACTATTCCTAATGAGCATTGTGAACTTAATCCATTAGAGTATACAAAAAAATAGCACAATAAAACCCAATGAATTAAAGGAACTCAAATCAATTGAGTACTGTAAAACCCAAGTTAAGGTAACTCAAACCATCTGAGGAAACCGATTGCAACAAACCATTTAAGTTCAAAAACTAATCCTAATGAGTACTGTGAACAATCCATTTGAGTATACAAAACAATTTGAGCACAATAAACCCCAATAAATTAAGGGAACTCAAACCAATTGAGTACTGTAAAACCCAATAAGTTAAGGTAACTCAAACCATCTGAGGAAACTGATTGCAACAAACCATTTAAGTTCAAAAACTAATCCTAATGAGTACTGTGAACAATCCATTTGAGTATACAAAACAATTTGAGCACAATAAACCCCAATAAATTAAGGGAACTCAAACCAATTGAGTACTGTAAAACCCAATAAGTTAAGGTAACTCAAACCATCTGAGGAAACTGATTACAACAAACCACTTAAGTTCAAAAACTAATACTAATAAGTAAAGTGAACATAATCTATTTGAGTATATGAAACAATTTGAGCACAATAAAACCCAATAAATTAAGAGAATTCAAACCAATTGAGTACTGTAAAACCCAAGTTAAGGTAACTCAAACCATCTGAGGAAACCTGATTGCAACAAACCATTTAAGTTCAAAAACTAATCCTAATGAGTACTGTGAACAATCCATTTGAGTATACAAAACAATTTGAGCACAATAAACCCCAATACATTAAGAGAACTCAAACCAATTGAGTACTGTAAAACCCAATAAGTTAAGGCAACTCAAACTGTTTGAGGAAAGCGATTGCTACAAACCATTTAAGTTCAAAAAGTAATCTACATGAGTACTGTGGACTTACTCCATTTCAGTTGAAATAATGAGATATTTAAGTGATTAAGTGCTGATTGAACATTAATGATGAACACCTGCTGTTAACAAAGCAAAATTACAGAAAAGAAACACGAATCTATAGCTTAGACTTCAGTCACAGCCATATAAGAAATAAACAACTCCACAAACATGAAACTCTTTAACTTCAACACTGAGTTCAAAACTGTTTTCAAATGAGTAGAATTAACTTCTAGTAAATTTTGAGTTAACTACACTCATTTTATTTGAGACATTTGACTGTTGAATTTTACAGTGTACTTTGAAATAATTATACATAATTTTTTTTTTTAAACATGTTAATGTTACAAAGAATCTCTAAAACGAATACATTTCAACTTTGCTTAAAATGAAAATTATACAATGCATTAAAACTATGAATAACTTTATAATGCTTTTTACAAAAGGCTTCAAGTATTAACAACTTTAAAACGTAAAACTAAATGTCAAGATGTGTAGCTTTCTATTCCCATTGCACACATCCGGTATACAGTTGCAATCAGAATTATTCAACCCCCTGATTTATAAGCCCCCCTGTTAATTTTTTTCCCCAATTTCTGTTTAACAAATTTAACACATTTCTAAACATAATAGTTTTAATAACTCATCTCTAATAACTGATTTATTTTATCTTTGCCATGATGACAATAAATAATATTTTACTAGATATTTTTCAAGACACTTCTATACAGCTTAAAGTGACATTTAAAGGCTTAACTAGGTTAATTAGGTGAACTAGGCAGGTTAGAGTAATTAGGCAAGTTATTGTATAATGATGGTTTGTTCTGTAGACTATTGAAAAAATATATAGCTTAAAGGGGCTAATAATTTTGACCTTACAATGGGTTTTAAAAAATTAAAAACTGCTTTTATTCTAGCCGAAATAAAACAAATAAGACTTTCTCCAGAAGAAAAAATATTATCAGACATACTGTGAAAATTTCCTTGTTCTGTTAAACATCATTTGGGAAATATTTAAAAAAGAAAAAAAAAATTAAAAGGGGGTTGAATAACTCTGATTGCAACTGTATACACATAAATGTTGTAACCATTACAGAAAAACTGTACACATGCTGAAGTAAAAATACCTGTTAAGTATGTTCCTACCATAAGCAGTTGGAAATGATTACACTTACAGTGGGGAAAATAAGCATTCAACACGTCACTATTTTTCTATTTCTATGCTGTTGTTATATATATATATATATATATATATATATATATATATATATATATATATATATATATATATATATATATATATATATATATATATATATATATATATATATATATATATATATATATTATTTGTTAATCAATTTTATTTACGTGTTTGGTGTTTTAATGGATTAATCACTGATTCTGACCTATACTGTAACCTCTGATGGGTTATTTCAGCAGACACAGGGCTCCTACACCTTTATCAAAGTCACATTTAAGGCCTTTTCAAGCTCTTTCCAGGTGCATTTTCAAACTGTTCCAGCATTTTACAACTGTGGTAAATGACATATTTGCATGCACACACTTCATCAAATTATATAAGATGCTATTTGTTACAATATTCTATAGTACAGCCTAGCATATAGTATAGTATTTTAAGAAACATTTGTATGATATGTTTGCCCAAAGCCCATTATCAACACTGTAATGCTGCCTCTTTTAAATGTCCTCTATTCACATCTAAGATGTCAAATTTAACCTTACATTTATATTCATTTGAATGATCTGATTTTTCCATATATTAAAAATAAATGACATTATTTTTGGCCAAAATACGTTAAAACCAAAATGTGCAATGGTTGGCGCCAAATCTCTATCTTTGTCATTGAATTGTTCATTCAGATTCGTTAGAATCGGCTCATTTATAAATTAATAAAGAGACTAAATATGAATGATTCGCTCAGAGATTTCTTGTTAACCTCATTTGTTAAGTGCTTAAAACTTTGTTTCAAATGGTAACAACAGGGAGAGCACAGGGAAAGCCACCTAATAAGTTTTCAACATGTTTGTTTTACAATAGGATATATATAGATAAAAAAACATTTATTTTTACCTATTCCCAGACCCCCCCAAACCCCCCACCCTCGTAATTCACAGCCTGTAATTCATCCATAACCATGAATCAAGCAGAGGTGAGTGATTTTTAGTTTGACTTTTCGGTGATCGTCTACTCTTCTCTGTTGATGACCCCTGAAATACTTTCTGCTGAATCTGAATTTCACGATCTGAATTTCTGGTTTTGAATTTTAGGATATTGAATTTGATGTTCTGAATTTCTTCATCTTGAAAATTTGAAACTGTATTTTTTACAAACTGGATATCTGCAGTCTATGAATTCAGAACACAAAAAATCTGAAGTTTGAAAATACGTCTATAAAAAAATTCAGCCTTGAAAAATGTAGTTAAATTTCAGATGTTTAATATTCAAGTTATGAAGTTCAAATTAAAAACAATTTTAACGGCATATAAAAACTCAGATTTTTAAAATTACAATTGTCAATAATTCAATTTAACACAATTCAAATACAGATTGTTTTGGCATATTATTAGCTCCATACGTTACACTTTCTAAGCACTCTGACTTCAGTCTAAATCAAACAACTAATCACTTGGAGTGCCTTGTGAACTATAGGCTATATGGTATGCTGATGTATCTTTAAATAAATAAATCGCTTCATTTCACCAACTCCCCTCAACAAATCACAAGACCCCAGGACCCTGCGAGAACACGCTTTTGATGGAAGAGAAGAATAGACAGGAGAAAGCAAACAGGATCTGTAATAATTTGCACATTCATGCATCAGGGCTTATGCCAATTTGTCAGATCAGCGGACGGACGCTGAGCACAGTTCATCAACCTCTCTCCATACAAATGAAGGCACCGAGCGAGACCCTCATAGACTAGTGCGCTCAAGTCAACCTGTTCACAGAGCAGCACATCTGCAAAGCACAGCGTTGACGACACAACAGATCCAAACAGAAGGAGAGAGAGAGAGAACATCAGATAAGAGGGGATTTGTCCTACCCTGCAACAGTAATTTACCAAACCGATTCTCCTGAAGCCCATCAGTCCAGATCTGTGCGAGATTATTGGAGTTGGCCAGAGCCCAGCTTTAACACGGCCAATCGCAAGCCGTCTTTCTGCACTGACTCCAGGCCAGCTCTTCTAATCAAACTTGAGCAAACACAGAGATTAAACCGAACACCATTATTCTCCTGTTTCCCTTCAGGAAAGCGTCAGACTGTTGAGTGAGTGTGTGATCTGAAGATCATGCCGTTTGTGATCGCTTGCACTCATAGTCTCTTCCTCTTTTTTTTTTTTTTTGATCCCAGTTACGTTCATTGGTTTGTTCGGTTTCCTTGTTCCACCCCGCAGGTAGTCAAGTACCCATAATGCCCCTCAAAATGGTCTCTGCGTGCAGGATTTCTGTCTCGCTGCTTGCATGAGATTACCTCTTTTTTTTTTTAAAGCCCAGTCAATGTCAAATTGTTCCTGAGGCAGAAAGTCGCTCACTGACAAACAGATCTGGACATGTCATTTCAAAAAAAGAAACCAAATGAAAAAAAACAACCAGGACACAGGCCTTTGGACATAACCTCTAATAAAAGAAACTTGATTTTGACATTTGTTGAGGTAAAACGGAGCTGGGCTTACGCACACAGCTTGCTGCCATGATGCTAGGGTAATCTGGATTTTACAGCATGTGTAGTTAGCATTTGCTTACTGTGTACTTACCAACAATATACTGGTTATAGAAGAAAACTCCATGGGGTTAATGTTAGGCTAAGGTGTAGGCTATGTTTAGAGAGAGTAACCAGTCATTAGCCCCTTTCACACAGTGATACCGGTAAATATCCGGCAAATTTCCGGAACGACTTTACCGGTAAATTCAAAAAACGCTGTTCACACTGGCAAGGACGTTCTGAATTTTTTCCGGAAAAGACCATTCACACATCCGTTCCAAATTACCTGTAAATTCTGACATCATTAACCAGAAATGGCCTTTAAATGGCTTTAGCTTTCATGCAGCTGCTTTCACTGCAAAAATGTATAGGTGGGCATAGATCATTTATTTTAATTTAGATTAATCTCACTGTAAACTTGGAATTAATGTAGATTAATCTAGATTAAAATGTCTCGTTTGAATTCTGCCAAAGGCATTCAGAATATGTGTGCTACCCAAGTAATGTCTTTGAGAGCGGGTTTCTCAAGCCAGGTGGCGCATTAGACCAGGGGCTCATCTCCTGTTTCCAAAATGCATCACAAACTGCTTGAGAAACTGTTCTACTATGATAATTGGTGATGAAAATAAATTCTGTTCAATAAGATGTACTTGTGTTTACTAACTGTTTATTCAGTTAAACATGAATTTTGAACTGTAGGCCTACATAAGCTCCAAACAGCGATTTTTGATAACCTTAATCCGACTAAAGTCATAACTGAACTAAACGGAAATGGAATTAAGACGTGGAGTATGTAGATATTAGTAGCATTATTGAAGTAAACACCGCAATCAAACTGTTACCACCATGTAGGACTTTTCGCCATATTTTCCAATAAGATCCACACACGCATTGCAAAACGCGGAAGTTTTTTTCTTTCCATTCGGCGTGCGTTATTAAATTCCATACCACTCTCACCAGTCCTTACTCCTTATTTGCGTCTAATACCCCAGTTTGTCACGGGGGCATGAATGAAATGGGGCATGAGTTAAAGTGAAACTGCCAAACTGCAGTTAAAGTCACCCAAAATGAGGAAACTCTTACATGAAAGCACTTCATGTAAACACCTTAATTATATTATTGTCTATTAAGGCAAATAACTAGATTACAGATGTCCATGTAAACGAAGTCAGTAGTGTCTTTGAAGTAAGTGAAAGATCCTGCACTAAAATATTAAGGTGAAAGTCATCATAGCTTGCGTAGAATAGACCCAGCTCCCAACCCAACTTTGAGAATAGATTAACGGCGATATTTTAATCGCGTGATGAGTCTCGCGTTAATGCAGCACGTTAACGCCGATAACGGCCCACCACTAAAAAAAACTTAGATTTTTTGTCTTGATTCTAGTCCAAATATCTAAAAGTTCCTAAATCAAGAAGCATTTTCTAGGCAAGCAAAACATATCGTCTTGTTTTAAGAAATAATATGCCAATTTTGGCCAATATTATGCCAAAATTAGGCGAGTTTTTCCTTAAAAGAAGCAAAATAATCTGCCAAGGGGGTAAGCAAAATAATCTTGTTTTGCCTTTTGAGATTATAAAGATTATTTTGCTTACCCTTATTGGCAGATTATTTTGCTTGTTTTAAGGAAAAACTCACTTAAGTTTGGCATATTATTTCTTAAAACAAGACAATATGTTTAGCTTGTCTAGAAAATTCTTCTTGATTTAAGAAATTTTAGATATTTGGACTAGAAACAAGACAAAAAAATGTAAGTAAGAAAATCATTTTTTGCAGTGTTGTCCCAGAGACATCCGCAGCTAAATGTTTACACATTTGACTATATTACAAATTCTGTGGATGGATTGTGAACGACATCGATTAAAACATATGGAAGAACACTTTTGCATGTAGAGATGTACATAATGTGTGTATGCTGGCGCTCACTGAAGCTCGCGTCTGGCAACTGAAGCAAAAGTTCTAAACGTGAACGCACTCTTTCTGGCAATTTCCATCTGTGTTAACACAGAGCAGCATTCTGGCAAATTACCAGTAATGTTACAAATTCTCTTTCTGGAAATTGCCGGAATGAATTTACCGGTATTTTCAAAAAGGGCCAGTTTACACATGATCCCTTTTCGGAAAATTGCTGGTAATTTTCTGGAAAGGTCTGTACAGTTGAAGTCAGAATTATTAGCCCCCTGTTTATTTTTTTCCCCAATTTCTGTTTAACGGAGAGAAGATTTTTTTTCAACAAATTTCTAAACATAATAGTTTTAATAACTCATTTCTAATAACTGATTTATTTTATCTTTGCCATGATGACAGTAAATAATATTTAACTAGATATTTTTCATGACACTTCTATACAGCTTAAAGTGACATTTAAAGGCTTAACTAGGTTAATTTAGTTAGGGTAATTAGATAAGTTATTGTATAATGATGGTTTGTTCTGTAGACTATGAGAAAAAAAAATAATAATCTAATAATTTTGTCCTTAAAACGGTGTTTAAAAAATTAAAAACAGCTTTTACTCTAGCTAAAATAAAACAAATAAGACTTTCTCCAGAAGAAAAAAATATTATCAGACATATTTGTGAAAATTTCATTGCTCTGTTAAACATCATTAGGGAAATATTTAAAAAAGAAAAAAAAAATCAAAGGGGGGCTAATAATTCTGACTTCAACTGTATGTATGTATGTATGTATGTATGTATATATGTATATATATATATTATATATATATATTATATATTATATAGTATATATATATATATATTATATATATATATATATATATATATATATATATATATATATATATATATATATATATATATATATATATATATATATATATATATATATATATATAAAACAATTACCCTAACCTGCCTAGTTAACCTAATCAACCTAGTTAAGCCTTTGAATGTCACTTTAGGCTTTATAGAAGTGTCTTGAAAAATATCTAGTAAAATATTATTTACTGTCATCATGAAAAAGATAAAATAAATCAGTTATTAGAAATGAGCTATTAAAACTATTATGTTTAGAAATTTGTTTAAAAAATCTTCTCTCCGTTAAACAGAAATTGGTGAAAAAAAATAAACAGGGGCTAATAATTCAGGGGGGCTAATAATGCTGACTTCAACCATATATTTACTTTTTTTTAACAATGCATGAAGTCTGATTTGAGAAATGAGTCCCTAACATCGTAGCACAAACACCACCTGCAAGACAAATTGCACTCTAAAAAAAGTGAGCATTATGAAACTATGGGCAATAGGAGCAGTGATGCTTGCCTTAGCAAACACCACCAATAACTGACAAAGCGGGGAGTAAAGCAGCTGCACAGGCATGACATCAGAGGGCGGTGATTTCCAGACTGAACTGGCACGACGGCTGCACTCCACATTCCAAAGGTCAAGGCACCGCAGCAAAGCCAAAGGTGCATTTTTCTAAGCTTTGCCCGCACCGTAGGGAATGGTTAACAAACAAAAGCCCCACACTCCCCCTGGGCCCAGACAGGATCCCAAAGCAAAAACCGAACAGATCCTGTGTCTGTCTTTTAGCAGCGATCTGCGACAAAAGCAACAAACAAAAACCCAGGCACGTTTCCTCCTAAACTTATTTCTCCCAACAACTTCTTACTCACTGGGGGCCAGATGAGGGTTTCGTTCACCCCTGACCCTTTCGAAAAAGAGGGTTTTGGATGTATTGTTAACATGCATTTTTCCTCAGATGGCCAAGACATACCTTGCACAGGAATGACCAATGCGTTTGACACGATGTCATCATGTCATATGACTAAGAAAAGCATTACTCGTTGAAGCTTTGATTATTTTCGGATGCTTTATATTTATACACAAGTAGAGTTGACTGAAACAGGCTTTTAGATTTGGAGTAACATGTGGGAGAACACAATAAATGTTTTCTTGAATGAACCCTTTTTGCAGCCATTTCTGTAATAAATGAACCAATGAATTTCAGTTTTCATAAGTCGATTGGTTTGGTTAGCTTGTAACAGATATGCTAGTTTTACGCAGTCTTATTAGTGGTGGGCCGTTATCAGCGTTAACGCGACTCTTGTCGCGCGATAAAAAAAAATATTGCCGTTGATCTATTCTCAAACTTGTGTTGGGAGCTGGGTCTATTCTTCGCAAGCTATGATGACTTTCACCTTGATATTTTAGTGCAGATGTAAACCTGACCGGTGAGCCGTCCGACAAAAAAAGTGCCCTTCTGAATCAAATCAGCAGGATGCTCTTCTGGATCTTTCACTTACTTCGAAGACACTACTGACTACATTTACATGGACATCTGTAATCTAGTTATTTGTCTTAATAGACAATAATATAATTAAGGTGTTTACGTGAAGTGCTTTCATGTAAGAGTGACTTTAACTGCAGTTCGGCAGTTTCACTTCATGAACATTTCATTCATGCCCCCGTGACAAAGAGTATTAGACGCAAACAAGGAGTAAGGACTGGTGAGAGTGTTATGGAATTTAATAACGCACGCCAAATGGAAAGAAAAAACTTCCGCATTTCGTGATGTGTGTGTGTGTGTGTGTTCTTTACTGACAGCCGCGTGTGTGGATCTTGTCGGAAAATATGGCGAAAAGTTCTACATGATGGTAATAGTTTAATTGTGGTGTTTACTTAAATAATGCCACTAATATATGCATTCTTCATGTCTTAATTACATTTCTGTTTAGTTCAGTTATGACTTTAGTCGAATTAAGATAATAAATAAAATAAAAAAACAATATTAAAAATTTTTTGCTGTTTCAAGCTTATGTAGGCCTACAGTTCAAAATTCATGTTTAACTGAATAAACAGTTAGTAAACACAAGTACATCTTATTGAACAACATTTATTTTTATCACTAATTATCATAGTAGAACCGTTTCTCAAGCAGTTTGTGATGCATTTTGTAAACAGGAGATGAGTCCCTGGTCTAATGCGCCAACTGGCTTGAGAAACCAGTTCTCAAAGACTTGTATTTAGTCATTATTTGGGTAGCACACATATTCTGAATGCCTTCGGCAGAATTCAAATGAGCCATTTTAATCTAGATTAATTCCAAGATTACAGTGAGATTAATCTAGATTAAAAAATAATCTATGGCCACCTATAAATCTTATGCATGTTGAATATTTGACTATTACTAACTGATTTCACTTACAAAGTGAAACGGTTTGTTGATGAAGTACTAAAACAACCAAAATAAAACCAAATGAACCCTTTGACAAGTTCTAAATACTCCTGCTGACTTAGTTTTTAATATGACTTTTAAGAACGCATGACTTTAAAAGTTTACACTGCAGCAGGTTTATCACATGACACCACAGCAATGATGAATTATGTATATCGTTTTTTTTGTTTCTTTTTTGTCAAATATTGATACACATCCTACCTTGATTGAGTGCTGCCATGTTAAGGCTGATTTATACTTCTGCGTATGCTCCAGCCTAGCCTTCGCGTGGACGCAAAGCCCTCGCCATGGCTGACGCCAAAGCTGATGTGCACCTCTCAAAAAATGTAACTACACATTGCAACGACTCGTAGCCCAAGCTCTGTAATTGGTCGGCTTGATAGCTGTGACCAGTGCGGGCGGGGCAGAGAATCGCACGAACCTATTGGAGCGAATGTTTACAAGTCGTCACCTTTGGAATTATAAGGTTCTATCTGTGTTCTGAATGATTTTGAGATATTGAGCTTCAAAGTTTTTGCATTCCATAGCAAACAGTATGTGTGTAACATTTGTTTTTTTAAATAAAAAGTCTTAAAATGCAAACAACTTATAAAAAACATCCCATAAAGTAAATACATTGTCAATTAATAAGAATATGTCAATAACTCAATTTTGACAAAAAATGTCAGATAAAACCTTATAATTCTAAGGTGATAAAGTGTCGAGTCGTGTGAAGGAGCTCCAAATGGAAATTTTTGTTTTGTGTTTACCTTATGATTAATGTTGTTGCACATCTGCCGGTTCCCACGCCTGAATGAGCAAGTTTTAGCTACTTCTACATTAAGGTATAGCGTTCAGAAAAAACAAAACACTTGTGAAGAAACTCAACACAGAGGAACATAACATAACCTACTGCCAGCTAGTGTTTTGGAAGTGTTATTGCAGAGCAACAGAAACAGCGAGCAGAAGTATAAATGCACGGCAACGCGCAAGGCGGGTCACGCTGATCACTTGACGCAGAAGTATAAACCAGGCTTTAGTAATAACCCTAACCCCTAAACCCAAACCCATTATCCGATTATGTTTAAAAATCATTCTTACTGCCATGTCCATAAACATCCTAGATATCTAACATCATTATACATACCATAAACCACTAAAAAAATTATGTTTGCTGTTTGTTCAAACTACTTATTTAAAATTAGCTAAAACAACACTATTCTTGAGGGACAACTTAATTGTTTTTATACTTAATCCATTTAAATTTCTAAAATCTAATCATTTAACTTAATTCATTCATGTTGTCCAAATCCAACCCAACACAAATTGTCCAACACAAATCATTTGTGTGGAAGCCAGCCTTTTTTACAGTGATGTTAGGTTTCATTTGAACTTGTGTGCATTCAAATGTCTGAAACCTAAAATAAACATAACTCGTTAAAGGATTAAACATTAAATATTTAATTTTTATTTTAAATATCTGTAAAGAAGGCTGTCGATGAACTTCGTTTACACTTTTTTTTTTATCTACCAAATAACCAATTTTCCAATGAAAATAGCCCCATTTTTTCTCTAAAAATGTACATTTTTCATTGAGTAAACTGTTGCTAAAAATGTACGTTTTCTAGTTTGAATAATGCAGAATTTGACTATCAAAACAATCAATCTTTAATGTGAACAGGAAAAATGCGTGTTTCCAAAAAGACCATTTTCTACTGAGTAAACCAGTAACCAAAAAAGTTTGATTGTCGACAAAAAGCAGACACAAAACAGAGGTCTGCTTCCTCCTAAACTGATTTCTCCCAACAGCTCCTTATACACCGAGGGCCAGATGAGGTTTTCTTTCACCCCTGACCCTTTGGAAAGAGAGAAAAGGGGGTTTGAACGTGCTTGCGCAAACGCCTGCTCCATGGGACGCCTCAGGAAACGCGAGATTATAGTGTGTGTTTTTGAGTCTTCTCGAACATCCTCGTTTATTTGGCTTACACAGAGGCTAGTTACAAACATAATGAGGAGAAATGCATGTTGACAACATGTCTCACATCGTGACTCATCCAATCTGGATCAGTTATGTCAACACACAAAGCAGGCGTCGCAGAGACCCGGCCTTCATTTCTTGTGCAGTGTAGAAAAACAACAAGAGCTGGGCAGAACCGGACCAACTGCATTCCTCTGCTAACACGCTTTTATGAGACAACGTACCTGCATTCCCCTGAAATTCACTACGCTGTTTCATGAAAAAAACACAAACTCTCATTCTTCATTCTTAGATTGCGTCTCTTGACAACAGAATGGAGTTTCAAAAGCTCGACCAGTGTGTTGCTCTAAATAACCATGAGCTCTCAAGTAGAATACAACAAGGAGAATCCTTTCAGTATATCATTTAAACCAGCTCTCCATATGTTTTACATGTTTTTTTTATACACTAAATATAAATAAAATAACACATCAACTCTATATAAATAGCATGTTCATAAATCTGCATAATAATACAGTATAATACACAGGGGGCCAAGTACAAAAATAAGTACAAAGTTTTCCCTACACACTATAGCTGCACAGTAAATCATTTCAGCATCGGTACCACAATGTGAGCATCCGCAATAATCACAATGCAGGATCTGCAATGTTGAGTCTAGACCGGTCATAATAATCAATATATCGACTTATCGCACAACACACGGACATGACCTCGATCATTTTTCGCGATATAGTATATAACGCCCAGACATAAAACTAATTCTAGCAACATTTCAGCTGATTGGGCAAAATCTCTATCTCTATTGGAAGTGTCAGTATGGTTAAAAAACACTATAGTATTTACTATAAATTACTATAGTATATTTTAATGTGGGTGTCTGACAGCTGAAAATAGATCTGGTAGCAGATATCGCAGCTTCTGTTACTTTTTAACCTTGCACCTTTCTGTTAACATTTATTATTATTTATTTAGGATGTGCGTTTTCACATTTTTATTCCAATGGCTCATTATTAAATTGTTAAAATGACTATAATTCAATTAAATATTCTTAAGAATAAAATATTATTTGTTCTTTGGAAGAGTGTTTTTGCATTGCATCCCTCAGTTTTGAAATATACTTGCGGTGGTAGCCGGATTGAAACGCACCTTTTACCCACAGCACATAAATAGTCAACTACATGCGACAAACAAAAAAATAATGTGATTTTTAACTATATTTTTATTTATTATGACACTGTTACACACCTTTTCTTTTCAGTGGGTTTAAGTTATTAAAAAAGGTTGTTGAAATAAAAGAAATTCAATATTTATCTTACTTTTATGCTATTTAGGAGCCATGTGCACTCATTGACAGATAAAGGCTGCTCTCTCTCTTTCTCTCTTTAAAGTTACTTTATTAGCATGACATTTACATTACTGCCCAAGCATTTTAGATATTTATAAAGTATGTAATATATTAACATCATTAAATGAATAAAATATACAGCAAATGAGAAATAAATAGCCTAAAAAAAGGAATAAAAATAGACGTTATTGCAAAAAAATTATAATAATTACAAAAATAAAAAGTATAGATAATTTAAAGGAGGCAAATTAGTTGATTAACAATAAGTTGACAAATATTTTGCAGCCAGTATAGATGTCATTTTGTTCTCTTTGAGTATATAGGCTAGTAAAGTTTATCTGAGCAGTTTATTAAGTGATTAATTATTTAACGGCTGTGCGTGCAGAGTTAGCTGCGAAAAGGTAATACAAAAACACATACGAATAACAGAAAGCAAATTCCGAATCCCGGACAATTTAGGAGATTCAGAAACTACGGTCGGACGCATTCTGGTGCAAAAGGCACGTCTCTGTGGGTCTGCAGAGCATGTGATTGTCTGCGAGTGTTGACAGTTCTTGCTTTCTCAGAGCCAGTGGTAGAAAACACGCAGACCGAGAGAAAATTAATAATAATATATTAATAGATAGTAATAGATATAGTAGAGATAATAATAGTATTAATGTGTCACTACGAAATATACTTGGGCGGCTGTTAATATACCTGGGCGGCCCGTCCAAATAAAGTCTATGTGTGGGAAGCACTGCACTGTGATGATTATATTATGCCATTATATTATGAGTGGCATAATATTGTCTTAAAATGACGATAATATCGTTGATCGCAATATATTTTGGTGCAATATATCGTACAACAAAAAGTAGATATCGTGACAGGCCTAGCAAAGTGTGAATTAAGGGGGTCTCAGACCGGATGTGCCGCTCTTGCGATTTTAGAATTGTAAACATAAATTTCTATAAGGGTACACACACCAGTGCCGCAAGTTGGCAGCTGTCCGCAGTGCCCAGCTACAACTCAGGACACTGTTCATATTTCTGCCGTGCCACAGAGTGCCATCTGAATAGTTTCATAATAAATAGCATGTGAATGTGCGTGTCCGGTGTGCTCTAATTCTAACTGTCATGTGCGCGTCACGGTGCTGAGCGGCGCATCCGGTGTATGACCCTCTTTTTTGTTGACCAGGAGCCACAGAACACATGTGCTTTGTAGTCGCTGCAAAGTTGTTGGTTTTTTTTTTTTAATTTCAAGAGAGTTTAAACAAAGACTATAGAATGCACAAGACGTGTCACTCGTATAGTTTTAAATGGGGAAAAGTGTAACGGTCAATATGGCGAATGAAGCCCCACCTACTAGTACAGGAGCCAATCATCGATCGTTATAGACTGATGTTTTTTCGGGGGAAAAGCTCGGACCAGACGTGTGCTTTTATGACAGTTTGGTGGTCAACAAACACACTGGAATCTCAGTGAATACTTGCTTCGCAGACATAAGAAATACATCCACATAAAGCTTGAAATCTGTACTTTTAAATGAACCAAGTGCAATTGAAAACAAATGTTTTTTTGGTTTTGTAATCTGTATGAAACGAACGCGAGGTACCGTTTTTCCTGTCAAACGCATAACACATGACAGCAACTATTCAAACACCCCACAAACTTGTAAACAAAGAGCTGCTGTCATTTCTGGAGGAGATTCGCCATCAAGGCCAAGTTGTGAATTACTTTAGAAGAGCAGCGTAATCTGACAATCATTAAGAGGTTTATATTGTGTAACACATCCATAAATGAGGTTGGTGTCATGATCTCGTTCCTTTCAAGTGCGCATGCGCAGTAGCTTGGGCACCCGTTGCTGTTTAATTTTATAGGTGATTCCTAATATGTAATGTAATCGTAAACTTGGCAAACAGTTTTGGTGAATTTGATGTTTCCCCATTTAGACAGAATGCCCGAGCATACTGCCTGAGAGGCGTTTCAAAGATGGCCGGCGAGTGAAATTACTTGCTTTGAAGGGCCTTTTAGAGGTGTAACAAAGATTAACTGTATTTTTTTTTTTTTTTTTTACGATGAAGATTATACAGTGTTATTTTACATTTGCACTGCAAAAAATGCTTTTCTTACTTTCTAATTTTTTTATATGATTTCTAGTAGGGCTGCACAATATATTGATTTTGCATTGATATCGCAATGTGCGCATCCGAAATAGTCATATCGCTAAGATATGCAATGTTGAGTATGAATTATAGTTGACCAGATTTTTATTTAATCACTGTATTTGTATGGAATTTATAAGATTTATTTAAAAAAAAAAAAACTCGTACTTCGAATTTTTGTCTTGTTACTAGTCTAAATATCTACATTTCAAAGTAAAAATCTGATTATTTCTTCTTATTTCTTCTGACAGTGAAAACAAAACAATATTTTTACTTGCTCTATGAATTTCTTTATTTTTTGATATTTGGATTGGAAACAAGACAAAACAAAGAAAATATTTTTTTCTATTGAGATTATTCAATTTCTGTACCTGAATACTGTTAGACTATCCAGAAAAATATCAAATTCAAACTATCTTGTGAAACGGTTTTCACATCACAATATTTATAGCAAAAAAGTGCAGCCCTAATTTCTAGCCCAAATATCTACATTTCAAACTAAAAACAATATTATTTTACTTACACCGTTGGCAGATTATTTCGCTTTGTTTTAAGGAAAAATTACTTTCATTTTACTAGTTTAAAAAAGAATTTAGATATTTGAAAAAAAAAAACTTATTTTACATTGTGATTATTCATTTTATGTACCTGAATACTGTTAGAATCCCCAGAAAAATGTCAATTCAAACCATCTGGGGAAATTTAATTAATATCGCAATATACATTACAAAAAAAAAAGTAAATATCTCAATATCAATTTATTTTCAACGATATAGTTTTTTTAACCATTGACTTAAAATAGATTTTTTTCTTAGCAAATATTTATAGGGAATAGTAATACATGACATTTTATAATCTGAACTAATCTAACCTTAAGTTTGTTCACGTTTTCCAGTTTATCACTTTAATTTGACATTTAATCTTTTGACATTTAATCTGAAAACTAATTATTAATCTCTGAAAAATCCTGGAGTAATACTAAACTGCAAATCCTTTTTTTTTGCTTATATGCCAGAATAGTTGGAGGTTCGTTCAGCTGTGGTGACCCCTAATAATTAAGGGATTAAGCCGAAGGAAAATAAATGAATGAATGGATGAAAAACTAACACTTCATTAAGACACTTATTGGATATTTTGGTTTACAGACACTCATTTCCACTGTGAATTTTTTTTTTAATTTTGCTCACACTCCACAGCTAACTCTCCAGATAAAGATAAATCCCAACAAACCAACATAAAACAAGACCCTAAAAATTGATTCCAGTTACATATAGATCTGCAAAAGGCGCAATAAATCTCCAGTCACACGTCTTAAAGTTAATAACTATTATTAGAGTGGGAGTAAAGTTGAGAGTGCTCATGACATTTGAAGTAATTGTTCTTCGAGGTCTAGTAGTCCCTGAAGCAAAGGTCGTGACGTTCCTGCATGTCGCCTTGGATCCTGACAAGCCATCTGCTTGACACCAAATACAACTTTAAAATACGCTTTTAAAAGCTACACTTGGAGCAATGGATCAAAATATCAGACCCCATAGAGCCAACAAATCAACCTGCTGGACATAAAAAAACAGCTACATGTCCAAATTAGCAACTTGTATAATGATATGATATGATAGATCTTGAGGCAGATTCCAAAACCAACAGTTTCTTCTTAAACAGCATTTTATTCTTTAGAAAAAAAGTTAATATATTGTATTACTCAAAAAAATCTTAAGAATGTTCTTCAATCAAATTCTTAAAAGTTCTTAAAAGTCATGACATAACCTCCTAAAGTTCAGTCTGCCAACTAGTCACAGATCTTCAAAGTATAAGAGTTGTAATGAAATTATAGCAGGTTTTTTTTATAATTATTAAACATAAAATAATAAAACTTCTAATATAAAATATAAAACTGGCCATTGGGCCTCATCGGGCTGTCTATCAGCGCCAGTCTGTCTAGTTAGTTTGGTGTGTTCCACACGTTGCCTCTCGTTTGGTTAATGTCGGAACTTAGCAAGTAAACAATTCAAACCAAGAACGAACATAGAGGTCAGCTGGATTTTCGCTACATTTCTCAAATATTTCCATATGATATTATTAGATTATCAGATTTGCATGAACAAATTCCTCCGTGGTGAGTGAGAAGTTCTGTAAAAATGGTACATAATGTTGCTTTGTTTAGTCTTTGCGCATTAGAAGTTCTGTTTTTTGTTTGTGGAACGAGAAAATACATTACGGTCTATCACACTGGCACAG
Organism: Danio kyathit; assembly: GCA_903798195.1. Taxonomy (NCBI): domain Eukaryota; kingdom Metazoa; phylum Chordata; class Actinopteri; order Cypriniformes; family Danionidae; genus Danio; species Danio kyathit. Next base: position 11,488,083 of record LR812533.1, read on the forward strand.
AACGTCAAATCTTCTCGAATCAGCTTTTTGGTCCAGACGCGAGCAATGCGAGGCAACAACACAGTTGGTTTTCATTTGCACTAGTTTTTTTATGTCAGTTTAGTGTGTCCCGGCCTTTAGATGTTTGTTTCGTATGGAAATACTGTGGCCTTTCAACAAGCAAAGAAAGCCATCTTTAAGGCGGTGTTTATACTAGTGCATTTTTATTTACACCTGGCATCCCAACACAATCTCACAGCAATTCGTAACTTTTTGATTTAGTGGCTAATTTGTATGAATTTTTACGATCTAATTCATGCAATTTAGTACGATTTGCTCATCCCCCAATGACGGTGGGGTTTAGGGGTGTGGTTGGGGGCCACGCCTCCTTTTTAAAATTTCGTACGACTGAACTCGTACAAATTAGCCACTAAACTGACAAAACGTAAAATACTTACGTTTTCTCGTGAGATCAGGCTGGGTATCCACACTACTCTGGCATCTTCGTATGTATTATGTATTCCCAGTGAGCGTGAATGGTCATGTACCATGTGTTTCAGGCTGCATACCCAGCCTATATATTCTGAAACATAGTAAAAACGCCAGTTTATGAGAAGTGTTTTCATTACAATACAGCATTTTTAAAATGAAATTGCACCAGTTTACATGGCAACTAAGAGTCTTGCCTAGTTAATCTTTAGTTTCTTTTTCTTGTCATCCATGTCTAACTAGCGGAGTTGTTTACCCTTTCCTGAGAGTAAATGAACTTTTGATCGCTAATATTGTTAAACGAGCACATCCCACTCAACAATATAATACTTGATTGGGATGTGGTTACCACAGTAAAACAGGATAATAAAGTTACTAAAAAACTAAAATGTGGCACAGTGAAGCTATCATTTTATTTTATTCACAAGAAGAAAAAAAACAGGACATTCTTAAAAAAAACTATTTTGAGGGAATTTTGAAACTAAATTTATATGATTTATTTTTTTATTTATTATTCACCATCATGTCGTTTCAATCCCCTGAGAGCTTCGTTCATTTTTGGAAAAACAAATTAAGATATTTTCGATTAAATAGACTGTAGACTGCAACAGTCCTGAGACCGCAATACGACACTTGCTGCTGACTCTAATGTCGATATGAGAGTTCTGCCTCTAGTAAACGCACACACCTTCACAACCAAATGAGAAAGACAAAACATATCGTTTTTGCATCGATCCGTCACAGGATCTACAATGTCAAATTGGTATTATAATTGACCAGGAGCCCCGTATTGAGTCATTGCAATGTTTAAGTTACCAGTATATTAAGTTATGTATATTTTTAATAATTCAAGTCAGTTTAAAGTATTCAGGCATAAGAAATTTAGTTTCTAACTTATATTTATTGATGAAATAAGTGCTATTTTACACTGGATAATTGAATGCGTGTATCCGAATATTGCTAGACTTCCAGAAAATCGTAAAACACTGCATATTGTATTTGTACAGCATCATTGCTCTATTGTATTTCCCAATGTTTGTGATTGGTTTAAAATATTGTTTTGTAGATACACTCCCTTACAAAACCATCCCAATTTATCTAAAATTACGAATTATTTTCGAATAGACCTATTCATTTCATCTGATGAAATTATACGCAATATAGAAATCGTAGAAAAATAAAATAATCGCAATGTCTATTTCTTTCCAATATCATGCCGCCCTGATTCATTTGCTTACATTTGAACCACTGAAGACACCTAAAACATTTTGACAAATTGTTTGGTTCATTTTTCTAGATTTCGAACATCTTGGGACGTCTATGCAAGCTCTCGAATTTAATCTAAAACATCTTAATTTGTGTTACAAAGATGAACAACATGAGGTTGAGTAATTAATAACAGATTTTCTTCTCAGAAAGAAAATTCTTCTCAGAAGTTATCTTATGAAATTTCTTATTTCTCAAAAATATTTTGGTGAATCCGACCCCTGAAGGTTTCAATCTCCTGCCAGATTGCGCCAATAGCCGTTTAGCAACTGGAAGTGGAACTAAATAAACACGAATGTATTTCCTCTTGTGGTGAGCCATATGGAAGTGCTGAAATAAACCAAAAGGCACTTGACTTGCCGACTCGTATGAATCTCATCCATCTTCCCAGCCATGACGCGGCTCGTTTTAGAGCTCCTTTCCCGCTTGCTGGCGATAGCAGGGGCATCGTTAGCTAAGTGAGAGCAAGATGACAAGCCGTTGCAGGGGCGCTCGATAACACCAAGCCCAAGCACCTTTAAGCAATGCAGCACTTACTCATGAGCGAGCGGCCGGCACTGTCGCCAGATAAGGAAAAGAGCAGGCCAGATAAAAACACTCCCAGATGGTTCGCCTATCGCATGATGTAAGGAGATGTGTTTGCCATTATGCAGCAAGACACACCTCACACAGGAATGACCAATGTGTTAGTGTGACTCTTTGACACAATGTCATCGTTTCATTTGACTAAAATAAAATCTTTTTTTGATGACTGATCCTCTATATTTGTACACAAGTGTTTAACAAGTAGAGTTTCCCAGAAAACAGCATTTGGGTTTGGCATGATATAGCAGCATTTGGATGATATGCTTGAGTACATAATAGTAGACACATTAACCAATGAATTTCCCTTTTCATAAGTCAGTTGGTTTTGTTGGCTGGTTGTTGGTTTGTAATGGATTTGATCTGCTGTACTATAAATTTGCTTTATTTGAAATGTATTGAAAATAAATGCCATTTACTGAGAGCCTGGCTATTTATTTAACGTCTAGTTTTACTAAAACCAAAATCACTCACATAAAAAACTTTAATATCGTTTGGTAAAACTGTCAAATTAACAAGAACCCCAAATCAGAATAAGTTGGGAATAGGGATCCCAATTTCTGCAAAATCCTGTGATCGTTTAAATTAATGATCAATTATTAAAATTAATTGCTATTCACCCCTCAATCATAAACACAACAAGGTTTTGAATGATTTAATATATTCAACTAGGCTATTCTGGAAAAGACTACACACTGTAAACTGCACACACTTGATTATGTTATGTGTAAATGTGTCTCACAGCGCAAAGTATAACTTCCTTTAAATAAGGACTATCGATTAAAGGCTTATCAATATTATGGAAAATGCAAATCAAAACGTATAAATTTCCAAATTTTGTAGACTTGTATTTCATTGCAGACAATATGAACACAAAATATTTCATGTTTTGTCTGATAAACTTCATTTCATTTGTAAAAATACATCCTTTCCTGTCATTCAGACCTGCAACACATTCCAAAAAGCAAATTTAGAGTTGGTAATCAGGTAAATTGGTTAAATAATGATGTGATTCGAAACAGGTGATGTCAACAGGTGATTGTAATTATGATTTGGTACAAAAGCAGCATCCAAGAAAGGTCTAGTCCTTTAGGAGCAAAGATGGGCTGAGGATCGCCAGTTTGCCAACAAATATGTGAGAAAATGATGGAAATGTTTAAAAACAATGTTCCTCAAAGAAAGATAGAAAGACATTTGGATATTTCACCTTCAACAGAGCAGAACATAATTATGATTCTGAAATGATTCAAGGAATCTGGAGGAATTTAAGTGTATAAAGGACAAGGACGTAAGCATCAAGAATCATCATTCATCGATAAGCGATATCACCACATGAGCTCAGGACTACTTTAGCAAACCTTTGTCAAGTACCACAATATTTAGTTACATCCACAAATGCCCCCGTCAAGACCCTGTACTGTTGGCCACCTTAAGACTTGTTTGCAGGAAGAATGGGACAAAATTACATCTGAAACACTTTATCACTTGGTGTCCTCAGTCCCTTTTTGTCTTTTGTGAAAAGGAATGGCAACATTACAATGTGGTAAATGCTTTACTGTTGCAAATTTTTTTAATGTGTTGCAAGAACCAAAATTGGAATATGTGTTTATTTAAAAAAAAAAAAAAAAAAAATACAATAGAAATCATGAAGGACACATTAAATAATGTTTGTTTTATCATCTGCAATGAAATACAAGTCCAAGTAAATTTAGAAATCAATACTTTATTTTTTTTTATTTGTGTTTTCCAAACTGTCCTAACTTTTTCTGATTTGGAGTTGTAGATAAACTTGTCAACCTCACTAATTAACTTTATATTTTGTTGCCAAAACATTCTCCAAAAATATATATTCCTTTCTATTTAAAAAAAAAGAGCAAAATGCTTTAACCAAATAGGTAAAATAGGAGTGAAATTTCATCACCAAAGAACATGTTTATTTTTATAGTGAATACAGCAACATTTGGTCATTTAGTAAGTTAATTTCCTATTGTGAACAAATCAGTCACCTAAAAAGCTAAATGTTTTATCGCGAATGGAGTAATACAAAAAAATGTATATTTTTTATAATTATGGGGTAAAAAGACAGATTTTGTGACTGCTTTTCTCAAAATGTATGTCATTATTTGCTTCAAATGTTGTGTTTTGCTTTAAAAATACAGATACATATTGTAAATGCTTTTTTTCTATGAAATAGTGTAGTGATTAGGCATGGGATGGTATAAGATTCTGATGGTATGATAATCTTTAATAAAAATATCACGGTTTCACGGTATTTTGATTACTGCTCTAAATATATGTTCTTTCTCAATATATTTAATTTTAAGAAACATTTAAAATATTTTGGAGCAGTAAACATGTCAGGCTGAATAATTAAAATAAATTGTTTACTTCTGCCGTCTTTATTATTATCAAAAACATTGATTTCTTCAAAAGGCATCTTTGGATATCTTTCTTTTCTTTGAATATAAAGTAAGCCACTGCGCGGTTCAGGTCTATAAAGTGCTTGTAGGTTGGTTTGTTTTTCATACGTTTTTTTGAATCGTAGCCTCACCAGTAGCTTTTGACGTGGAGATACTGACGTTCTAAAAACTAAGCAAAATAGTTGCAAAAAAACATGCCAAAAAAATAAAATAAAAACATACATATCCACTTGTTAAGTGTGACGTCACGAAAAGCGGCTTCCGGGTCCAATCGCTCTATCAAACTGTATGGGGAGGTTTATCAAATGGTAATAATAAACGTTTATAAAGTGATGTAATACTTTCGAAAAATCACAATCGCAATATATATCTAATATAATCCAATATCTATATATATATATATATATATATATATATATATATATATATATATATATATATATATATATATATATATATATATATATATATATATATATATATAATATAATTTAATATAATCCATGCCATCCGATGGCCAGAAAGTGTTTAATTTTTTATAAATTATTAAAATATTGATGTCTGTGATGCATTAAGTCCAAAGACTGTTGTGTCAACCATGATTTTATATAAAATTCACTCTAATGTGTGATATGACTAAATCATAACATTTTCTCAATTGAAATGAATCGCGGTTTGGACCCGGAAACAGTATTCCATACGTCACGACTTAACAAGCAGATACCAGGAACAGTATAACAGAAAATTTTAGCGGTTTTAAAACCTTTCCTTTTCCAAAACGCGGTAAACCTTGAAACCAGTTATCATCCCATGCCTAGCAGTGATCTATGGAATACACTCCAAATGAAAAACTTGAACCCAATGTGAAAATATTCAAGAGTAAAATATTTCACCATCTCTGAATATTTACAAATCCTGTTGATTTTGACTAAAATATCTGACAAAAAATTTACAGATCAACCACAAGGAAACAGTTTGTCAGTTCACTGGCTAATTCAGTGGCAAGTTAGTCGTATGAAAATGTAAAAAAAAAATTTACAGGAAGCATGGAACCAAAGCTCAGCCATTGATAAATAAGCGAATCATACTAAATTGTACAAATAAGATCATATGAATTAGCCACTAAATAAAAAAAGTTACGAATTGCCATAAGAAAGGATTGCATAAACTGTAAATTTGACCACACCTCAAATTGATATGTGCAACAGTTGTGCATATTTTTCAGTCTGTGTTTGCTTTTTCCAGCAACAATCCCATTCAAACACTGTCTGCCTCTGAGGTCATTCTGAGACGGCCAGTTGCTTCTCTCCACCCTTGCGGTGACTGAATTCGCTCAGTAAGCACCGGCCGATGTTAAAGGCCACCTCAGTGGTAACGAAGTTTCTGAGAGCAGACAGCCTCATCTAACAGCTTCTGACAAGGTGCTGGCCTTCCGGCACCCTGAGCGCCTGCTGGAGTTTAAGCACAGACGTAAAGACACGGAAAGACAGGAGTGAGATTAGAGAGCCAGCGCAGGAACTCATGATAGCATCATGCCTTCACTCGTTCGCACATTTGGGCATTTTCAGACCCCCTTCTCTCATGACTGCTCATCTTCCCGTGATTAAACCTGCCATATCTAATTACACGTTACACTGGAACGACTCTCTCCCTTCATTTCTGCCTGGCAGGTGGAAACGCAGGTCACAACTGAAGCTATTAAAGTGATTTTAAATGGTAAATGCAATATTATATCTTTTTCATCTGATGTCATGCTTGCACAAATTCATGATGATCAATGGAGTACTGTTGACGACAAAGAAGTGTACTTTTTGTATTAATGTCGACTTTGAAAAACTTTCATTTAATTTTCTTAGATCTTAAATAGATGTGTGATCTTAATCTTCATGACCAAAAAATATGTTTTCAAGATAAAAACAGAAGCTTTGGGGTCGGCAAGACTGCTTTTCAAGTCTCTTGTGTTCGCCAAGAGTCTGTAAATTTGTTCAAAAATACAGTAAAACAAAAAAGTAATATTATGAAATGTTATTACAATTTGGAATAACCGATTTCTATTTGAATGCGTTTTAAAATGCAATTTATTCCTCTGATGTATAGGGATCCATGATATATATGTGTCCATATCATTATCGGCCGATAAATGCTATTTTTAATGTTATCGTTATTGGTCCGATATCAAAATGACTTCCATTGGTTTATCATAAACCCTTCATCAATCATATTACCCACAATTGACAGCAAGAACGAACATAGAAGCGTTGTCTGATTGACAAGCAGCAGCTACATGTGTTAAAAAGAATCTAAAACGCCAAATGGGATGAATTAATGTCGCATTTTCTTAAGTAATACTATCTGTATTTAGCTTTTCGCTCATACGGCGGCTCTAAACAGTCAAAACTCCTCTCAAAACAATTTTTCAGACATTGCATATTTGTACATATAGTATTTACTTTACTGTAACACATTTTATTCAAGAACATTTGAGCTGGTTTCAGTTCATTCATTTTCATTTTATTTAAAATATATTTATTTTACTTGTTTGTTAATTACATCCCATCTTGTTATTTAACCTATTATTTTTATGCAACAGTCAAGTTGCATGTTAATTTGCTATGCGAAGAAAAGGAAATCATTTATTTTTGTAGTCGTGAATATAAGTCTATATAATCCCCTTGCAATTTTGAAATTATTGATTTTTTGTTTCGAGTAGGCCATTCCATTCATAAGATCAGTTCAAACTTTTATGAACTTTTAAAAAATAAAATCAGTTGTTCACTGTATAAAAATATAACATTCTGAAATATTAATATTTTTTTGGCTAATATATTGGTTATCGACCTCCAAATCTCAAGAGTTATTGTTAACGATATCGGTCAAAAACTACTCTGATGCAATACTTTCTGCATCATTATTTCGGTTTCATGTTAAAGCCTGATTTATACTCGACGCGTTCACTAGTTTGCTTGAGTGCACGTGGCGAATGTGACGTCATCGCTGTGTTTGCGGAGATTGACTTTGGGTGTGCGCGACATGATTTCGGCTGGCGGAGCGTACAAAATTTTGAGACTCGAGCAAACTGTTTGCACGCCGCTGCATTTGATTTGAGTTGAATATGAATCACTTTGAAGAGATTTTGTCTGAAACGGGTACGCATGTACAGGCACCTTTATGATCCGTCCATGCGTGATCATAGAGACAACTAGACAGACAATAATTATTGGCTAGAAATTGCAACAGTGGGAAAAGAGGAAAGTTTTTGTTAAAAAGTTTGAAACAACCTGAAGGATAAGTTTGTTAACGCCAAAAGAGGAGACCCGGGTACACAATTACAGAAATATGTTTTCTGGTATATATGTTACAATTTTATATTTAAAACAATTTAATAGCTACAAATTATCTCTTTGATAACTGGAAAAATATATTTGAACCTATCAGTTGACAACATACCAATGCCTTGTTTTTCTAGGCTTTATTGTTGATAATGGTCAGAAGTCTGTTGTCATTAATATTTTAATAAACTTTAATAGGTAGAACTGTCTGAGATATGAACAAAAGCAAGTGATGAATCAAAGTTTGATTTAAAAAAAAATCTTTATTGGTTTTAAAAAAATGTTATAATCATTAAAATAACTGATCAAAATAATTTAAATAAATAGTTAAAAAATCTTGAATGATATTAACGATATGACATAGTTCCGGGAACTTTCTTCTTCTATGTTTATTCATCTGATTTTATGGTCACTTTCTTTTGACCGCCCCCTGTCATTTTAAAGAATATCACAACGTCAAATGCGCCAAAGTCAAAAGCCTCATCCGTCTCGTGAGGTGCATGTGCAGTCAGCGGAGGTGCGCAATGTGGCACCAGGCGAATGTATAAATCAGCCATAAGAAATTACTGATTTGCTGCTCAAAAAAAAACATCCATTTTGGGATCCTCTATGTTTTTAATGATTGTTTAATGATCAAAGAAGGCATTGGTTTAAAATAGATTTTTGTCAACAGTATAAATGTTTGACATTTCACAATATGACCTAAATTAGTCTTGTGATAAGGTCAAATTATATATTTTAAAAGACGTACTGACCTTGATCACCTTGACATTTGTGATCATATACTCAACACAGTAGGGGTTTATGGGAGTAATGAATAGCATTTTCTATATATTTTGAATGAACTGACGAGCATCACATTACTGACCCATGAAATGGATGCCAAACGAAGCGCGCGTTTTTCATTGTGACGATCCGTTGACCGGTAGCAAATTGAATCCCAAGGAATGGAGGTATGTAATAATGTTGATCCCCCACAGAGAGGCCTGACATCCAGCTAAGCCCTTTCATACGGCCGTCTACTAGCCCTTCTCTTCTTGTTTTTTTTCCCTTACCCCCTACCAGGGGCATCTCTGGTGGACATCCTGCAGGAAATGGAGCACCACAGAAGGAAAGAGGGGGAATCCCTACAATCGACAAAAAAACTGCAAGGGCAACTCCAGAGGAAACCAAGGCTGAAAAGTGATCAAACAAAAGAGGGAGAGCGAAGAAAAAAAAAAAAGGTTTTCTGTTGGAAATCACTTGCTGAGCTGTTTTCTTCCCGAGAATACCAACAGCAAACATTGGACAGACCAAAACATGTCATAAAGCAAAAACTGAGGCGAGTGGGAGGAGGCCGTGGCGAAGATCCACTCGTATTTCTCTTCCTTGGTGTGAAGAAAAACTACCAAGCCCTCAAATACCCAAAGCCCAGAAACACAGACGCAAGGAGAAATAGCTTCAGTTTGGCTGGAGTCAGCCATGCCTGTGGGAGGTGAAATTCCTGAATGTTACAGAAAGTTCTTCCTGTGGGCCATCTTTGCTCTCTTTCGGTCCGTCTCGCTCTGGCTTCCCAGATGCTCTGATCTGTAGGTAAAGTGCTGAGTCACCGAGAGCTGCACTCAAGGCCACAGGAGTGGCTGGAGACCACAGAGAGACAGATTATTGACAGAATGTACATTGACGATCCACATGAGCCAATCCAGTTTCTGGGAACAGGCAACAGTGAAAGGGTTGAAAGACTACACGTATTACACTACCAGAGCATTTCCCGAGAGCTTCTGTACGCTTACTCCAAGCTTTTGTTGCCTACAAGAGGAAACTAAGGTCCTGTTTACACTAATGCATTTTAGTTTTAAAACCATATAACCATTGCTAGATTTACGCCATCTGTCCACACTACCCCAGAGTTTGCCCCCAAAAATGGAAACTATTGAAAATGCTGCTTTCATTTGGAAAGGCTGGTGCTCATGCCAGTGTTGACAGAGTAAAATGGAGGGATCTAAAAACTGAGGCGTAGCTGCTAATATTGGTTCCCTGATTGGTTCTTTTGGGTCATTGCATATTCTTCCCTTAAGGCTGATTTATACTTCTGCGTCAAGCATATGGTCCAGGCTTCACATGGCCGCATACCCCTCGCCATGGCTACACTACGAGCAAGTCGCAGCGGGAAAGCAACCAAGCAACCATTCATTTCAAAGGAGAGCGGGTGACTTCTGGTGACCTCAGTCTACGTGAGCAACAACGACCGTTGGCGACCAGGTGGACGTGTCGAGCGACATGACAAAGTTGAGAATCCTTCAACTTTATGCAAATAAAGAGCGACTTTCTTGAGTGACAGCCAGTAGAGCTCACGTGATCCTCTCTCAGCTCGCTCAGAGGCTGGTTGTATTCGTGCTATTTAGACCTACACAGACCTGCGTCTGCAGCAGATCGCCACCCAGAGTGACAAGCAGCTACAAAGTCACTGCTAATGTAAATGAGGCATAATTGGTCTGCTTGGTAGCACTGCCGAGCGTGGGCAGGGCCGAGAGCTGCGCAAACCCATTGGAGTGAGTGTTTACAAGTGTCGAGTCCAATGAAGGAGCTCCAGGTGGAAACTTTTGTTTTGTGTTTACCTTATGATTAAAGTTGTTGCACGTCCGTCGCTTCCAACCTTAGAATGAGCACGTTTTAGCTACTTGTACATTAGGGTAGCTATTACAATTAACAAAACACCCGTGAAGAAACTAAACACAGAGGAACATAAAAACCTCACTGGCAGCTAGCGTTTCGGAAGTGTTACTGCAGAGCAACACAAACAGCACGCAGAAGTATAACGGTGATGCCTCGACACAGAAGTATAAACCAGCCTTTATTTGTCAAACCCCAATCACATGACCATAATGCTCCCAAATGACGACAAGAAAGTCCTCACGTCCTGTAAACGCCAACAGAGAAACGGAATGGATGCTTTGCTCACCTTGTTGTCCATTTTATTAGCCTTTCGCAGTTAATCCACACAAACCCTTCTCTGAATTTCTACACCATCACATTCATTGTTCAACTGGTTAACGTTGTAGTAACTTGAAAAGTAGAAATGTCATGTGATCTACATTTTCAAGGGTATAATGTGGACATAAAAGCCAGTGCTGATGTGGATTGTTTTTGCTCTGAAATGTCATTTTAAAACTACAATGCATTAGTGTAAATGGGTGTAGTGTAAGCATGTGTTTACATGGTATGTTTACTTTCATAAAAGCTGGTGCGATTACTCTATTGGTGCAGTTCATATAGAACATAGGTCTCAAACTCAATTCCTAGACGACCACAGCTCTGCACAGTTTTGCTCCAACCCTAATCAAACACAGCTGATCTAACTAATTAAGGTGTTCAAGACTCCTTTGCCGTTTCTCAATTCCAAGAACGTGGAAAACAGACTTGCGTTCTTGTGGAGACCGGTCTTGCCAGGTGTCCTCGGAAGAACGAACTCGGGAGACCGTGAGAACAGAGAACACGTCCTGTGAGAAATGAGATGCTGCGTTCTTCCTGATGGTCACATCACCTTCCCACGTTTTTAACGGAAAATTATTTCAACATTACAACATTCATACAACAATTTATTGTTTTTCTCCTTTTTTAAAATATATACTATGCATAAAAACATTATAAATATACGTTGCACAATATAAATAAAACAGATTTTAATTCGAATTTCAGCAAATAAACACCCTTAATGCGTTTATTCCTTTATTAAGTTCCTTTATATGTCCATGGTAACGTTTATATTCACAGTTTCATTTAGGGAAACTCCTGAGGTAAATAAGTGATATCTCTGAACTTTAATGATAAATCTAAATAAAATGCTGCGCTTCCAACCTCCAGTCACAATGACTTTTGGGACTTCTAGAGCAAGATTGGCACTCAAGTCTGCATCGGTGCGTCCTCTATATCAAGAACACATCCGGGAAGTTTCACGTGTCCTCTGTTCTTGAGGACTTGAGTATTGGAACTGAACTTTGGCAGCTGATGATGACGTTACACGAGAACACAAGACCGCTGAAGAACGCATATTGAGAATCAGCCCTAGTGAGTATTCTTGCACACCTTAATTAGCTGGACTAACTGAGTTTGATTACGGTTGGAGCAAAACTGTGCAGAGCTGTGGCCCTACAGGAATTGAGTCTGAGACCCTTGATCTACAACATGAATGCTGCCTTAATAGGCCACTAAAGACAAGGGTCTCAGTACTGTCCACTTCTAAATCAACTCTGCTGCAGTTTGCCTGAACACCACAGACTATAAATGAACCACAAATTGGACATGATGTCCCAAGATAAGACCATAATCAGGCCAAAAATTATCATAGCTGCATTATTGCCCAGTTACACAGTTGTCGGAAATGTGTCTGATTTCAGCATACCTTAATTTGTGCATTACTTTTAAGTACAGACCAAAGGAAGCGTAAAGATGTGCAGTGTCATCTTGTGCACCGGGGAATTTCTGTTTTTCATTACACACCATCTACTGTCAGGGGATGATTTTGCACATCCTCATCACCAGTGAAAATTTCTTGGACATGAATGATAAAGAAAAAAAAGTGTGAGCAAAAATAGTCCCAGTGTGAACAAGCCTTAAGATGCTAAGCAGATTCCACAATTAAGCCATCACTGTCTCAAGTAAGCCAATGCGACATCATCACCAACGTTTTTGGTGAGAAAATTTTTAACCACTTTTTTGACTACGAAAAAAACTCCTTAGTGTTGAGCTCTGCAGAGATCTCACCCAAAGACCATCAGGAACTTTATCACCATGGACACCATTCTTTAAAACAATGTGACAGGCCATTGTTGCAAAGCGCTATAGCGGGTGATTCAAAACTCTCCGACAATGGATACCCGTCTTTTGTAGAAGCGACAGTCCCCACCCCCTCCAAAAACACACAATGATGCATTTATTTCCCAATGAAACTCCCAATTGGATTCATTTTCTTTAAAATTCCAAAACTTCTAAACGCTACCAAAGATTACTAGGTAATTTCCAACCAAGTTTCTCCTGTCAAGAAAAAAACAAAAGTAGGGGGAGGGCGGGTGTGTGTTAGGAGCAGACTTCCTCATGGAAATTCGGATACTCATTAAAAAATGCCAGTTTCCTTTCCTTGTAATCCAGCCTCAAACAAGGCAGCAATTCAGAGTGCAAGTGGTGTAATCTAGGGAATGTATGCTAAACCAGCTATAATTAGCTCTTTACTTTATCAAACACAACCCAATTCTCAATTCATGCACACGTTTTTTTTTCCACCCCACATCAAACAAAGGCCTACTCGAAAGCGTTCAAGGTTTCAGTCTTGCAGAGCGCTGCAAATCGCCTCAAAACAATGACTGGTTGTGTTAATATGACTTTTAAGTCACTCTGGGAAACACAACAATTCAGTGGAAACTAAGACCTATGTCAGGGCTGTTGCTTGTGAATGCTTGGAGTGACCACATTTGAGCCATCTGCTTATTTTTCCATGCAAACACAATGACTCTGCAGCCTAAATAAAGCTCAGACTCCAGTGTTAGAGAGTCGACATCTGAATCAAGTATTGTTTGCGATAAACAAGCTGAGGACATAATTAACACAAGGACATCACTGCTATTATGACTATGTTCTAGCATTACAAAGCACATCTTGAACATGTAAAACCCACACAAAAAATGTAATAAAATGCCACCACCTAGATAGACCATTGTGATTAGTGATGTGCGATACCACTGGTTTCCTATCCGATACCAAGTAAAATGAAGGTGAGTATCGGCGATACTAATCCGATACCGATACTTTGCCCAAAAATTACTGTTTGGGAAAGTAAAGTAACAAGTAGTGTACTTAAAAGTGTCACTTCATCCTGAATACAAGACGTATTACGAGTTATTCTTGTTTATTGGTGAAAAATTATCATACAAAAAAAGAGCCAACTTACAAATTTATTGACAGCATCTGAGCATGTATATCCTAAAATGCCTGCCTGAACATCTTAAAGGGCCATAAAACCCCCCTGTCTCAGCAGGGTGTTTTCACACGCCCACTTTCCTGAAAAAACTCAGGAAAGTGGGCGTGTCCAGCTCTGTTTAGGTGGGAGTGTCGGGGGAGGGAAAGAGGGAAGGATTTGCAAATATGGGAGTTTCCGTTTGGGCACGCAGACGCAGGGGAGAAAGAGGGTGACTGTGTTTACATGGACATCAGTAATCAAATTACTTGCCAAATTATTAATTTGTCGACTTTAACTGCAGTTTGGCACTTTCACTTTTTATTCAGGAACATTTCCTGCATGTCGCCCGTGACAAACGAGATATTGAAAGCGAGGAACTGCTGGAGAGTGGAGTTTTAATGTAATGTTTGATACCGCACGGCGAATGGGAGAAAAAAAATCCTCCGCATTTCTCGGTAAGATGCACTCGGTAGGTAACGTCAGAAAGCCGTGTGTCTAGACTATCCTGTCACAAAATGCGGCGAAAATTCTACACGACGGTCAATATTTGATTGCTGTGTTTACATTCGGAAAGCAGCATTTACAGCGGATCTTTCAGTCTATAATATTGTACTATAATATTGTAATGATATTAACATACTGTAAACTTAGTAACTAAATCGTTTTGGCTATGGTATGTCTTTAAAAACTGAAAGAGCACTGCTGATGATACGAACTACCTTTGCCATCTGAATGAACAAACAAAGGGCACTGATCGCACACACTTACCAAATCTGTAGCGACAGGACAGTCACACTGGAACTGTGTCTTTTTTTAAAAGGAGACGAGCGGCAAATCTGGATTTTATCATTTCCAGATGCAAAAAGCTCTCGGGTAAAAAATGTTTCTTACAAACGCATTTCTGTTGAGTGTCGCGTGCACTGTAATCCACACAAGAGTCCAGCTGCGCTCTCCTAGCGGGAAAATGAAAACAAAACCTTCGTTGCAGCACATTAATAAACGCAGCACACTAATAAATGCAACACTGACGACCCATGTCTTCAAATTCTACAAATTGTGTTTTGGCAACACAACGTGGCGTCTCTCTGTCATCTGAACACTGTAACAGGTAAAACAGTCTCCAAAGCTATAATGCATATTAATGAAGTTGCGCCGCATACACAATAGAGCGCGCTGATTGGTTTTTACAAAGTCTTTCTCATGAATTAATGCTGCACACTCAGAGACGTCACAATGTACTCGCAGGTACAGACAGCCACTCTCTACGCTGGATTTACACGCAAGTATCTCATGGCCGTGACATAGTTTAAAAAAAATTGTTTGAAACCGGAAGAACGAATTTGCTCAAAATAACGCAAAAACAACCAATTTTCACTTTTTAGTGCAATATATGTGTCCTAATAGTGTTTATAGCAGCGTGGGACACAGATATGACTGTCAACAGCTCAAAAAATGTGTTTTGGTGTTTCGTGACCCTTTAACATAAAACAATAAACATTCACACTTTTTTTTTTTTTTTTATTTAATTATAATTAGTTCAGGGACACAAGCTGAACTATTGCAGACATTTTGGTCATTTAATTATTTCATTACTTATTTTATAACCAAAGTTCTAAAACAAATTTGTTTTTGAATTCAGGGAACTGCTGTTGTTTTATCATTGTCACAAAAATCCAAGCCCCCAAAATACAGCCACATCGCCACATTTTCTCATTCTGTACCTGGATAGTGCCTGCCTGCTGCACCTAAGGACTCTGAAAGTGATGTCTGTCTCGCCCTAGCAGCACCTGTGCCTCTCCTTTCCTCCTCTTCTGACCGCCTAGTCATGACGTTGTCATATTCTGTCTTATGATTTATATGTAGATGTTTGATTAGGTTTGTGGTATTACAACAGTACCTCACTGTTTTGTTACACATGTCACAAACCGAATCGTTTGAGTTTATGTAAGTGAAGTAGCTCCACACATAACTTTGCTTGCGGTCACCCATATCCAATGACAGCGTGACTGAACAACATGTGCCAGGCCAGTGGACTGAGTGGCTAGCTAGCGTGCTCTGCAGTTGTACAGTGCCATATTACGCAAATGGCTTGGCAGGCGGAAGAGCAAGTAGTTCCGACCAAGTTGGCGTTATTCAGATTAACTAGGGTAATTGTGGTTACTTTCCACTGTATTTTTATTTCCAATAGACTACATATTTGCTCCAAATTACTGAAATTTTGATAAGATAATCGATTCTAGAACATACAAAGCTGGTATCTGAGATATCGATATTTTAGTATCGACCCGCACATCATTAATTGTGATTGATGTCCATGAGGACAAACTCCAAGCACTAAGAAAACAATAAATACAATAAACTTTGTTTGGAATGAAATCATCTTGGTAGGGCTGGGCGTCAATCACTGACGCAGTCAACACATCAGTGATTAACGATATATATTTCGATATAAGTTGTTAATGCTTCCAGATTTAAAAGAATACCCCAACAATGAAAATTAGAGAATCCATTAAATGGCATAACATTTTTTCGGCCGATACATTTTCAGTGGCATCTCTAATATCAATACACTTCTAGATTCCCATTGTTGCACATTTCTGCTGTGTGATTGTCTCTTAGATCATTCATTCATTAATTTTCTTTTCGGCTTAGTCCCTTTATTAATCAGGGGTCGCCACAGCGGAATGAATCGCCTACTTATTCAGCATATGTTTCACGCAGCGAATGCCCTTCCAGCTGCAACCCATCATTAGGAAAGCTCTTAGATTAATATAGAGTAAAAAAGTCCAGAGCTTATTATTGTTATTGACATCAATGTTATCGCGATTCGATATAATATTGTTTATCGGCCCAGCCCTACATCTTGGATGTCTGAAATCACTGATATGTTGACTGCATCAGTACCTGCACAATACACACACAAAGAAAACACAACAAATAAATGATTTTAGCAAAATGTAAACACAAAAGAACCACGACATGTTCAAGTATTGAGTGCGATATGAAGTATTGAATAATCACTGAAATATTATTTCAATTTATTCATTCATTTTCCTTCAGCTTAGTCCCTTATTTATCTGGGGTCACCACACCGGAATGAACTGCCAACTATTCCAGCATATGTTTTGCACAGTGGATGACCCTTCAGCCACATCCTGTTACTGGGAAACACCCATAAACTCTCACATTCACTATGGCCAATTTTGTTTACCCAATTCACCTATACCATATGTCTTTGGACTGTGAGGGAAACCGGAGCACCCGGAGGAAACCCACGCGAACATGATGAGAACACCAGCTGGGACTCAAACCAGCGATCTTCTTGCTGTGAGGCGACAGTGCTAACCACTGAGCTACAGTCCCACCATATATGTTATTTTCAGTTTTTGTGTTAAAACTGTAACTCTGTGCATCACTATTGCCAAGATGCCAGGTTAAGACACAATATCAATACTGAGACTTGACAGTGCATTTGACAAAGAGTGTAATGGTGATTGATTCATAAACGACAATGGCCGTTGGGGAAACTGATCATTTTGTGTCGACAGTAGATGACAGCTGATGTCATGTCTGTGGATGCTTAATGTCCTAACAGAAAGGCTACAGTATTTTACGAACGCTTCTGTAACCTGGGTCAATACAAGCTCAGAAGATCTTCCAAGCACAGATTTCAAACTGCATGACATGAAGGATGTCTGGAAGTTGCTAGTTTTGCTATGTCAATAACGTTATGCTCGCCAATGAAGACCGCTAGGAGTAACTGATCGAAGAGCAGTCTGAAACAAAACCTTTGACAGAGTAACTATCACAACAGATGAAAATATTGTGTAGTCTGAACCAGTGCATATAAAAATAGTGCATCTGCTATCCGATGTAGACATCCATTAGCCTACATAATTAATTTTGTTTGTTATGTGAATAAAACGAATAAATGAACAGTAATAACGAAGTGTGGTCAAAAAACTGAGTTATTTGCAAATACACATGCTATGCCCCATATGGTCTAAAACCTGACAGGTGGGCAAATCTAAGCTTGTTTTTAATAAAACAAATATAAATATGCATATAATAAATAATACTGCTACTAATAATAACATTATACAAAAGCAAATTGTCATGAATAAACTGAAAAAGCCCTCCGAGATGAAGAAGGCATGGAGGAAGTGGTTTTTATATTTATGTAGAAAGTATAGGTGGGCATAGATTAATTTTTTTAATCTAGATTAATCTAGATTAATTTCAAAATTAATCTAGATTAATCTAGATTAAAATGGCTCATTTGAATTCTGCCGAAGGTATTCAGAATATGTGTGCTACCCAAATAATAAGTCTTTGAGAACGGGTTTCTCAAGCCGGGTGTCGCATTAGACCAGTGTCTCATCTCCAAAATGTTTCCAAAATGCATCACAAACTGCTTGAGAAACTGTTCTACTATGATAATTGGTGATGAAAATAAATGATGTTCAATAAGATGTGTTTACTTACTTGTGTTTACTAACTGTTTATTCAGTTAAACATGAATGTTGAACTGTAGGCCTACATAAGCTCCAAACAGCGAATTCTGATGAGCTTAACCAGACTAAAGTCAGCACTGAACTAAACAGAAATGGAATTAAGATGTGGAGTATGCAGATTTTAGTGGCATTATTGAAGTAAACACGGCGGTCTTTAGGACCTTTCGCCATATTTTCCGACAAGGTCCACACGCGGCTGTCAGAAAGGACTGCACACACACATACACACACACACACACACACACATCGCGAAATGCGGAAGTTTTTTTTTCTTACCATTTGGCATGCGTTATTAAACTCCATAACTCTCTCACCTGTCCTTACTCCGTATTTGCGTCTTTATTACCCCAGTTTGTCACGAAGGAATAAATGAAAAGTGAAACTGCAGTTAGAGTCAGGCATCCTGCTGATTTGATTCAATAGAGCAGACGGCTCACCGGTCAGGTATACATCCGCGGTAATATATCAAGGTGAAAGCCATCATAGCTTGCGTAGAATAGACCCAGCTCCCAACCCAACTTTGAGAATAGATTAACGGCGATATTTTTTTTATCGCGCGATAAGAGTCTCGCGTTAACGCAGCACGTTAACGCCGTTAACGGCCCAGCACTAGTAGAAAGTAATACTTTTTGTAATATTTTAATCCTTTAATTGTTTTTTATTTGTGAAGATATTTCTGTATTCCTCTACACCCTGTGTGTATTAAGCAATGAGGAACACATCTAACACGCTGGACTTTAGACCTCCTCTTAGCTGGTCTATTGAATAGTCTATTTTAGTTCCTCAAAATAGCAACACACCAGCAATGCGCCTTAACACACCTCCTTTTTTAGACCAGAATGCCTACGGGCGCACATATGAGCGCAAGTGCATTTGCCATTTAAACAGTGTGGTGCAAAACGTCAAAACGACACTTGCGTCGACCTGAAACTAGCAAACAACAATTGTGTTGCGCCTTGTGCCGCGTGTAATATAGGGTCCATCATCTGAAAATTTTACTTTAAATTTAACTTTAAAAAAAAAAAACAGAAAGTTGATTTTCTTTTCAAATTTCAATGAAAGATTAAAAGGGCAAACTTTTTTTCTTAATGACATAAATTTGACATGAAAATGAATTTGTTCAACACAAAACTAGCAATGTGAGCTAACAAATTCATATGGTTAGTTTTGATTTTATGTGGACTAGAATAAAACTGGTTAAACTGTTTTACTCCTGTTTTACTCCAGGGAACTTTTTCTAAACTATTTCACATTGTTCAAAAATATGAAAACCTGAAAGCAGCCAAACAATTATTCAATCTCCAGTGTTTCCCCTACCATTATATAAGGGGGGCGCCTGCTCTCCCTCCCCCAACGGCTTTTCCTGCCCCCCTTGAAGTCAAGTTAATTATATTTTATATACAGCGCCAGATCACAACTTCTTTTATAAACAAGCTAATATCTTATTTACACAATGGCATGTGATTTCTGTCGCGCGATTACGAATTTCTGCTCTCTGAATCTCGTACAGTGGAGTTCTACACAGCCACTCTCTGCTGTATGGGAATGAGAGTGCGCGCACCACATCTGACAGGACCGAAGATGCATGTGCGCTCCGATATATTAGGCCTTTGCAGGGCCGGCGCGTCCATAGGGCGGCAGAATAGTGAGGGCGGCAAACGCGCAGCAACCCAGGTGAATCCCCAAAAATAAGTTAAAATACTCGGAAATCATGGCGACGAGAGTGAATGAACAGATCGCGAGAGGTACAGTGATGGTCTAAGCATTACATTTCTTCGGTTAAATTAATTGAGCATTAAAGATATCGCGAGTGCAAATCCCCTCTCTCTCTCTCTCTCTCTCTCTCTCTCTCTCTCTCTCTCACACACACACACACATTGAGGGATCTTCTGTCAATAGTTGGAGACAAGCAAAATATTTGAATGGTCCTTCATGTATTTAGGCCTTTTTACATATATAACAACTGAAAGTT
Source organism: Danio kyathit (assembly GCA_903798195.1). Taxonomy (NCBI): domain Eukaryota; kingdom Metazoa; phylum Chordata; class Actinopteri; order Cypriniformes; family Danionidae; genus Danio; species Danio kyathit. Next base: position 11,508,566 of record LR812533.1, read on the forward strand.
CTGTTTTGACAATATTGCAAATTAACTAAAAGCTGGCTGGAATTATTAGAAAAATAAAACTTTATTTTGTAACATGAATAATTAATAATATAAACTCTTGTAATACACTCATTGCTAAAAACAGTAGTTTATGGGCCTATTTCCTTTTAGTAAAGAAGTATTAGATTTATAGGTGTTCATTTCAACTTCTTATGCATCAAATATGCGCTCCAAACTTTTTCTTGATTGAAACATGTTGAATTATTTAATCATTTGCAGTGTTTCCAAATTGCATTGTAATTTTTCATGACAATTTTTATATCTGTGTTTTATTATTTTCTGTGGTGGTTCATTCCGCTGTGGAGACCCCTGATAAAAAAAAGGGACTAAGCCAGAGTAAAATGGATGACACATTCACACCTAAATGGTTATAAGAGACGCGTTTAAGGTATTATATGCAGCATCCTTGATTTATTCTCTTAGGTAAGGCAAGCTCTTCTCTTAAGGTTCATACTTAGAAGGAAAATGTACTCAATGCATAATAAAGCTTAAAGCATTAGAATCGGTACTCGGTATCAGCCAATCACCATGACAAGGAATCAGTACTCTTTATCGGCTGCAAAAATCCTGATCGGAGCATACCAAGCTTTGACCTAACTTGGCTGTCAGAGTGGCAATACTCCTCCTGGCTGTACAAGACTGATCTTAGTAAGTCAGTAAATACACCTTTAGGAAAAAGAAGTATACTTAAGTAAAGGTCAAGTATAAAACTATACTTTATTTAGTAAATAAATAAGCCCATTAAGATACACTGCAGTCACAAAAGCTGCACACTTTGTGGATAAAAAGATATAAAAATAAATGTTAATTTTTAGCTTGTACGGTAGTACAGTTCAAATAATTGTTCAGTTTTTTACTGCTGTCATTAAAGGAAACAAATTAACATCATGGCTCCTTGTGTCGGTTGTGTGTAACTCTACATTTTTTACAGTGTACTTCCAAGACATGTATATCTTTGCTGTTCGTGCTTTACATCCAACACTGTTTCAGTGTGGTTGCTAAGGCTAGAGGTTTGTTTAATTCCCAAACCCAAGTATGAGCAAAAGTGATAGTGATGCTTGCCTTAGCAAGCACAATTAATTATTCAGTCGTGACACACTAAATTGAAGAAGAAAATGGACCTGGAAAATAAATGAGAAGGATTAAATGACCAATCACCCTTTCTGCACTGTTTGGCAAGTGGACAGGTCTTCTGGGCCAGACATTTGGCAGATGAACAGTGCTTAACACTGAAAGCACAGCAAAAGGGCTTCGATAGATCACGGACTCTTCCGTTCGTGCAAATCACACATATATTAGCAAAGGTGGGAAGTATTTAGAGGTGTGCCTGTCCAGCAAATCTCCCTATTAATATTAATGTCAACTACAAATGACTAAATATCAAGCTCATTACCGCTAAATCCACCACTGTAGCTCCACAAATAGCAGATATGTTGCCTGAAGCAAGTCGCAGATCTGGACAACATAGATGGCGACTGGATCACGTCAGCTGAAATATATATGCGAGATAACACGAGCGGGCCTGAGGAATGAGAGATTAAACTCTCATAAGCCCATGACGTTTATCTAGCCTTCCATCGGCTCGGCTCAAAATGTTTGTGAATTTCTGGGAAAGCAAAGCTGCTCCTACAGCAGATTGCGATCACAGCGTCTCTCCGAGTTCCGTCTACCTGTTCAAAGTTACCGAGACAAGACACGTCAACAAATCACTTCGCTTCCCGCACTGAATTCCAAAGCAGCCATGGGGAAATTTCTCCCAAATAAAATGACATTTCGGTCATCATCATGTTGTTCAAAACATTTTTCTGTGGGGCAATAAAAAATATATTTAGCAGAATGTCCAAGCTGCATTTTTTCTGTACAATTACAGGTTTGGAACAACATGAAGGCCAGCAAATAAAAGCAGAATTGAGATTTTAGGAAAATCTATCCTCGATTGTGAAACCACCCACAACCTCAACTATTAACCTTCACTTCAGACGGAAAAACAAAGCAGTTGTGCTCAAAGCTAGAAGAGTTTGATTACGCTGTATCTTCCTGCATTCTTCACATTTCAGCTAAGGGGCTCCAAGGGGTCGTGGAGGTCTGCGTTCAGAAATGAAAGATCATAGGCAGAAATGCATGCTACACTTGAACAATTTCGAGTCTCTTCAGTTCAGACAGCATCAGTACAGCGAGTATGACCTTTATTAAGTGTACAGCAACATCAAGGCCATGCCATCTAGTTACGCTTTAAAAGAATTAGCTTCAGCAAACCACAAAAATAAAAGTAAATAAATAACATTCTAAAGAACAATAATAAGGCAGAGGAAAATTCTGTGACATTTATTCACAAATATCCAGGTAACTGATTAAAAAAATCTTGTTTGTTAACTGCTTATGTAATTATTCAGGCATCATGTCAACCCAAACCTGTATGACAGACTTCTGCAGATCACAAAAACATGATGATAATATCATAAATTGTTGTTTTAGCCATGTGCAAGATTACACGGAGTTTGTCACTTACTTTGCACTTTACATTATAAAATACACTGTAAAACCCAACAGTCAACTTTATCAAATGAAATGAGTGTAGTTAACTCAAAATTGACTGAAAATTAATTCTACTCATTTGAAAAGAGTTTAGAATTCAAGGTTGAAGGTAATGAGTTAATTAAATACCTCATTACTTCAGCTTAAGTGGAGTAAGTTCACAGTACTCATCTAGATTAGCTTTTTAACTCAAATGGTTTGTTGCAATCGGTTTCCTCAAACAGTTTGAGTTGCCTTAACTTATTGGGTTTTACAGTACTCAATTGGTTTGAGTTCTCTTCATTTATTGGGTTTTGCTGTGCTCAAATTGCTTCGTTTACTCTAATGGATTAAGTTCACAGTACTCATTGGGATTAGTTTTTGAACTTAAATGGTTTGTTGCAATCGGTTTCCTTAAATGGTTTGAGTTACCTTAATTGTTTGGGTTTTCCAGTGTAGTTTTAAAAAAAAACCTTTAAAGTAGAGCTGCACAATTCTGGCTAAAATGAAAATCACGATTTTTTTTTTGCTCAAAATTAAGATCATGATTTTCTCACGATTCTGTAGATTTAAAATAAGGTTAATAGGAGTAGACTATTATTATTGTTATTCTCAAACATATAATAAAACACCAATATTAATAGTATCTAAAGGTGCTGTTGGTTAAAATGCTAAATTTTGTATAGCCGTATCACGTGTGTGTGTGATTTCGAGGCCGCAAATACGTCATTACATTAAGACAACAATTTACATTTTTGGGTGAATTATTCCTTATAAATACAGTATGCGACACTTCAAAGGTTCAAGAAACCCTTGAGTACTTTTTTTTTAGATTTCAACAGATTTGTGTGTGTTGAGCATCACTTACAGTAAGACAAATGTTAGCTTTAATTGTGGGGAAAACTGGATAATTTTGTAATGTTTGTAATGTAATGTAATGTGTATTTATATAGCGCATTTATTGTGTATGGCCATACACCCAAAGCGCTTCACAATCATGAGGGGGGTCTCTCCACACCACCACCAGTATGTAGCATCCACTTGGATGATGTGACGGCAGCCACAGGACAACGGCGCCAGTGCGCTCACCACACACCAGCTATTGGTGGAGTGAAGAGACAGTGATAGAGCCAATTCGGTGAATGGGGATGATTAGGAGGCCATGATGGTTAAGTGCCGATTGAGGGACTTTGGCCAGGACACCGGGGTTACACCCCTACTCTTTACGAGAAGTGCCATGGGATTTTTAATGACCACAGAGAGTCAGGACCTCGGTTTAACGTCTCATCCGAAAGACGGCGCCCACTGACAGTGTACTGTCCCCTTCACTTTTACTGGGGCATTAGGACTCACACAGACCACAGGTTGAGCGCCCCCTGCTGGCCTCTCTAACACCACTTCCAACAGCAACCTAGTTTTCCCATGTGGTCTCCCATCCAGGTACTGACCAGGCTTAGCCCTGCTTAGCTTCAGTGAGTAACCGGTCTTGGGCTGCAGGGTGATATGGCTGTGGCTATTTTGAGCTTTTGTCAGCTAATTTAATCTTCCGCGTCGGTTTCTCATTATTATTCATAGTGGAGTTTTCTTATCCTATGAGAAGACCCTGCTTCTTAATTATTCATGACTGCACGTGCTTTCTGAAGGCAAGACAGACCTGCCAAGCTGTGAGACCCTATGTTGATGACTGGGTGAGACCGTGTCCATGGACTCTGCATACGGCACGCAGTATTTAGCCGTTCATGAAGAGTCGTATGTGTTTGTTTCCATGATCTACTGGGTTTGTTGCATGTTTTTCCACACGATCTTGTCAGGGCCGATACAGTAAAACTGTATGTGTGCAGCAAGCATTTTTGTCTGGAGAGCAGTATGCGAGAATTGGAGAATGGCGGACTTTGTCTTTTATCAGTTGAGTTCGTTCACATTTAGACACATCGCTGTGCTGCTGTGTTCGCCTAAATCCTCCAGATTACCAGCAGGGCTAATGGTTGAAATAGGCAGGGCAAGAGACCTGCTGCACTGAGTCTGCATTCAGACCCGGGGATGGAGGGAGAAGTCAAATGTGATTCTTTAAGTTCAGCAAACAAGAAGTTAATACTGAATTACTCGCATTTCAGACACAAAATTGCCAGCTTTTATATGATTTGCCAATGAAAACAGCTCCATATAAAGCCATAGCAAAACACACGTGTCTCAGAGAACAGTTTCATCCATGAATAAATCCATTTTCAATTAATCATTTGAGTCAATGATTCAATCTATTCAAAAAGATAGCAAAAAGCTTTTTTTTTTTTGCCAAATGAATGAATCATTTGAATGACTGATTCATAAATCACACATTAGGAAAGGTACTTGCCACTACTTGTGAATAGTGTTGTCACGATACTGGAATTCGGTACTGAAATTTTAAACACGTCCATTTCCCGCTAACATTTGAGTGCTGTTGAGCACGTTCTTAAACAGTGCTGATTTACCATTGTGTTCACATGCTCAACAAAAATGACTATGATTGGTGTTGACAAGTGTAAACACAGATGGCGTGTTTTAAAGCCGCAAAGTATTTAAGAACGGTGTTTAAGAATGCACTCAACAGAGCACAAATTTTAGCTGGAAATGAACGTTTTTAAAATTTTAGTATCGATTAGTACCAGTGTTTCCCCTACCATTATATTAGGGGGGCGCCCGCCCTCCCAACAGCTTTCCCCGCCCCCTTGAAGTCAAGTTAATGTTATTTGCTATATAGAGCCAGATCAAAACTTATTTTAATAAACAAGCTAAATAGCTGTATTTAATATCTTATTTACATAACAGCATGTCATTCCTGTCTTGTCGAACGTTTACAAATTTCTGCTCTCTTAATCATGCGTAGTGGAGTTCACACAAACACTCTCTGCTGTATGGGATTGAGAGTGCGCGAGCCACACCTGACAGGACCGAAGACGCACGTGTGCTCCTGTATATAATGTATAGCCTACAGCTGGCACAACACAGGTAAATGATGCGTGGGGCGTGAGCGATCTAAAAATACAGCTAAAATACATACAGATGCGGTGCAACCTCTATTTATTGGTGCGACTCGCGTGACTGATGCTCTCTTTGTTGCAAGTGCAGCCCTTGTATTTCCAGTGTTTTAAGCTGCTGTGATGCGAGCAGAGCGATTGTCGCTATCTAGTGTCTCATCCAACCTTATGACCTCACCCGGAAGCTCCGCGAGTCTCCCGCAAATTTATACCAGCCCAGTGATCCCGAAAAATGGGTTAAAATACCCGAAAATCCTGGCGACGAGAGTGAATGAGCAAGAGAACAGATCGAGAGAGGCACAGTGATGGTCTAAACATAACATTTCTTAGGTTAAATGAATAATTTAACCCAAGTTACTTTAAGTTAAGTCCCCCTCAAATCACTAATTGTGATTTGTGTCGTATACAACCAAGACAATAAAATAAATTCAATAAATTCTCACTCAAAGAAGGTATGTTTTCTGTTTGTTCAACCTACTTATTTAAAATGGGGGACAACTTAATTGTTTTATGTTCAATCCACAAGTGAACCTAATTGATTTGTGTTGGGACAACATGAAGGAATTGTGTAGAACCCAGCTGTACAGAGTTTTGGGTTCAACACAATTGATTTGCGTTGGGACAACATGAAAGACATACATTAACTTGTTAGTTTTTTACAAATTTAAGTTGATTGAACATAAAACAACTGAGTTGTCCCCACATAAAACAATAATTGTGCAAATAATTATAATAATTGTGCTGTTTCAACTCATTTTATATATATATATATATATATATATATATATATATATTATATATATATATATATATATATATATATATATATATTGAACAGTACTATTGTAAAATAATCACAAAGCATTTTGTCATTAGATTAAAATAAATTTCTAACCTAAACTAATGAGAAAACAATATTGAAGTAGTTTCATAACAATCCTTATAGTGATATTTGTATGAAAATACAAATCTTTGGGAAAAAATACAAATGTCCAGCAGTCAGCAGGATACAAAAGCTACTGTGAATTAGTCAGTAATTTGCACAAATGTAAAATAGTTAAGAACTGTTACTGGCATTAATGGTTTCATGAAGAATCTTTAACATCCATAGACTCCATGACTTCATCCATGACAAGATACTACAAACTATTCATAATAAGAGAAAAATGGGTTATTTAAAACACCGTTCACTGAAAGACTCTTTAGGGAATCCAAATAAAAAATAAATAAAAAGATTCTTCATTGCACCTCTTTTAGAACCTCTATATTTTTTATCAGTGTTGAAATATATTCTTGTTTTTGACAGAAGAAAGCGAAGTCATGCAGGTTTGGACTGACCTGAGGGACAAAAGTAAATACTGACATTACTTTAAGGGTGAACCACCCCTTTAAGCACCATGTAAAATGATTAGTGAAATAGGCTTTTCTGCAAACACTCCGAAGGGAAATGACCCTAGAATTTGACTAAACAGACATTCCAAGTCTTATCGTTCATTCCTGATTTGATGAACTTTCATCTGCATGACTTTATCTGAGGAACACTGACTCTGACTTTTTTCTTACTCAATCAGGCATTGTCAACAAATTCCTCACCGTCTGACTTGCACATTCGCTGGTGTTTCATTTTCCAAGCTACATCATGTCTTCCCTGAAGAAACAGCAGTCCACATCAATTGATATTACGTTGTCAAAGGGGTTTTAAAATGATGCCCCCGAACACAAGGCGGCAACACATCACTAAAAGGTTTCAGCTAAGAGCCACAGTCTAATCCTTTACACAAATGACAGTTGAGCAGTAGAACAAACACACAGCAGTCATCAGGCAGTCTGGAATATTTACAACAACCTGGACTACGGCAGATAAAAATGACAAATTTACTGCAGTTGGATAAAGAACAATCTTAAAATGATTTGATAGCACTGTTAGCATCATGAGTACTGATGGGAAGTTCAATGTATTAATTAATGGGCTGTTTATTAATTTAATATTTAGGCCCAGTCCAAACTCTATTTTATACCTTTCTCCTTTCCCTTGAAACAGAGCGTTAAGGGGTAGTAATGGAAATATCCCACAATACTGGGTTCATCAGATGCGGCATGCGTGAATAAATCGCGATATTTGCTCATAAATAGATGCGTGACCATTTTGAGTTTACTCACTTCATTCACGTGCCAAATTTGCGTGTCAAATTCGCTTCATAAGCGCGTCAAATTAGATTTATTCGCATGCCAAATTCGATTCATTCGCGCACCAAATTCAATTAATTCCCGCACTAAATTCACTTCATTCGCGCGCCAAATTTCCTTCATTCGTGCGACATATTAGCTTCATTCACGCGCCAAATTCGATTTATTCGTTCGTCAAATTCGCTGCATTCACGTGCCAAATTTGCTTCATTCGACCGCCAAATTTGCTTAATTTGCGCGTTAAATTCAATTAATTCGTGCGCCAAATTTGATTCATTTGTGCACCAAATTCGATTAATTCCCGCACTAAATTCACTTCATTCACGCGCCAAATTTGCTTCATTCGCGCGCCAAATTTGATTCATTCGTGCGACAAATTAGCTTCATTCACGCGGCAAATTCGATTTATTCGTGCGTCAAATTCGCTGCATTCACGTGCCAAATTTGCTTCATTCGACCGCCAAATTCGCTTCATTGGCGCGCCAAATTCAATTAATTCGTGCGCCAAATTTGATTCATTTGTGCACCAAATTCGATTAATTCCCGCACTAAATTCACTTCATTCGCGCGCCAAATTTCCTTCATTCGCGCGACATATTAGCTTCATTCACGCGCCAAATTCGATTTATTCGTGCGTCAAATTCAATTCATTCGCGTGCCAAATTCGCTTCATTCGTGCACCAAATTCGATTCATTCGTGCACCAAATTCGATTCATTCGTGCACCAAATTCGATTCATTCGCGCACCAAATTCGATTCATTCGCGCACCAAATTCGTTTCATTCGTGCACCAAATTTGATTCATTGGCGCACCAAATTCGATTCATTCGCGTGACAAATTCGCTTCATTCGCGCGCCAAATTCGCTTCATTCGCGCGCCAAATTCGCTTCATTCGCGCGCCAAATTCGCTTCATTCGCGCGCCAAATTCGCTTCATTCGCGCGCCAAATTCGCTTCATTCGCGCGCCAAATTCGCTTCATTCGCGCGCCAAATTCGCTTCATTCACATGCCAAATTCGATTCATTCGTGCGCCAAATTCGATTCATTCGTGCGCCAAATTCGCTTCATTCGCGCGCCAAATTCACTTCATTCGCGCACCAAATTCGCTTCATTCACGTGCCAAATTCGCTTCATTCACGTGCCAAATTCGCTTCATTCACATGCCAAATTCGATTCATTCACGCGCCAAATTCACTTCATTCGCGCGCCAAATTCGCTTCATTCGCGTGCCAAATTCGCTTCATTCACGTGCCAAATTCGCTTCATTCACGTGCCAAATTCGCTTCATTCACGTGCCAAATTCGCTTCATTCACGTGCCAAATTTGCTTCATTCACATGCCAAATTCGATTCATTCATGCGCCAAATTCGATTCATTCATGCGCCAAATTCAATTCATTCGCACAGCAAATTCGCTTCATTCGCGCGCCAAATTCAATTCATTCGCACAGCAAATTCGCTTCATTCACGTGCCAAATTCGCTTCCTTCGCGCGCCAAGTTCGCTTCATTTGCACGCCAAATTCGCACGCCAAATTCCTTTCATTCGCATGCCAAATTTGCTTTATTTGCACGTCAAATTCACTTCACAATAGACGCAGATTCACGTCATGACTCATGGGCAGGACTTCTGTCTGCCCGGTGACTCTAACTTTGTTGCTAAATGGATTAAACATGGATTTAATTGATAGTAGCTGTGTTTATGTGCTTTAGGAAAACTATAAACAACGTATATTCCTTTGGTGCTGAGTCTGAATCCACTAGATCAGTGGTTCTCAAACTGTGGTACGTGTATGTATTTTAACCCTTTGACGCATACGATAACACTGATGTGATCAGTAAATAGATTTTAATAGGCTAAACCTTTTATTTTATTTTAAATTTTCTAATGTTTGTTATGTATTCTACCATTTGAAGCTAATCTCCTCCCCATATTTGTAACGGTTGTTGGGGACGTATCCCATATTTTTATATCCCAATGTTGACAGGTTTGGGTTAATGACTTGCTTTTCTGACACACAAAGCCTACTCTAACACGCAGTAAGCAGATCTAATTTCTAATTGAAATATGTAAATACAAATCATATTTAAAATACAAGTTAATGTTTAGATTTCAAATATATACAAATAAGTCATATATACATGCAACATCTATTTCAAAATTTTTCAAAAAACATTTTAGATATGAATACGATCACATATGGCTTATATTTATGTGGTCCAAGGAACATTTCCAGGTTTTGATGAATAAGTATGTTAATACTACATTATAGCATATATACATAATAGCACTACATTATAATCACTCCCCTACAAGAGAAAGCTTCTGATTGGTTAACGTGACGTAAATGTCATTTTCCAACACAAGCAATTCGCGTGTCAAACATGCAAAACTCTCAACTCGAGTCGCTTCATTTGCGTATCGTGCCGCAGGATGTCTATTCGCATCTTTGCATTGACGCAACATGTAAATCACTCGCGCTTGACGCTTCATCCATGCCTGGTGTGAATGCAGCATTACACACCAGATGCAGAAAGCATTGCGCTATGAACCCACTCACTTTCCTTTTTATTTTAATAAACCACACTGACCTCACCTCCAACAAGCTTGCATGCGCTCCACTGTAAATGTTCAAAATAGTTCAATTTTTGCCACTGTGTCGATTAATACTGAATGTAAGTCATTATTATTACTTGGAGTTATGGTTAAGAATAGAGTAATATGGTGGTGTAACTGCACTGCTTTATCAATGCATTCCTGCACGTTCAACAAAAAATTAAGAGTCAATATAGACAGTCTCACACAGTAACTATAGAAATATATTGTGTTGCTAAACCCAGCTTAATGCAAAGCACCATTATTTTACATAACACTACCTCAAAAATCTAAATATTTAAAATATAAAATGTTACTATAGAGCAATTCCAGCGTTATGGATGTGACATTTGCAGTAAAAACTTAAGACATAAATTCTCAGAGAAAGTATATGTTAACATTATATTGAAACATCTGTTTATATTTTCCAAAACAACCAACCACAGAGTTATGGTATCAAAAAAATTACAATCTGTAAACAAGTTTTAGGTTGTAAATGAGGAAAATAAACATGCGTTATGGATGTGAACAAAAACTCTGTGAGTTTACAGTTTACAACATACTTTGTAGAACCCAAAATACAACCCAAATAAATAATGCAAATCAAAAGGATAAGAGTCAGGTCACTAATGACCAAAAATTATTGATTTTATTTTATTTAACTTTTTTGCATTTATGAGATTTTATGTCGTGACATCTCTGCGTTATGGATGTGATTGATGTGAAATTTTCACTTGTGTGGTTTTGGTAAATCAAATATAATTGTTTGAAAACATTTAGAGAGACATTTGAGTATTTTTAAAGTACTGTGAAACAAAAAAATGTAGAAACAGTTTCTCTATTTTGAAGAAAACTTATTTTTTTCATGGCAAAGTTGACATTTGGATGGAATTGCTCTATTTTTTTTTTATTAAAATCTGTTTCAGCCAATGCACTGAATATAGTTCAATAATTGTCTTAACAAGAAGTAATTTGCTAGTTCCTATGACGAAACCCTAACATCTGGGCTCTGAAAGCCCAAGGGTCTGAGTGGGTTGCATCTCACTTAATTTGCTGTAACTTCAGCCAGTGACGAGACATAGATGAATATAACAGATCCACGCAGTTGTTTCAAGTTCAGCCTGAACTGTATCTAGCCTGGTCATATTGAACTACCATGCAAAAGGTCAGGAATGGACCTCAACCAGTTTCCCAGCCTGTAATGGAGAGGGAGTAGGTCAATACCAGCTGTTTTTGGAACATCACCAACAAGAGGATTATTCAGCCAAACTCAAAGCCTCCTGCACTGTAAAAAGTAAACACTTGAATTACTTCAACTTGTTACACCTAAAAGAATTAAGTTTTCCTCAACCTAATTTACTTAAGCTCTTGGTAATAAATTACATTGGAAAAAGTTGACATTTTTGGGGTGTAACAAGTTGAGTGTACATGCTTAGATTTTTGTTGCCTTGACAAACCATAAATATCAAACCACAAAACCTTTCCATTGGACAAAAGGGTCATGATAAATAAAAAATATATACTCTCACGATTATGAAAACGTTCTTCACACTAAGAAAAAAATCAACAGGTAAATGAAAGGTTCTTTTGAGTAATAAAAAAAACAGACCCCTTGAGTTTATAAGTTGATATATATCAAATAAATAATGTAGTTTTGTCCCCTATATAACAAAAATGTGTATTAGGACCAGCTCTTGCAGAAAAAGAAAATTGCAATAAATTAAGATTTGGATTGATGCTGCTTCATAATAAATAAAGTGTTTGCCTAAAAGTCAAATAAAAATTATTATTTTTTTAAATAATAACCACTTGTACATGCAAAATGCTTTATTATTGAAGTCCATAATTTGGTTAACCATGCTAGGAAAGGCGTTTTCGATATAAGCAGCATAACCTCAATAATAATGTAAGATGATTTGGGTCATTCCATTTACACTTTCTAATAATTTCAAATGATAACTGTGTTTCCATAATCATAACACAAAAGTGAGATTATTGGCAAAATATAAAGCTGTTTGAATGTTTTGATTCTCAGAATGTATTTTAAAACCGTGTAAGGGTAATCTTCATATAAGGGAATTTTAAGCACATGTGCATAATGGTCAAAAACACTCCTATGTTAATTTATGTGCCTTTTTAGGTAGTTAAGCTATATTTTATACTATTATACTTATTTTGTTGTATATTTTCTATACAGCGCTTTGGCTCACTTCTGTGTTTGTAAAGTGCTCTATAAATAATTTTTGACCTGACATCAAATAAGGGAAATTTAAGCACATGTGCATAATGGTCAAAAACACACCTATTTTTTTTTTTTTTTTATGATCATGTCAAACCAAAGACTATATAAGTCATTATTAAATAGTCTCACAAACATGAACATCATTAATCTAAATTATGTTACATTATATTGTGCTATATTATATTTAGCTAGGATGCAGTGTGAATATTAAAAAAGAGACAATTATTAAAATATTACTTTTTTTTAAATAAAATCATAAGGCAATTTCTTATTGTTTTTTAAAATATATAAAATAAAACTTTTTTAAATAATAGTTGTTGTTGTTTTAAAGTCCATTATATTGCAATTGTTTGTTTGAAAATAAATTGATCATAAGTTTTATATAATAATAATAATAATAATAATAATAATAATAATAATAAATAAATAAATAAATAAATAAATAAGTAAATACATAAATAAAAACTCTCACCCTGCACCCCCAAAGGCTTGCCGGTCTATACTCAATATCAAGCAAAAATGATATTTATGCACATTATTATTCATTATTTTAATTTTAATAAACCAAAATGTTGGCTTAATCCAGTTATGGCTTCTATACTAAAGTTTCTAAGTCTTGCACAATCTGAATACATATAAAATATAGTATAAATCAAATTGGATCAAAACCCTAAAATAATACAATGTTTGATGACAAGTGCCACTTTGTCCACTGGTGGCCAAATCAACCTTCAGAAATCTTCTTTGGAACATAAACTGTGACAAAAATGCTACAGAAGCATGAGGTGGTTAAGCAACATTTCTCCCTATAACATAATAAAAGTATTATGCAAATATATTAAGCTATTCTAAATGCAACATAATTCAAAAACATACAAAAAAAATAAACCAAATTTAAGAGCAAAACGTCAGTGCTTTATCTGGGTGATGCCAGACATTCTTTCACCCAGATTTACACAATGATCATGATCTTACTACAAGCTTTGCTTTATCATTAACTCATAAATATAAATATTTGTCAGACCTAAAACATAAACACTACCATTTTCTACGGCTATCTGACAGCTGTAAGGTTGAACATAAGAACGTTTAAATGCAAATGTACGACAAACTCCTATAATCTGACGAAATAATAAAACAAGCACAAGACGTCACAGCTTTAGTTCAATGAATCCTCAGCAGCACTCTCCCTCTATTCAAAGTAAAATGGAGTTTTTTTATAAGCAGTTTTCGGACGGAATTATGAAATCTAGATGAAGGGGAAAAAAGACTGGTGCATACCACAGCATGCCTCCCTCTCTCTTCTCTTTCACTCCTTTATCTGCAGCGGCGGCGGCTCACAAATTTATCAAGACGAAGAAGAAGAAGAACAGTGTTAATAGTCCAGAAGTAGTCCCGCAAACATCGGCGTTTCCCTTTCTGCAGCTGTCCGAAAGCGACACAATCTCTTCCTCGCAATGACTGGTCGTCTGCTCAAAGTTTTCAACAATCTGATTTGCGTTTCTCTCCCAAAAATGCGACAAATAGCATCGAGAGAAGAAAAAAAAATGAATATCAGATCACTGTTTTCTTGTTGGAAAGAAGGGGGCGTTGAAGGAGAGAGATTGGGGGGAAACGAGCTTTGTATCGCGGTGTCTTTCCCTTGGGTTCACCACGTTGTTTTTGGGCACTTATAATTTCCTTTGTTGTGTCCAAAACATCTCGAGTTGTCCATGTTTTATCACCGGCGTCAGCACGCGGTCCAAGAGTCTCCGGCGGAGGGAGAAAAAGAGGACTTCTTCCAGGATAAAGGCGAAATTTGGTGACGGTGCGTGTGTGAATGTGTGTTAATGTGTTTTTTTCAGCTTCCCAATAATGGCGGCCCTTCTCCTCGGTCTCTCCTCCCTCCTCTCTCTCTTTTTCTCTCTCTCTCCCTCTCTCTGGAGTCTCGCGCATGGACACAATTACACCACACACACACACACACACACACACGCTGTAATTATTAACGCCAGCGCACGTATCTGAATTGAACGTACAGAGGATTTAGGATTTGTGTTAATATAAAAACAAATAATTTGCTAGGCAGCAATATGTGTTCCCGATGGACGTACACAGTGGAGGAACTGTGAGGTTTAATAAAGGGCTAAATCTCAACAAGAGAGGAGGAGAAAGTCCAGTCAGTCACACAGAAATTGATTGTGTAAAACGTAAACTAAATAAATTCCAATATTATTTTGAAATATACATTGAGTAAATTAGTGAACACACACCTACGAATGTGCAATGAAGGGACTTTTAACTAAAACAGCCTATATAACTGTTCCCAGGTCAGGGAACATGTTGAAGCATTAATAAAACCTAAACCTGAACTCAATGTAGTTTAAATAGCAGTAGCCTAAATAAAAATAACAAAAGCTAATTAAATGAGCAAAATGATATAACAAAGCATTATAATAGAAATGAAATAACCACCACAAAACAATTGAAATGGAAAGTAAAATATACTAAAATAAATCACATTTCATGTTCATTTATATATATATATATATATATATGTATGTATATGTATATATCAAATGGGGATTTCTTGTTTGAAAAAATATGTAAAATAAAACTTGTGAGCATTTTTAGGTGCATTATATTGCAAATTTATTTTAGAAAATTAATGAATCATAAGTTTTATATAGTAATAATAATAATAATAATAATAATAAATAAAACTCTCTCAAAGGCTTGACTGTCTGTACTCAATATTGCCTAAAAAATATGTTTATGCACTTTATTGTTCATTATTTTAATTGTAAGAAACCAGAATTGTATTATATTATATTTAGCTGGAATCCAGTGTGAATATAGAAAAAGAGAAACAAAATTATATATATATATATATATATATATATATATATATATATATATATATATATATATATATATATATATATATAAATATATATATATATATATATATATATATATATATATATATATATATATATATATATATATATATATATTATTACTATTATTATTTTCTTTTTTATAAAACATATGAGGATTTCTCATTTGAAAAAAAGTAAAATAAAACTTTTCAATATTTTTAAGTCCATCATATTGCAATTATGTCTTTGAAAATTAATTGATCATAACTTTTATATAATAATAATAATAATATTTTTAATTTTAATAAAAAAAAAATTGACCCTTCATAAAAAAAATCTGATAAAAGGCAATATATTCAAATAACATATACTGTGTGACATTCAAGTTTATGTTTGAATTTCACATATATGTAAAATATGTCATATATATATTTCAAAATATTGCAATAATGGTTTACATATACATATTTTTATGGTTACATATATTTTGCAACCACTGAAATTACAGATGTACATGTTCAAATATATTAGCTATAATTTTATATGTTGACATGGTCGTATGGGAGGTTTTCATATACCCATAAACCAATACTCTAAGAATTATTCCCTAATATTAAATGTGTCAGACACCTCATGTGGCATTTTTATTAATGTTTGACCCTATAAATTTATATAAGTTCCACCCCTATATAACCCACAAGGCTATTTTTATTTTGTTACAGTTTTCCACTTTAAATAAAACCAGTCTAAACTCTACTGTCAGCAAAAATATAGATTTCCTCCCTGCATGCTAGTAATTGCTTTCAGCTTCATCTCTTAAAAAGTTTCTTTTTGTTGAAAAGTTTCTTTCTGTCGCTAATCAATTCTTTGCATCTCACCATGATTATTCGTATTATTGATTATTATGTTACTCCAATAATAGAGAGACACTTAAGTTTTAAAAGTTTAAGGCAAGGCTTTGTGGCTTTACACAGTTTTTTTTTTAGTTTAATGGAATAAAAAATCCAATATACACTTTAAAAGTTTCTTTTATATCAATTCGTGTTGGTAGATTTCAATTGCATTCCCAGAGATGGGTTGCGGCTGGAAGGGCATCCGCTGCGTAAAATCGTGCTGGATAAGTTGGTGGTTCATTCCACTGTGGCGACCCCGCAAGGGACAAAGCCGACAAGAAAATGAATGAATGAATGAATGAATTTCAATTGCAAAACACATTTATAAAGGCCGTTTCTCAAATAAAATATATATATACAGTATACACACCGGAAAAAGCTTTCATTCATCCAATTAAAAAAATTTAGGGTAATGGTTCACATCTAAATTTTATCACTTGTGTCACATCCCAATGAAAAATAAATAATTTGCTTAAACAATATTTTTTGAAGTTCATGAAAGTACAAAGC
The DNA here is from genome assembly GCA_903798195.1 of Danio kyathit. Lineage (NCBI taxonomy): Eukaryota > Metazoa > Chordata > Actinopteri > Cypriniformes > Danionidae > Danio > Danio kyathit. Next base: position 11,525,423 of record LR812533.1, read on the forward strand.
ATATTGAGCTTCTGTTTATTACGCATGCATGCACTGGCCTTTGTGAATAACCTTACATTGGTCAAAACAAATATTTCTTAGTTGAGGTCTTAATCAAAAACACTTAACTATGTTTTGAGCTTAAAATATATTACTTGGAAAAATAAAACAAATAATATTAAACTAAAATGAAAGATAAACTTTTAATTGAATAAAGTACTGCTTAAAGATGTTTTTTCAGTGTACCGGTCAAAAGTTTGGGGTCAATAGGATTTTTAAATGTTTTAAAATAGCTTATCCTGCTCAACAAAGCTGCATTTAATTCATAAAAAAACAGTATACATTAAGTTATTTAACATTTTAATAATAATGTAACTATTGTCTTTACATTTAATAAATGCCGAAAATAAATAAATTATATAATATATTATATATATATATATATATATATATATATATATATATATATATATATATATATATATATATATATATATATATATATATATATATACAGTAATTTTTTAAATTATTATTATTATTTTTTCTTATGAAGGGACAAAACCCAAACTAGATTGAAGCTAGTGGGTAAATAGTTGCCATGGGTGCTTACTATTACAACATAGTAATCAATTTATAAAGTAAATTTATAACAGTTTGTGGAACATCTTATTGTCTTATATAGTGTTAAGTTATATTTTAGTTATGGTTATTTTATCTTATAAAATATTAGGTTCAACTTGAAACCTTATTAACTATATAAAGGGATAGTTTACTTAAAAATAAAAATTTACTCACCCTCAAGTGGTTTCAAACATTTATGAGTTTGACAGAAGTGCCTTTTATTGACATTTTAGTTGCTTGAGATAAAATAATGTATAAGAAATAATATATAGAGAATTAAGTCTGTAAAATAAGAGAACATGTACGCGCAATTTATTATAAGGTATTTGAAGAATAATATACAACACCAACCCAGACAATATATCACTTTAAACTATTAAAAATGTTCATAAAAATCACTTTTCAAGGTACAGTGTAGAAAAAATAAATAGTATGAAAGTCAATGGTTACAGGTTTCCAACATTTTTCGAAATATCTTCTTTTGCGTTCAACAGAAGAAAGTACCTTAAACAGAGTTGGAACAAGTGGAGAATGAACAAACAGTGACAGCATGTTCATTTTAGGCTGCACTATCCCTTTAAAGTAAGATAAAAACATTTGTTCCTAGTACTGGGTTGCATCCGCTGTGTAAAACATATGCTGGATAAGTTGACGGTTCATTCCGTTGTGGCGGCCCCTAATTAATAAAGGGACTAAGCCAAAAAGTAAATGACTGAATGAATGAATGAATAAAACATTTGTTTTCTATTAATTTTTCATATTTTCACAGTGTATTTTACATAAACTAAATTCAGTTTTATGGTTTTACAGGAATATGTTCATTTTATTATGTACATTTTATTCAGCAAAAAAAATAAATAAATAAATAAAATATATATATATATATTTTTTTTTTTTTATTGTTTGCTGTATTTATTGCAGAGTGATAAAAATATACATTATCTTTTATTATCTTCTATTATTTTGTTTTACTTTGATATGTCTAAATAATAAATATTCATTCATTCATTTTATTTTCTGCTTAGTCCCTTTTTTATTTTTTATTAATTTGTCACCAAAGCGGAATGGACCGCCAACTTATGCAGCATAAGTTTTACACGGTGGATGCCCTTCCAGCTGCAACCCATCACTAAGAAACATCCATACACACAATTTTAGCATTCCCAATTCACCTATACCGCATGTCTTTGGATTGTGGGGGAAACCGGAGCACCTGCAGGAAACCCACGCGAACACGGGGAGAACATGCAAACTCCACACAGAAACGCCAACTAACCCAGCCGAGGCTCGAACCAGTGACCTTCTTGTTGTGAGGTGATTGTGCTACCCACTGCATCACCGTGCAGCCCTTAAATAATAATAATAATAATAGATTTGGCTAGATGTTTATTTAAATTTATGTGTATCTATTTAATTAAATAATTACTCATTTTGAATGGGTGTTTCCCAGTAATGGTTGCAGCTGGAAAGGCATCTGCTGCGTAAAACTAAGCCATACAGAAAATGATGAATTACTCATTTTCGTATTTAAACATTTTAAACTTGTACAAATTAATTGCATGGGGGAATTATAATAATAAAAAAAAAAGTTTTGCCTTAATACATTTTCCAAATAGTTTTATGTATTTTTAATATTACAGAAGCTCATTTGGAGTAAATCACGATTATATTTATCATGACTCATAAGTTCATTAATATATTTAAAAACACAGCAGCCTTTCACAACAAACTAGTTTCGAAGAAGTGAAGAAACTGTGAAAGGTCTCTGCTCCCACCTCTAGACTGCAGCTGAAATATTTGTACGTCCCAAGGGCCGCCGCATTCTTCGCTCTCACAGTTGTGCAATCTCTGAACAATCAGATCCCCCAACCCCCTTCTGAATATATCTGCTCCAACACAGGCCAAGACTCTGGACAATGTTCTGCAGGAGACAAACTCACGATCCTTCACTGCAGCTGAAGGACAGAACAGATGTGCTGAGGGAAAGCAGATCTGATTCTCCAGATTTTTAAACGTGTATGCTAAAATATACAGTTGAAGTCAGAATTATTAGCCCCCTTTTGATTTTTTTTAAAGATTTTTAAAATGTTTCCCAAATGATTTTTAGCAGAGCAAGACATTTTTCACAGTATGTCTGATAATATTTTTTCTTCTGGAGAAAGTCTTATTTGTTTTATTTTGACTAGAATAAAAGTAGATTTAATTTTTTAAAAACCTATTTTAAGGTCAAAATTATTAGCCCCTTTAAGCTATATTTTTTTTTTGATAGTACAAACCATCATTATACAATAACTTGCCTAATTATCCTAACCTGCCTAGTTAACGTAATTAACCTAGTTAAGCCTTTAAATGTCACTTTAAGCTGTATAGAAGTTTCTTGAAAAATATCTAGTAAAATATTATTTACTGTCATCATGGCAAAGATAAAATAAATCAGTTATTAGAAATGAGTTATAAAAACTATTATGTTTAGAAATGTGTTGAAAAAAATCTTCTCTCCGTTAAACAGAAATTGGGGAAAAAAATAAACAGGGGGGCTAATAATTCTGACTTCAACTGTATATAAAAATGTGTGAGAGGTTATGATGTTTTCAGACTGAACTGCAGAGATCTTCGTCTAGATGCTGCAGGGTTTTATGAATCTATTGGAATTAGAAATAAAAATGCATAAGTTAGAATTACTGAAATATTCCATTTACCAGAAGTTGACCCTGCATGTAATCAGTGTGGGCTAGAACCAGCATCACTGGCTCCTATGTCTTGGAGCTGCCCAAAATTATCATCTTACTAGGAAAATATGTTTCTAACATTCTCAAAAATAGGTCAAAAGCCAGTAAATCCAGATCCCCGTATCGCAGTTCTATACTGATTTTGAGATAGCTAAAAACAGTACAGAACAAAATATTGTTCCATTTGTCTGTCTACTAGCACAAAGGTTAATATTATTTAAACTTCAAACAGAGAGCTGCTCCTACATACTTGAAGTGAGAATTATTAGCCCCCCTTAAAATTTTCTTTTCTTTTTTAAAAATTTCCCAAATGATCTTTAACAGAGCAAGGAAAATTTCACAGTATTTTTCTTCTGGAGAAAGTCTTATTTGTTTTATTTCGGCTAGAATAAAAGCAGTTTAATAAAAAAAAAAAACATTTTAAGGTCAAAATTATTAGCCTCTTTAAGCTAATTTGTTTTCGATAGTCTACAGAACAAACCATCGTTATACAATAACTTGCCTAATTACCTTAACCTGCATTAACCTAATTAACCTAGTTAACCTTTAAATGTCACTTTAAGCTGTATAGAAGTGTCTTGAAAAATATCTAGTAAAATATTATTTAATGTCATCATGGCAAAGATAAAATAAATCAGTTATTAGAAAAAAAATCTTCTCTCCATTAAACAGAAATACGGGGAAAAAGTAAACAGCTGGGGCTAATAATTCTGACTTCAATTGTATATACATCTAGTGAGGGATGTGATGAAACATTTGGAACTGGAGAAAATCAGATTCTTCCTAAAAAAGAAAGTAGAAAAATTCTATAAAATTTGGCAACCTTTAATGGTAAAAATATAAATTCTGCAAAAAATAGTTAAATCGAAGAGGTGTCGACTAATTTAGATTAAAACAGAAGGTCAGTATTGTGTTTTTTTATTTATTTTTATTTATTTATTATTATTATTATTATTATTTGCATTTATTTTATTATTATTTGTTTCCTTTTTGTAATTGTATTATTTTTGTAATTTTTATTATTGTATTAATCTATTATCACTGTACTTCTGTATGTACTGATTTATATTGCATGTTTCATTGTTAATTGTTGTGTGAATGTTTGTTGGACCTAATTTGTAAGTCATTGTGTTTGAATGTCTAAAAATGTCTAAAAAGAAAGTTAAAAAAAATTCCATTTAGTTTTAATGTCTTAAAAATAAATTATAACCTCCTAGGGCCGGAGTGTCCACATACGTGGACAGCACATTTTTAGCTCTTAAGTGGCTATTTAAAATACTTTGAATGTTTTATATTTTGTTACAGACATACAGTGTCATCCTGCAACTGTTTTGCAGCATATGAAATGTCCCAAACCCTATTTTTAACTGTCCAAAATGGGAAAAAATGTTGTTTTTACTCTCTGATGATGTTAAATATGCATAAAAGGAAATTTGGGAAAAAGTGTTTTATGTAAATTTGGACCACGAGTCCACATATATGGACATCATTTTTCTCTAAAAGTACATCATATGAAAAGATGATACTTAGATTTTTATTTTAATTAGGTTCCAATAAGCCCAAATTGCAAAGAGAAATAAAAAATGCATGTAAAAAAACACCTTGGGCCTTAAGCAAATGTATTTCTCAAAAAGAGAAATGTATTTTTTTAAATCATTCATTGGGTGAAAAATCATTCATTCATTGAAAAATTCATATTAATTATTATGTACATTTTACTGTGTGTTAAAAATATTGAATATGTAAATATTGGGCACAATTGACAATTTTATATAAATATTTATCGCCAACTTATCCAGCATATGTTTTACGCAGCGGATGCCCTTCCAGCTGCAACCCATCACTGGGAAATACACTCTCATTCACTCACATACACTACGGACAATTTTAGCTTACCCAATTCACCTGTACCGCATGTCTTTGGATTGTGGGAGAAACTGAAGCACCTGAAGAAAACCCAAGCGAACATGGGGAAAACATGCAAACTTCACACAGAAACGCCAACTGACCCAGCTGAGGCTCGAACCAGCGACCTTCTTGCTGTGAGGCGACAGCACTACCTACTGCGCCACAGCGTCGCCATCATAAGAAGCAATTTAAAAATAAATAAATAAAATATTAATAATAATAAAACAGTATGTAGTTGTATATTACACCGCGACAAAAAAAGTTATGAGGTAGTCATGCAAGGGGTTTCTGAAGATAAGATAGATAGATAGATAGATAGATAGATAGATAGATAGATAGATAGATAGATAGATAGATAGATAGATAGATAGATAGATAGATAGATAGACAGACAAACACACACACACACACACAAGACATTAAAAAAATGCCAAACAAAAAACAGTAAACAATTAGAAAAATCTAGAAAACAATTTTAATAAGTTCAGAATAGGTCTTCTGAAGCACTAAAGCTACTAACTGGAAATGATAACATTTCATACGTCCATTAAACCTATTGAGCAATAAATTAATTATATAAAATCATATACATACATGACTTACATAAATGTTTAACTATTGACAATGTTTTGTAAAGCTCTTGCAACCTTTAGAATGCTGTATAATGCTCATAAAAGCTGTCATTAATATCAGTTTGACGCTACAAATTACGTTCTGGGGTCTGTTTTAAAGCCTTTCATTCACTATGAAATGCATTACGATAACTATATGCTTATTTATGAACTAATCCCCTAGCCAAAGGTCACATTAATTATATTTAAAAGTCTACATAAAACGCAAAACCTTTAAGTCATGTGACAGTTCAGCCCCGGTGTAAGCTCGTAATTGTAGTACGTAAGGCCCTGTCTCTTGATATATTTGTAAGTTAACTAATGACTTACAAAACTACATTTCCCGTCACTCCTTGCAGCAACGGCCCTCAGCTCGCATCCTGTCCGGAGAAGATAGCGGGCGGCTACAGATCTCAACCAAGGCTGAGGCGTCTGTATTTCCTAATTAAATCAATTAAATATTTATCAGAATAAATCCGACAACCGCGAACGATAAAAAACGAGCACAATGGTAAGTGTAAAAGCCATTTTCTTTGCTTTTTCAGATGATATTTGTCGGAGTAGATGGAGTGTCTGTTCTTATCAGCTAACATGCTAGTGTAAAATACGCTGATTATAACTGCACCACCAAGGTCATAAATCAAATTATACAGACTCAATTTATTAACTATATCATCTAGAAGGAAAAGCACATATTAGTCAGCCTGTCATTACTACAATACGTATCATTGTAGAAATAACGCTGAAATCATGAAGCCAAATGTTCATGGCTAATGTTAGTTATTTGATGCTAGCCCTTGTATTTCTCGTTTATAGTATAACTTGTAATTATTAATTTCCAATGGCGTTTCAACATGAATCACACTCGTTCGTCAAAACTGTATTGTCACAATTCTCACTAACATTACAAGCAAGCACGTGATGTGTCAGGTTAATAATGAGGTAAAGTTGGTTTTATGTTTGCACATTCGCTCATTTTTGAACAGTGACTACTTGTGAAACGGTCTTTACATTGTTTACCACATTACTTTGAATATTCGCTCTGAAATCGCATGTAAATATGAATTCAAAACAACATTAGCATCATTTAATAGACTGTGAACGATGTTGTACTTTGATAGACATTGTCTGCTAATATGGTTTACTATTTGGAATTTGCAAAGAATACTCTACTGAAATTATATTATTGAGAAAAAACTCTGAATATTTGCGATTTATAAAACCAACTTTACCCCAATAAGGTTTCTGTCTCCTCCGCTTTACTGACTGATTTCATTCATTCATTCATTTACTTTTCAGCATACTCCCTTTATTACAGCCACAGCCACACCGGAATGAACCGCCAACTTATCCAGCATATGTTTTACGCAGCGGATGCCCTTCCAGCTGAAACCCATCTCTGGGAAACATCCATACACACTCATTCACACTCATACACTACGGACAATTTAGCCTACTCAATTCACCTGTACCACATGTCTTTGGAAACCGGAGGAAACCCATGCGAACATGGGGAGAACATGCAAACTTCACACAGAAACGCCAACTGACCCAGCCGAGGCTCGAACCAGCGACCACCGACTGATTTATAATTGTTATTATTTTCCTGTTTGTTTGTTTTTCCAGATCCGCTTTATCCTCATCCAGAATCGGGCAGGGAAGACCAGGCTGGCCAAGTGGTACATGCAGTTTGATGACGACGAGAAGCAGAAGCTGATTGAAGAGGTTCATGCTGTAGTGACAGTCCGTGATGCCAAACACACCAACTTTGTTGAGGTAAAACACTTTTTAACATTTGACACTCACTGTGGTTCTTTGGTCAATGTGTCCATGAGTCCATCACTGTTTAAATACTAGGGGTGCACATTTTGCTTGTTAAATGAGTCCTCAGTTAAATAAAACCGAACACCTCAGTTTAGTGAAAAGCCTTTACCATATTAGAGTTAACAAACTATGACGTCACCTTGTAGGCTAATCGGCAGCTAGCATAAAACTGATTCCCTCGATAAAAACCCTACAGGAGTTTCCCATAGGCTTTTCAAAGATTGCAAATAATATGCTCTGTGTTCAAACACCGTTCATTACGCTTACACGTTTTGTCCAACCGGATAATCCTCAGATGAAAATATAACTTTTAGCACTTTTGGATCTTAAATGCAAACGCAAGAACTGAAAAGCTAACATTAGGCTATAAATGGACGACAGTGCCTTCGGGATGCTTGCCGGTGACATCAGCACCACCCTGCTACAGTCAACTTTTCAAGCTTATTTTTAGAAATATGGTTCATGACAAAGATTTACTCTCTTGGTTTATTATATTATTATCCACACTATATATTATAAACAAATATAAATATGCAAAAACACATCTGTACAGTATATAGACCTACGTGACTTTTGGATAGTTTTTTTTAGCGTAGGAAATACATTTGTTTTGCTTTACGGTTGTTGTAAAAGTTTTAAAACATGTACTATATGTTTTATAAATGTGCCTACGTAGTATTATAATAAGACACATTTAAATAAGTGTATCGTGCGCGTGCATACAGCCCGTTTACCTTAGACGACAGAAATGAGGCGTGAAGGACAAGTCTATATGCCTGCAAGTTCCGTCATGGACACAGTCAACATTCAATATTGTTTTTTTTTTTGTCACAAATTACAGCGAAAAGCAGCCCATACAGTCACATATGCTATACATTTTTAGGAGGAATGTAAATATTGCAGTTATGATAGTTAAATGTGCTCCGATGAAGAAAAAACAGACGAAAAATCAATTGTTCACGTTAAAATGACAGTTAATATTTGTGCATTTTTACAAATTTATTCACACATTTGCATTACTGAGAGCAGGAAAGAGACAGGCTGCTCTGTTAAACAGTATCTTCATAAAATCGTTTAATTCAAATAAATGATCAGAAAATTAATCCGTCTTGATGGTCTCTACAAGTGAAGGAATTATCTACACACTATGAATTCCCAATTAAAAAAATACTACAAACTATAAAAACACTATTTATGAAAATACTTAAGTAACAGACAAATCCAAAAGCTCAATGCAAGTGAGCTGCGTTCCAGACCAGTTCAACTCGATGACGTATAATGTCTCCGACATTGCCTCTAGTGCCATTTAGCAACCGCCTTTTTAAAGAAGCGTAACCGATTAAAAAATAAATAAATAAATAAATCAAGAATGGTATCTTCAGTTTGTTGTTGCCACAAACCTTATTTAATCGAAATCCCATTAAAAAAAAACCTGTTGACTTTGGGAAGAGGGAACCGGAACTGATAAAATGCTAACTCGGTTCCGGGGTTTTGCACACAAATTGACGTTATAGTTCCTCCACTCTATAACAAGTCTTTGGTTGCTGTTACTTGGTCAAATAGGCAGATGCCAAATGCAAAAAAAAGGCAGAATATTTCTGTAGTTTTCAAGTACCAATCATTGCAATTTTAGGAGTGAGTTGTGTTCTGTACAAACAAGATTTTATAATTATGTGAATTTACGACCATATTTGAATGCAATTGCTCTCCTGAAACTTTACAGCATACATGACCATGAAGTGTAACTAAGTAGTTGGGTTCTGGATGTAAAAACTATATATATACAGTGTTTCCTCTAGGATTTTTCCCAGCTGTGGTGGTAGGCTTTTTTTTTTTACACAGATCTGCCAACTATTTCAAAGACAAATATTACACGCAGTATTACAAGTCGAGATAGCATTCATGTAATATGAGCATGCAAATCTCTTTGCTTGCGCGCCGATTTCCTCTTCGTGCACAAAACTTCTTGCACGCCCTCAAATTTACATGCTCAAGTGCAGATCTTCTCGTGCGCTCTCCAGTAAGCGCTGCTGAAATGCGATTTAGTGTGTTTTTGTGCGTTTTCCGACATTAACGCGTCCTGAAGTAAAATGAAACAGCTATAAACTCCAGAAAGATAAGTATACTTATGGAAACTGTGTTCATCTTAACTGAAAGCTACGCCGTGTTTGCTGGCGCCCCACGCATCACGCAACTGTCAGTCAGTCAGCATGTCACCTTAAAGGGTTGAACAAATAGCGCACAGCACTACTACGGTTACAGAAATGTTTGTGCTGTTATAATTCACTTACCTTTTAATATGTTTTGATGCGATTATAACCCGCTATAAAAAAAACACGACTAAATGTTTTAAATGAGAAGTTGTAATGTAGCCGCGGCGGGATGAATTTTGGCGTGGCGGCCCGCCACGGATGAATGAATGTAGCGGAAACCATGTATGTATATGTATGTATGTATATATATATATATATATATATATAAGCATGTTGACTTTTATGATAACTTGTGAACACTTAAAGACAGACCTGTGAAGAAGTATGAAGTCGTTAGAATTTGCTTTTGTTGAAAGCATCTGTTGATGTTGTTTTTAAAATAGCCTTGTTTAGCACCCGAATTTCTGTTGAAAAACTACATTAGCCATGACTTTAAGTGAAATTTGAAAATAATTTCTCATTAATGCAATTAGGTTGGCAGTCTGGTACCTTTGTGCTATTTTCATCACATTTTTTTGTCTTAAATAAAATTATGATGGACATAGCTGGGAACAGTTAATAGAGCTTAAAAACAAGACTTTTTATAAAAAATAAATAAATAAATTCTCTTTAGGAAAAATAAATTGGAGATAGTTTTTTTTTTTAAAGAATCAATATTGTTATAAAGTTGGTGGAAACTAATGTACCTTATTGTGATAAGATCATTAAAATAAATCTTAAGTACTTTGTAAAAGTTTTTCTTTAGGTTGAAAAGTTTGTTTCTATATTGCTATATTTACTTTATTTATGCTTCCTTATAAGGGCATCCTCATTTTGGCTATATGGAGAGAAAATACAAAGCATCCATGCTGAAACGATAGTGTCTGTAGTACCAGCTATTCAATTTGATAATTTATGATTCTAATCCTTATACGATTGTTAAAAACAACACACTTCATATCATTCATCTCCTTAGGCAGGAGTTGTATACATTTGTGGTCAAATAGTGCCTGTATTGGTCTTAAATATCATATGCCATTTTTCCTCTGCAGTTCAGAAACTTCAAGATCATTTACAGGCGGTATGCCGGCCTGTACTTCTGCATCTGCGTGGATGTGACGGATAATAACCTGGCATACCTGGAAGCTATTCACAACTTTGTTGAGGTAAATCTTACAAAAGCCAGCTTTAACTCCATTTACATTGTAGCACTTTGAGATGCTTGATTCCAATTTTGCTGATAAACACACAGCTTAAGTTCCAGGCAGGTTTTGACCAAGGTTCGATATTACTTTACTGATAGTTTCAGTTATTTTAAATTTCATACAGACAAATGTGTTGAAATACACCATCCTAACAATATGTTTAAAGGTAGCCTATAATGCAAAGATCACTTTTATAAGCCATTTGAACAGAGTTGTGTGGCAACAATGTGTGAATACATCTAGCCTTTAATTTTTTAATTTTATTAATTCTATTTTTTTATAATCACGCTTCATAAACAATCTGCACAAACACTTTGATTGACATTCTCCCTATTATACATGTCATTATAGGAGGAAAGCCCTGCCCATTAGCGACAATATCTTCCTTATTAGCATAGACAGCCCTGAGGGAGAAGCAGCTGTCTGCCATTAGAGTTTTTGTGTCAGGTTTTAGGGCTCATTCACACTGAATGCACCTTTGCTTCTAAAACAGGGTGTCCGCGGGGTCTTAAAAAGTACAAAAGTTGATAAATCAATTATGAGAAAATTAAGGCCCTTAAAAGGTATTAAGAAGTCTTAATCCTGTTTTTACGAGGTCTTAAATTTTCTTCAAGCGTTGTCCAAGTTTTTGTTCAAGTGTTTGACTCCAAAAAAGCATAAAATATTTGACGCTCTCATGTAGCGAAACCATACAGCAGGGCTATTCAATTGGCGGCCCTCATTCAATTGGATTTGTTCCGACCCTCCAAATAGTGTGACCAAGGCATCAAAAATACATTTAGTTCAGTCGAAAATTGGCCGCTATAGTTATGAAGTGACGTGCATCTGTTCAATACAGCACGAGCTGCAGTTAAAGGCTGTGCAAAGCGTGAGTCACCGGACATTAAGCGAGTGGTGCGAGCAGCCGAAAACATTTAGAAACTTAAGCTTAAAGGCTTTTTAACGTCGCGTTTTTGTTGCATGGAATGAAACTGCTACAACTAAACAAAGTTATGCCACCTGTGCACTAGTTTAAAGTTCCGAGCTTATATCACAAATCGCGTCTTTTCCACGCGCAAGTTCGTTATTTCCAATATTAGAATATATGCCAATATGATTGAGCAATCAGAATGATGCGCTAGCGCCTTCCAGACGCACTGAGTAGAAAACATCTCACGCTGTAGCGGTGAGAGTTGTGCGTGGCTTTCAGCGCAATGTAAACAAAAGATATGACGAATTATTACAAATTATTAAAATGATCATGTATATATGAACGCAGATGATAACAACCGTTCATCTAAATACTTACCTAATATAAAGCTTAAATTAACATTATATGTGATAACCGTGAAACCATGATTATGACTATAATCGGACTATATAATCGTACAACCAAAATCTGTAATTGTTGCATCCATAATTGTTATGCAGTTCAAAACATAACATATGAATGTGTCTGAATGTAGAATCCTACTTAAGCAATGCACTGCTTTCGTTGTGCTTTGAAATACAACATTTGAATGTTTGTAAAAAAAAAAGCCACATTGTACAATGCAGTGATATTATATAGTTTCAAAATACAATATATTAACATTTTAATGTAGAAAAATACAACGTGGGTGTCTTAAGGAGCAGAAATACAACATATAGGCTCTTATATGCTGTTGTGTCAAAACTCGTATTGAAAGTCATATCTCTCCGGCCCCTCATTTGGGATGCTTTTCATGAACTGGCCCCCATGACAAACTAATTGAATAGCCCTGCCATAGAGCAAAACAAACGGCAAAATTGGATAATGCAAGTTTGTATACTCCTAATTGAAGAAAGACGAGTTTAAACAGTGGCTGAAACCTGTCGCTAAAAACAACTGCGTTATTTATTCTTTCGAAGTTTGTTTCTTCCGAGCTTATCTAAGTTCTGTTGCACGGTTGTGCTCCATCCATTCATTTATTTAACTGTTTATTAGCAACTGTTTATTAAGTTAAAGATTTGATACTGATTAGAACTTGAAGTGGCAACGAGGTCTTAAAATATTCTGAGAAGGTCTTAAAAAAGTCTTTAAAAGGTATTGAAATTTCCTTAAGGATTCCTGCAAATACCCAGTAAAAGTAATTGACGCGGCGCTCAGAAATGGTTTAAAGAAAGTGTAGTGCAGCACGAGGATACGATATTATGAACATTACTGTCATTATTACATCACGGACTCATTATATACATCATATAACTCAGGATATTTTGGATAAAGCTACAATGAGTGCCGCCTCTGCCATGATATAACAGTGAATGAAACCATTATCATGCCAATGCTCATGTGTGCAGCGCTTCAAAAGATGCAAGATGGGATTGTAACGGTCAAACACGTCCATCCAGCAAGTGTTTCAATTGAAAAACAAGTAGAGCATTGGAAAGGAAAAATGCATTTTGTGTGAACAGCCCCTTAGGACTACCTTCTTTTAAGCCACTTTTTTTTTGACACTTTTAGTTTTTCCACTCAGATAACGTTAGTCCTGTTTGGAATCTGGCACCATGCTGACTCTAAGCGTTTGTAGCTCCGCCCTCTTTTGAAAATAGGGCTGGGAGCGGAATCTTATTTGAATTTAAAGCAACAGTCAACAAAACGGCACAATTTGCATCGAAGCTGTGGAGTATTTTGAGCAGAAACTTCACAAACACGCTAGAGACATCAGAGACTTATTTTACATCTTGTAAAAAGGGGTTTAAAAAAAAGTGGGGTAACCAATGTATAAATAAATCACATCTCGGGTGTGTATTATATTCTAATATTTAAACAGCCCATCCTCACACATTTCTTACTTAAAGTGTAACCTCACTGATTCTACCCTCAACCCACTTTGTGTGTGTTTAGAAAGCAGAGATTGAGGCATGGGAGTCTGCTGCAGCTCTTGAGATCATGAGTTATGTATATGTATATGGACTTCATTTGGCTCGCGTCTAATAAAATCATTACCTAATGTGTTTTGCATTCAATTGAGCAGTTAAATGGTGCAATCAGCACACTTCCTGAGCGCAAAATTGATTTATGCTGCACAGAATCCGTAATTAAAAATCCCTCTTATATGGACTTTTATGAAGCGTAAATCAAATGAGATATGCAGACTCTTAAGGGAAGTTTAAGTTGCTAGCTTTAAAACGTCAGGAAATGAACTTTAATGAAGGCCATTAATGCGCTGTATGATAAATTGATGTGGTCTGAAAGTGATTGCCTGCTCGCTCTTCTACAAATATTAACAAAACCAGGTTCCTGGTCATTAAAATAAATGTTGTTCATTAGGTCTGGTTGACATGTCTTATAAAAAAAATATTTATGTATAATATATATTATTTTCTCTGTAAAGGCTTTAAATGTTATACACTACCTGACAAAAGTCTTGTCGTCGATCCCAAATAATAACTTAATTTCTAGTTAATCATTTGGAAAAGTGGCAGAAAGTAGATTTTTCCGATGAATCATCTGTTAAACTGCATCCCAATCATCACAAATACTGCAGAAGACCTATTGGAAACTGCATGGACCCAAGATTCTCACAAAAATCTGTCAAATTTGGTGAAGGAAAAATCATGGTTTGGGATTCCATTTAGTATAGGGGCGTGTGAGAGAACCGCAACATCAACAGCCTGAGGTATCAAGACATTTGTGCTGCCCATTACATTACAAACCATAGGAGGGGGCAAATTTTTCAGCAGGATGGCGCTCCTTCTTACACTTCAGCCTCCACATCAAAGTTCCTGAAAGCAAAGAAGGTCAAGGTGCTCCAGGATTGGCCAGCCCAGTCACCAGACTTGAACATTATTGAGCATGTTTGGGGTAAGATGAAGGAGGAGGCATTTAAGATCAATCCAAAGAATCTTGATGAACTCTGGGAGTCCTGCAAGAACGCTTTCTTTGCCATTCTAGATGACTTTGCAGAGATGTATGGATGCAGTCCTCCAAGCTTATAGGAGTCATACACAATATTCATTCTTTTTCCACTTTATCATGACTTTATATTCTATACTGTACATTATTTCTGTTAAATGACAAGACGTTTGTCTAAGCAAAGTCAGACCTTACTGTCCTAATTAAATCATTAAAAATCAAGGCATGATCATATTTTATTCTGGTAAAATAAGCGTAATCTAGAGGTCTTTGCCTTTCATATAAGCCACTTCTGATACCAAGTGATCAACTAGAAGTCAAGTTATTATTTGTTGTTCCTAAAACTTGGATAGGTGACAAGACTTTTGTCAGGTAGTGTATATCATCGAACTTCCAATCAGAAGCTTCAGTTGTCAAGCAAATAGGGTATATGCAGAGCTAGTGTTTCTTCCCATACTGATAAACATCCAGTGAACGGTTAATGTGACTTTTTTTTTTTTTTTTTTCATTTTATACGGTTCCTTTTACAGCATCGATGTTGTAATGTAATTAATATACAATCAGTTAAATAGACTTTGGCATTCATTTAGTTGCTCAAGCGTAAAACGTGATAAAAAGCCTATTACACGCATGCACCCGTCAGGATTAGCAGTTTAGCGCAGAAGCTCCATTGAATATACTGAGGTAAAACAAATGTTCATATTTTAAACACATGGCGGGGAAAAATCTAATTTAATGCAGTGCTTCTTGTACAATCTGAGACCCACTTTATATAGGATATCACTCTGTCAGTGGAGATCGCTGATTTTTAAAGAAAACAGACCTTAAATGCGCCGATTTTGTAATGGCATACAGTTCACCGGAAGTGCTTGACCCAGGTTATTGACAAATTAAAAGTCCTTCCACATACTTCCGCATATACTCTATTCAGAATGGTTATCAGCAGAATTAAAATGCATTAACATTTTTATCTTGTTTTACGTTATAAAAATTAGCATTTTGTTTTCTGCAAATGATTTATTTATTTTTAAATTCATTATATAATTTTTTTAATTTTTTTCATTATATAAATTAGCATTTTGTTTTCTGCAAATGATTTATTTATTTATTTTTAAGTTCATTATATAATTTTTTTAATTTTTTTCATTATATAAATTAGCATTTTGTTTTCTGCAAATGATTTTATTTATTTATTTATTTATTTTTTCATTATATAATTTGTTTTCTTTTTTTCGTTTATATAAATTAGAATTTAGTTTTCTGCAAATGATTTATTTATTTATTTTTAAATTCATTATATAATTTTTTTTATTTTTTTCATTATATAAATTAGCATTTTGTTTTCTGCAAATGATTTATTTATTTATTTTTAAATTCATTATATAATTTTTTTTTTCGTTTATTTAAATTAGCATTTTGTTTTCTGCAAATGATTTATTTATTTATTTATTTTTTTCATTATATAATTTTTTTTTCGTTTATATAAATTAGCATTTTGTTTTCTGCAAATTATTTATTTATTTTTGTAATTTTTTTTTCATTATATATTTTTTTTGTTATATAAATTAGCGTTTTGTTTTCTGCAAATTATTTCTTTTTTTTTTTTTTTTTTTTTTTTTATGGCTTTAAATAAATTTTAGCATTAGCTAATGATTTAATTGTTCAATTTATCAAAACATGGATTCACACTTGTGCAATTATTTCTTAAAAATATTATTATTATTAAACATACTAATATAATTTTAAGTTTGTATATTCTGTAGTGCAACAGTAATATTTCTGTTATAGTCAAGTTAACCCAAACTTTTATTTTGAGGGGTAAGATGCTGTTGAAGTAAATTTCAAAGCATCTTTGACTTCATCTTTTGAGATGAAGTTCATGTGTCTGGGTTTCTTATAGACACACGACAAGAAAACGCCACCAATTTCAAGCAAACCGTGCCATTCATTCACATGCGGTATTTGAATAGAGTTTAGTTTATTTAATAATAATAAATAAAAGTTTTTTTAAACTAGCTGTTTTTAAATGTGCTATATTAATATAATTTTAATATAATTAAAAAATAAAACTAGTCCATGTAGTGATTTGGGTAATCTATTTTTGATTTATAATTCCACAATTTGCTAAGTTCTCTGACCTTTTAACTTCTATGGCAAATGCAATGTGTAGCTGCCTGGTTCAATAAAGGATTGACTCCTCCACTGGTGATTCTCACAATTTATTTAAGTGCGGAATTCACACAAATCTCTGGAAAATAGACTCGTAAGAGCTTGTAGAAAGAAAAAACAGAAACAAATAAACATTAAAACCATATACAAATAAACAAACATCACTTAAATTCATTATACAAAACAAACTCAATACAACAAACACACTGAAATATGAAGTGTCCGTACTTTCTTCTCCAATTAAACCAGGAGCTAAACTTTTAGACCCTTGCAGACCGCATAGCTGGGACACTATGACCATGTGCGAACTCCTTACGTCTATCTGTTTATATCTGTTATAGTAATCGTAATTCAAAATAAGAGACTTCCTTTTCACACTAAAAACTTCCAAACACAAATTAAATTTAATACAATAATTATAAAAATATATACATTTAACAAAGAAAAGAATAATAATAATAAAATCAATACTAATTTGTATATTGTAGAAAATTGACAAACAAAAGTAACATGACCTAGTCATTAACTGTTTATTCCTAAGCTCTAGCAGAGAATTAATAGCAACCTATTTGAGCAACTAAATGACAGAATAATAAAAAAAATATATATTATTGAATTATATAATTTTATATTATATGTATCATAATATTACATATATTGTCCAAGTCCATCAGCCTAGCTGGAAATTTTCCAGTCTAAAAACAATGCCGTGTAATCCACACATCATTAGTAAATGAGCATTAGCGAGGGCTCTCTTCAGGTAAATCCATAAGCAGCGCTGTGGGACAGTTGTGTTGGTGTAGTTTTTACTGTGGAATGTGGCCGTGAGGGAAAGCAGCAGCCAGGAGTTCAAGAACACTGTGACATGGAATTCTGGGACTTCCTTTGACCCTCACTGTAAACAACTCCCCCAACACTACCACTGGCCCAAAGCGGCCCACATACTGAAAACAACTGGACTACAAACAAACAGATGCCTGGGTCACAACCTTAAAAAAAAACAGCCAGCTAATTCTGCTGTTGCTCATTACTAAAGTGAATGACGCCGCTGATGCATGATTTTGTTTTCCTCCACAGGTTCTTAATGAGTATTTCCACAATGTGTGTGAATTAGATCTGGTCTTCAATTTCTACAAGGTAAGCGAAGGACTTGCTTTAAATCAAAGCTAAAATATTCCAGTACTATATTGATTAGGACTGCACAATATATCATTTCAGCATCAATATCGCAATGTGTGTATCTGCTATAGTCACATCACAGGATCTGAAATGTCATGTTGGGATTAATAAAACTTGACCTAATCTAATACTATGAAATACTTTCATTTTAATGCATTTTTAAGCCCTGTGACTGTAAGATTTTAAACAAATTGTAACCATTTGGGCACAAGAAGTTCTAAATTTCTATGAAGCATTGTTTATTTCATTTGAATCTTTGTTCTATTGTGCTTTATTTTATTTGGTATATTTTTGTATAATTTTGTGTATTTTTTTTATGCAGATGCACTCCCCTAAAAATATAAATACTTTCCAAATAGAGTTACTCAAGTCATCTTGTGAAATTATATTCAAATCCCAATTAGGGGTGTAAGAGATCACAACCCTTGGTTTGGAAAACAAGTGACCTGCAGATTAATTAATATATATATATATATATATATATATATATATATATATATATATATACATGCATATGAGAGATCACCTCTCGCGTAATTCAAATCACATGTATGAAAGCATTTAGGCTTTCCTGTAAAATATTATGATGACTGAAGTTGTGGTGGGTTATTCGGGATGTGTTGGGTTTCTTAGGTTATTAAAGGTGTTTTTTGTCACTACTTGTTTAGCCTGCATTAATGCATTCAGTGTAAGCTGCACGATTATTCATTAAAAGATCGGGATCTCAACAACCACGCAACATAAGTTATAAATGATGGTGATTTGCATATGGTTATTAATCCTTCGAATCGCTACATTCAAATCTATGTTTCAAAAACACAAAAATCGAGAGAGATTCAGTCTTTAGTTTACAAACAGTAAAATAACACAGAAGTACTGGAATAACAGTTTATCGTTTAGATAGAACCACTGATTTTTATGGTAAAGATTAAAATCACCATCATATGTGTTCAACTTGACGCTCAAAAATGAAAGTTGTAGGCAGCAATTACATTATTTAACATTATTTAGGTGGCGACAACCAGCCATCAAAAATATGCCACTGAAAAAAATGACACATCTAGCAATGAAACATGAAGTTTTAAGTGAATAACTGAATCATTTATTAAAAATGAGACTAAAAATAAATGAGTTGTACAAATTATAATGTTAGATTTATACATTTAGCGTCATCAGCAACAGTAGTAATAACTGTGAATTTTTCACAGTACTGAATATTTTACAATTTATTTCTATTCAGCTATTCATTTCTTAATTTTATTTTTAATAAAATTTCAGCTTCTAAGTTCTGTTTGTTAAAACCAAAAGTTTCTTGCAGTACTGTTTTTGTAATAAATGGAAAGCAAATTACATTTGTCTCTTCCCCTTTTTGGCTGATCCAAAAAAATGGTTCGATCTGTGACAAAAAAACCATATTGCAATCCGAACCATGAGATTTGTGATCCGTCACTAATCGCAATATATATTATATATAGAAAAACAAAATATTGCAATGTCAGTTTTAGGGCTGGGCGATATGCGCAAAAAATCATAACCCTGGTATTTTTAGGAGGAATGACGGTATATGATATATATCCGGTATTTTCCCATAAATGGTTACTTGAGAGTCAAAGCCTTTATTAAAACTTTATTAAACAGTTTTTGAGCAAAATATAATTCAAACACAGGGGTTTTCCTCCCTGATATTATCATCATTATACTTATCATGCTTATATTGTTATTTGTTAAAAGAGTAGCTAACAGTGAGATATTAAAATAGAACAAGAACTGTTTAGTAGACAAATGCATGTTTTTTTTTTTTTCACTTTTTTTTTTAAGTTTCACTTTTTTTTAAGTTTTAATAATCATTTAAACCATCAACTGTTTGTACACAAGGAACACACACAAATCAAATCACATCTTCCAGTTAAGGGGCTAAACTAAATAAATCAACTAAACAGAATAAATAAATATAAGGATTAGAATATAATCGGAATTGAAGTCAATATGCAATAACAGACCAGAACGCAGAGCTAAATGTGTTATAACGTAAATGTAAAGAAGACACCCTCGTGTAATAAATACTGAACTTATAATCAGTGAATATGAGGTGGTTTCACTTTCAAAATGTGGTATAAATTTGTCCTATTTGGCGTTTTTAATTCTTATGAACACATTCAGGTGCTGCTTGTCAATTTGACAAGGCTTCTATGTTAATTTTTTGTTGTCAAATGCAGAAGAAATTATCAATAAAAGGTTTCTGATAAACCGCTGTGACAGCTGCAGGCACGGTGCGACGCGAGGGGGAGTCAGATTTGTCCGGGGAGTCAGATTTCGATACAACACCGGCACTGCATGTCCCTCCATGTCGCTGTAATGATGGGTCATTCTTGAACGATTCGTTCATTTTTAACAAATCTTTTGTATGACTCATGGAGTGAATCATTCATTTGCACATGCGCTCAGTTGTGCAAGTGGAGCTCGTGTGCTATCATGGAGTGGTCTGTTTCACGCTGAATGCGCACGTGTGGCCTTAAACCATATCGATATGAAAGATATTGGATAATCCCGCATCGCGTTGGGGAATCATATCGATATATCCCCAGAACTCGATATACCGCCCATCCCTAGTCAGTTTTTTTCCAACACCAGCCCTAATATTGATATGCATGTGCGTGTAAATACACAGTAGGCAGGGCTCGAAATTAACCATTTTTCTTGGTAGCACCGGTGCTCCTAACTTTAAAAATTTAGGTGCACCAGACAAAATTTAGTCACACCCACCAAATATTATGAGCACCGTTACTCCACGTTTTATTTTAACAGATTTATTGAGTTTGAAATCAACTCTAATCAAAACTAACAAATAAACAAAAATCTGCATGCGCTTACCGACCCTGCACGCACTGCTTGACGTGAATAAGATGAACTGAACTAACAATAATAACTGTGCTGTTCTCACGGGTGGTGTCTGATATTGCATGGATGATATTGACATATAACTTATTATTTGCATACGTCATCTTAATAGCAATAACGGTCTTTTCATGAGCTGCAATATTAGTTTCATCTCAGTGAATGCATGCTCTTTAGCGATGGTGAACGTGGTGTCAGTCGCACAACTGACAGCATCGTGACGATTAAAGGAAGGATTAAATAACGTTAGAACATCTCGTGCTTAATGTGTAGATTCAGTGGCAAACACCGTTACCTGAAAACTCCGTCCCACCGGCTTTATGGTGAATGCTTTAGTCATTTTCATAGCGGACTTTAACCACTGGAAGTCTTTTATCCACTCTTCGAAAAGTGTAAATGCTGGATTAACATGCATTACATGATCACTAATCAGATGTGCCATTATTTGTAATTTTAAGTGGTTTCTAAAACTAAATCTGCCAGTGTTGTTTTCATTCTCTCGGATCCAGACCTTTTCGTTTTCGCGGCTGTAGCTCCCTGTCATCGAAACTGAGTGATTGACAGCTGATATTAACCAATCCATTCGCGTTCTGTTTTAGCACAGTGGGCCAATAAGAAGAGCTTGAAGGCGGGGCAAGGATTGCGGGCTTTGTTTACTGCAGCAAGTTGACATGTCAACTGTTTGAAACCATTCCTGAGCGCTGCGTTTGGTGTTTTTAGGTGCAAAGACGCTTAATGCGTGAATGCCTCCTAAATCCGCGCATGTGGTGAACATTTTGCTGTGAAAGCAACAATTTTATGCACTCGCACAAATGCTCCCAAATATATTTTGAGGTCGCATAGATAAAATTTTGGGCGCATATGCGATACATATATGTATGTCTACTGTTGGTTGAAATGCTAAATTTTGTATAGACTTGCAATGGTGGAGTTGAATAGACTTTAAATTTGTCCTGGTTGTTAATGCACAGTAAAGTGATTACATCAGAATAAACAATTCATAATTCTGAAGTTGAATCATTATGTTTGAGATATATGCTTGCAATATGTCATTAACAACATTATCAGACATTTTTTTTTTTCATAGGTAAAATGAGACATTTGTCAATATCAGATTCCCTCATAGGCATAGGCTAGAGTAGTTATACTGACACTGTTAAACATTTATTTTCATCCACAACACTCTGGGTTTGCTATAAAAGAAAATAAAAACATATCAAATGCTTGTCATAATCATTACTCTAAAATATAATAAGATCCTTTAAATCAGGGGTGTCCAAACTCGGTCTTGGAGGGCCGGTGTCCAGCATATTTTAGTTCCAACCCCAATTAAACACACCTGAACCAGCTAATCAAGCCCTTTGTAGGTTAACTAGAAACTTCCAGACTGGTGTGTTAAAGGAAGTTGAAGCTAAACTGTGCAGGACACCGGCCCTCCGGGACCGTGTTTGGACACCCCTGCTTTAAATGATGTTTGCGCTTTTGGTTTCACTTTCACTGCAGAGTGTAGCTCATTTCATAGCTTTCGTCACTTTGAGAAAATAAAAAAAACATGCATGCAAATCATACTTCCCACACGGCTCCCAAACGATCACTCTGTGCAACAAACTGAACGTTATTTACAACTTTATTACCTGTTTTAACAGCCTATGCAGGTTCTGTTCACTAAAGTAGACATCATTCGTGAGCATGCGCGCATCCTCTCTGTAGTAAACAAACAGTGTGTCAACTCGCGAGTGATTTCGTGGCCGCGAATGCAAAATTACATTAAGACAAAATTGACATTTTTGGGTGAATTATACCTTATAAATATGTGACTGGGGGGGTTGAATCTAAATCACAATCTTTTTTCGATTAATCATGCAGCCCTAATACATAGTATGTATGCACTGTGGTAAATACAGTGCATCCGGAAAGTATTCATAGCGCTTTTTCCACAATTTTGTTACAGCCTTATTTAAAAAAAAAAAATTAAATTTATTTATTTTCTCAAAATTCTACACACAATACCCCATAATGACAATGTGAAAAAAGATTTTTTGAAATTGACCCTTCGCTAAGCCACACCCAAAAACAGCCACGCACCAATTGTGGCTTAGCAACCGTAGCTACGCGCAGGGGCTCTGTCAAGCTTTCGAGCGAGGGAAATAAGCCAAAGCGTTGTGCATATGGATTGTGCAAATCTGATACCCGGTATCCTTAAAGTTTGGATGAGGTGGTGGAATTTTTTTCCCTTTTCAAAACCTAAAACCCAAGGGGAGAAATGCCAGCGTGGATCTGTGAGGGGTGCTAAAGGAGTGGAGTTAAGTTGGTTTTGTTTTGATATTCCTGACACATTCAGTGATAGACCGACGGCAATAACTCACACACCTCTAAAAAGATCGAAACTGTGTTTCCTACAAAAATACAAAGCAGGTTATGTTTCCCAGCTGTCTTTTTCTTTTTTTTTTCTCTCTGTTTAAGCCTTCGCCATAGTCATACTAATAGCAGTCATATTTCCATCTGTTTCAGCTACGAATATTTGAAATTACAAATCAACAGAAAACAGAGATGTGATCACAAACTGAGCACTTGGGATCAATATATTTTAACGTTACCCGCAGCTGTTTTTCAGTAATTTATAAAGAGCACACAAACATACTGACAATTATAGGTAACTTACTGTACATTGTTATGGGTCAATAATGCTAATATATGGTACAAATCCATCAATTTCCCCTTTCTGGCTGTTCTTTCTGTGAATAAATTATGTAGAAGCACTTTCCATGAGTGTTTCCTCGTGGGTTAGTAACGCTATATTTTATTGCACAACATTTAATCTATCAGGCTTTTTGACTAAAATAGAGAAGTCACGGTTTAATTAGTTATTATTAGATTGTTTTTAAATTTAACCTCTCCTGCTGTGCATGAACTAAGCTGTTGAATGGTCAGCGTATGAGGCTAACTTTGCTTCAACTTTGATTTGAATTATTTTCTAATCGGTTGCGTGTTATGTCGTGAATATACCCCTGTAATGCATACTGCAGTCCTTTTTTGTCTGGCTTTCTCGGATATCTCACCTGTTCGCCAAAAATGACTAATTATATCCCTGGGAATGTCTGACACCAGCGCATACAGATTGTAATAGACGTGTCAGGCACGAAAGCTTGACAGGCGTAGCAACAGTAACTAAGGAGGGCAGGGCTTAGCGAAGGGTCAATTGTTGCAAATTTATTAAAAATAAAAAAGCTGAAAAATCACATGTACAGAAGTATTCACAGCCTTTGCTCAATACTTTGTTGATGCACCTTTGGCAGCAAAAAGTCTTTTTGAATATGATGCCACAAGCTTGGCACACCTGTCTTTGGGAATCTTTGCCCGTTCCTCTTTGCAGTACCTCTCAAGCTCTATCAGGTTGTATGGGAAGCGATGCTGTACAGCCATTTTCAGATCTCTCCAGAGTCGTTCAATCCTGGTGGTTCCAAACATCTTCCACTTACGGATGTTGGAGGCTACTGTGCTCATTGGAACTTTCAGAGCAGCTGAAATTTTTCTGTAACCTTCCCAAACCTTGTGCCTTGAGACAATCCTGTCTCGGAGGTCTACAGACAATTCCTTTGTCTTCATGCTTGGTTTGTGCCTTACATAGACAGGTGTATGTCTTTTCAAATCATGTCCAATCAACTGAATTTACCACAGGTGAACTCTAATTAAGCTGCTGAATCATCTCAAGAAGGATCAGTGGAAACGGAATGTATCTGAGCTCAATTTAGAGCTTCACGGCAAAGGCATGAATACTTATGTACATGTGATTTTTCAGGTTTTTCTATTTTTGATAAATTTGCAACAATTTAAAAAAAAATATTTTTTCACATTGTCATTATGAGGTATTGTGTGTAGAATTTTGAGGAAAATAAATTAATTTAATCCATTTTGGAATAAGGCTAAAAATGTGGAAAAAGTGAAGCGCTATGAATACTTTCCAGATGCACTGTATGTATAGCACGTACACCGCTATAGAGAAACAAAAATTTTGATTTCTTTCTTTCTTTTTTTTTTTTTTGGAATTCTCAGTTTCTCAGGATTTAAATTTAATAGTTTAATTTAATATACATTCTGTTCTATAAAGAACTGGTGATATTTTTTCCTACGTTTTAAACGGTGGCAATTGGCCAAAATAACAAAAGGTTATGTTTACAGACATCTCTATTCCTTTGTAGACAACATCGTACCAATGTTTCACCTTCGAGATTTGATAAGAATTGAAATTTGGTGGAATGACCCTGATTTTTCAAATCACAACAAATAAAAAGTTATTTATAATTGTCATTTTCTTAAAAAAAAAAAAGAAGAAGAAGCTTTTAAATGACAATATTTTTACAGACCCTTCTAGAATAAAACAAATATTACACTTTTGTGTAAATCCAGTCCATCCAGAGAAAATAACCTGCTGTTTTTTCCCCCATTGATATAATGTAATTTATTCCTGTGATTTTTGAAGTGCTTCTTTTATCCTCACTTGTAAGTCACTTTGGCTAAAAGTGTCTTGCTAAATGAGTAAATGTAAATGGGATGTTTCACTGAATTTTCAGCATTACTTTCACTCTGCAGCATCTTTCAGAAATCATTCTAATGGGGTCATTTATTAGTATCAATGTTAAAAGCTGTTGCGCTGCTTCTGATTTTGATGAAATTGATTTAAAAATAATGGTTTTAGTTTTAAATGAAAATCTTTTACAATGTTATTACATTAGTCTTGTGCTAGGGTAATGTATTTATAACATTAGTACTAGGGCTGCATAATATTGGATAAAATCTGACATTGCGATGTTTAGTTTGTCTGTGATATGAATATAATTTCCCAAGATGACTTATAACTCTATTTGGAATGAATTCCTCATTTTACATCGATTGGGATTATTTTGTAGAGGGGTATCTGCAGATGCAAATGATTTTTTATGGTTTTCTGTGGAATGTAACCGTATTAAGCTACAGAAATTCAATAATAATATGTAAAATAACACTGTATATTGTAGAGTCTCCATTTTATAAATAAATACAATTAATTTTGGTTTATATACTATTATAAACTCAATTTTAGTTTGCTCAAATCTTATACAATCTTAGGTCTTGAAAACAAATTCAAATGAAAATCGTTTACTCTATCTTAAGGTTAAACTTTGCAATGACCCCAAAAATCACATGTTCTGAAACTGTGGTCCTGGTCAACTATAATCCCAACTTGACATTGCTGATCCTGCGATGGGACTATTGCATGTTCACACATTGTGATATCGATGCCCTTTCTTGTACATGCATGTGTCCTTGCTGAATAAGTGTTCTTTTTCCTGATGCGATACAGCATGACTTGATTTACCCATTTAGAAGCATTTTGTTAAGATAAATGCTTGGTTACATCTGTCCATGAAGTGTTTCAGTAAAAGGAGAGAAAAGCTTCATTGGCCAAAAACAAACAAAAAACCACACAAGAAGCAAAAACTAGAAAAAGATGTAATTAGCTCTCCGTTTCAGCAGCAATGCAGCTCCATGGCAACAGGTATTTTCTGCATAATTACAACAGTCATACAATTAAGAACATCCATATCCATTCAGTGTGAGAGAGAGAGGCTGAAGGAAAAGCTGAAGTAATTATAGAAAAAAGTTGCCACAGATAATGGCATTTGATTTCTGCTTTGCTAATTACCTGATGTATTTTTGATGCCGCCTACTGTGTGAACACCGCACAGTGTGGCCCACACCAAACACACACTGATGAGACGTGTATATATTACCATATAAAGCTTGATATGTAAAATAATAATCAGAAATATTGGATTTTATTGAAATAGAGCGCTGTTATAAATCAGCAAATTACATTTATTTTTTTTAAAGTAAATATAATCACAATTTTCACCATTAGGAAATTAAATGAATTTAAGTTAGAATTATATATTATTTGGTAGCATAAGAGATCTTTATGGTATTATGCAATTATGCATCTTTATATGTTCATATTATTTTATGCATAAAATTGTTATCACTAGGCCCACACGGAATCTGCACATGCAGAAATCTGCAGATTTCCGCACATTTCTAGCCCATCATTGAGTTTACTTATTTACTATTCAGTTTTTAAAATAATTTCAGTAATATTACTGACTAATATGAAAATATTCATGATTTATTTACAGTTTGTAAAGTCTTATTTTTTGTCTTTAAGTAGATGTATTTTATGAGATACCAAATAAGGGGATCTAATTGCATTTGCATTGTAAACATTAAATAAAAGTTAAAAAGGTTTAATTTCATATATTAAGTTTTCAGTTACGACACTCACAAAATCATTTTTTTTTCTTAAATTATGTGCAGAAATAGCAAAAAATATCCACAGTTTCTGTGTGGCCGTAGTTATCGCTGTCGCAAAATAAGATGTATTAGTAAGATCATTGTTTTATTGAGGCGTATAAAATATTTATCATCTACTAAAATATCGTAATTGTTGTTAATATGTGAGCTCATGTTTAGTATGCCATACGTTTTGCCAAAATATAAACAAGAACATGTTTAGAGAGTTTAGAAGAGTTTACTAGCTCATTAAACATATTGGAAGGCACTTAGATTGACTATATAATTCAGTATATAAAGGCAAAAAAAAAATAATGATAATAATAAAAAAAAAAATAATATATATATATATATACAGTTGAATTATTAGCTCCCTTTGAATTATTTTTTTTCCCAAATGGTGTTTAACAGAGCAAGGACATTTTCACCGTATGTCTAATAATATTTTTTCTTCTGATGAAAGTCTTATTTGTTTTATTTCGGCTAGAATAAAAGCAGTTTTTAATTTTTTAAACACCATTTTAAGGTCAAAATTATTAGCCCCTTTAAGCTATTTTTTTCGAAAGTCTACAGAACAAACCATCATTATACAATAACTTGCCTAATTACCCTAACCTGCCTAGTTATCTAGGTTAATTAGGTTAAGCCTTTAAATGTCACTTTAAGCTGTATAGAAGTGTCTTGAAAAATATTGTCAAATATTATTTACTGCCGTCATGGCAAAGATAAAATAAATCAGTTATTAGAAATGAGTTATTAAAACTATTATGTTTAGAAATGTGTTGAAAATATCTTCTCTCCGTTAAACAGAAATTGGGGAAAAAATAAACGGGGGGGCTGATAATAAATATATATATTTTTATATATGTTATATATGTTTTTTACGTTCATATAAAATATGATGTAGTCCAGAATATTATCTTTAACTAAAGATAATTGTTAAAACAATTACACTGATGTGCAAAAACGACTAAAAGCACTGTATTCTGCGTGCCAGGCCAGTAGGTGGCGATGTCACTTTGTAAAGAAATACTACACACATGTGCACATATGATCCTATAGTCCACCATTGTTATTTTGGTTGTCATACTCCCTCTTGACTGTAGACTGAAAACATAATACACACACACACGATTGTCATTTTCCCAAAATCACGTTTTTGAAGTCTAAATTGGAATACAACTACTTTAAAGCAAAGTCCCTTTAAGGCAAGTCCTTTCACTCAGCGGCCATCTTTGAAACGCCTCTCGGGTAGTATGCTCGGGCATTCTGTTTGAATAGGGAAACATCAAATTCTCCAAAACTGTTTGCCAAGCTTACGATTACATTACATACCAGGAATCACCTATAAAATTAAGCAACAACTGTTTCATAAATTTCATTTCTAAATGTTGGAATCAAACTAAATCTGCAGTTTTTCAGGTTGCCCAAGCTAATGCGCACTCGAAAGGAACAAGATCACAACACCAACCTCATTTATGGCCGTGTTACACTTTATCATCCCCTGGATAATGCCTCGTCAGATCTTGCTGCTCTTCTGAAGTAATTCACAACTTTATCTTGATGGCGAATCTCCTCCAGAATTGGCAGCGGCTCTTTGTTTACAAGTTTGTGGGCGTTCAAGTAGTTGCTGTCATGTGTGTTTGACAGGACAGACTGTACCTCTTGTTCATTTCATACAGATAAAAAAATAATAATTATAAAAATTTTCGAGCTTTATGTGGATGTATTTCTTACGTCTGTGAAGAAAGTATTCACTAAGATTCCAGTGTGTTTGTTAACCACAAAAACTGTTGTGAAAGCACACGTCTGGTTCCTGGAGGTCCGGTGCCCTGCAGGGTTTAGCTCCAACTTGCCTCAACACACCTGCCTGGGTGTTTCAAGTATATGTTTGATTAGGGTTGGAGCTAAAATCTGCAGGACACCGGACCTCCAGGAACAAGTTTGGTGATCCATGGTCTATAGCATAGTCTCCTGTTCTAGGAGGGGCGTCATTCGCCATATTGACCGTTACACTTTTCCCCATTCAAAACTATACGAGTGACATGTCTTGTGTATTCTATAGTCTTTGATTATAGTCAAAACGTATACCAAACGTTTTGAGGCTCCATAAAGCATGTAAACAAACTGCCAAAATGCACAAAGCACTCTGTTTTTAGTTGATAAAAGGTCCCGTGAAGTGTTTTGAAATGTGCATTTTTATACGGTGTTTTGACGTAATCTCAACTGAAAAAATTAAGAGAGGGTGGGACCGAGTAGCTCCTCCCCTTTTATGAAAACGGCCAATAGCACTGTTTTATCACAGCTCTGAGAAGCATCTTGAAGGGGGCGGGACATGTCAGATACTAGAGAGCATTTGATTGGTCAAGATCTGATGGAAAAACTGAAGTATGAGGTGACGTGAAATACAAACTGCAAGCTTTAGATGTTTATTCATTCATTCATTCATTTTCTTTTCGGCTTAGTCCCTTTATTAATCTGGGGTCGCCACAGCGGAATGAACCACCAACTTATCCAGCACATGTTTTTATGCAGCGGATGCCCTTTCAGCTGCAACCCATCACTGGGAAACACTCACACACCCTCATTCACACACATATACTACGGACAATTTTAGCTTACCCAATTCGCCTGTACCGCATGTCTTTGGACTTGTGAGGGAAACCCACGCGAACGCGAGGAGAACATGCAAACTCCACACAGAAATGCCAACTGACCCAGCCAAGGCTCGAACCAGCGACCTTCTTGCTGTGAGGCGACAGCACTACCTACTGCGCCACCACGTCGCCTTAGATGTTTATATCGGTTTTATATGTTCTAAACGCAATTTTTGTCACTTTTGGAGCACACTAGCTAATATTTTATTTTTGTACGAAACAAAAACATTTAAACATTTTTATTTTAATTTCATGGGACCTTTAAACGTGAACTGCTATAAAGGAGTGCTGTGAATGTGTTTCAGGTATATACGGTGGTGGACGAGATGTTTCTAGCAGGTGAGATCAGAGAAACCAGCCAGACGAAGGTGCTCAAGCAGCTCCTCATGCTGCAGTCCCTGGAGTAAACCGTCAATCAGTCAACCAACCAATCAAACAACCACCATTGTGTCAGGCTCCGCCCACCCCGCTGCAGCCAAGCCATATGATTTGTGCGTATGAGTGTTGTCATGCTGAAATTCATCCTCTAACATTTCACCTTTTTCTTTACACTCGCATCCACCACAAAGGATGCTGCCATTCTGTTCTGCAACTTCATGAATTTTCGAGGCAGATAAGAATTCGTAAAACGTCCTCGGTTATGTGACCTGATTATATTTTGGCATAGCCAGAATTGAATTCTTCAGCAATTTTTATAGCACACTAGACTTCAGTGTTTCCGACTGGAAGCCTTTCCAAGCCCGTTCATTAACACTAACACGGATAATGGCGTCATGTGGGCCAAAAAACTGCCATGGCACGAAAGTGACAGTCATAATTGTAAGATTCCTGGGCTGCACTGCAATATAGCAATGAGAAAAACTTGATGTCCAGTTCAAGAAATCCCCATATATGTACTATTAAAAAACGAATAAAATGTTTAATATGCTGCACTGCAAGTAATAAATTTGTTACTGCTTTGTCTTGTTTTCTGGTACAAGTATCCATATATTGTTAAAATTCTAAATACTTAAAGTTGATAGTTCTTCCTGTTGGTGACTATATTTTTTATACAATAGAGCATTAAAGATGTTCATAAAGGTGTCGCATAAAAATGGGGTCGCAACAACTATTGGCACTTTGAGAGTAAAAAAACTAAATTAATAGACCATTTCAATATGGCGATATCATTGGTTTATGAACAGTTCCTGCTTGTCCTAAAACTTTTTTCAGAACTGTAAGAGGTGATTCAGTTATAATTAACGTTAACACGACTGTCATTTAAAAACTTATCAATATGAAGCTTTCTGGATTCTGAGAAGCTTTGGAAATGAAAGATCTAAAACAGGAAATACATAAGGACCATTGTTATTGTTTACATCCCTCAAAATGGTCTATACCCACTACTCCTGATGATACAATGAGGTCTTATAAAGTTATATAAATGAAAATGTATATTATTTAAAACATTACTTTGAATCCACAGCTTTGGCCAATGGTATTCATTTTGTTTTGCCTATTTTTTTTTTACTCTAAAAGTAATCATCGGCTTAACCTAATAGTGAATTTATAGAAAAATGGAGAGAACATAATATTTCCTTACTATTTACTCTCACTTCCCTGCTGAAAAAAACAGCTTGAACCAGCCTAAGCTGGTTGTCTGGTTTTAGCTGGTCGACCAGCCTGGTTTCAGAGGGGTTTTGGCCATTTCCAGGCTGGTTTCCAGCTATTTCCAGCCTGGTCTTAGCTGGTCAGGCTGGAAAATGACCAGCTTAAACCAGCTAAAACCAGCTTGACCAGCCTGGTTTAAGCTGGACATAGCTGGTTTTGGCTGGTCAGTTCCCAGCCTGACCAGCTAAGACCAGGCTGCAAATGACTGGAAACCAGCCTGGAAAGGGCCAAAACCCCTCTAAAACCAGGCTGGTCGACCAGCTAAAACCAGACAACCATCTTAGGCTGGTTTAAGCTGGATTTTTCAGCAGGGTTTTAAGTGGTTTTATGAATTTGTTTCTTCTGTTGAACACAAAGGAAGATACTGAAGTATGTTGGAAAAAAAAAACATCTATTGACTTCCATAGTAGGAACTAAAAATACTAAAGTCAATGGATGTTCCCCCCCCAACATTCCTCAAATTATCTTCCTTTTTATTCAACAGTAGAAAGAAACTCAGACGGGGGATCAAGTGGATGGTTAAAAGCATTATGAAGGTTAAAATTCCAAAATTTAACCACAAAATCAAATCAAAATATAAATTTACAGCAACCTTTTACTACAAAATCAAACATATAAATCAATATGTTTATATTTAACAGCCTCCGTACGCTCGCATCAAAATGGCGGCAAAAGCATAGGCTGAAAATACGATTAACGTAATGTTTTAAACCACGACATTCATTTATTTATTTTTTGTTAACTATCGCTTCAGATTTCCTTCTCAATGTATGTTTTGATGTTAATACCGGGAAAACAAGACAAAAACACAGCAAGCTTGTTCGCAGTGTGTCAAGTCAAAGTCTGTGAAGGTTGTTTTGTATTGTGTACATAGGTATACATTATATGTGCATCTATTTGAAACGTAATTGTATGAACTAACCAGTCATTCCAAGCCTCTAAACCGTGTCAGTTTCTGCTCGTTGTAATTGCTCAAAGTCTTCTGGCTTTGTGGAGAACTGAAGCCGGCGATTAGCGAGCGCTTTTAGAGAACAAGGCTGAGTGGAAGAATGAAGCTCGAGGGAAATGACAAAAGATGGTCTACTTTTAATTTCCCCTTTTGTGGCGCTGCTTCCCTCGCGCCAAAAAGCTCTATGGCAACAGCTCAGCCTTGAAAATTCCATTACAGTTTGGGTCATACGTTACGATGAGTTTTTTTGTCTTTATTTTGTACTTTAATGTTTTATATGGTCTTTCTTTTCGTCCCTTCAGCCTTAGTTTGAAGTTTTGTAGATCTGCCTATTTGTCCCTGTGAGATTGCAGATTAAACGCAGATTTAAATGGTGTTTCTCTCACGTATGTGTTTCTGTCAGTGTATATATAACCATGAAGGTGAAATAAAACATACAACTTCAAATGTGTTTGAGTGTATTGAGTTTTTTTTACATGTAAATACTGCCATCTATCGGACTTTGAGGATTGTGTAATTATTTGAAGAGGTTATAACCTGATATAATCGGTGTATTTCGAATTAATGAATGAAACGAACGTAAAACTAGATGGAATTAGAAAAAAGTAAAACTAGATGGAATGTTTCCCAGACTAAAAAAACCCCCTACATTTCCATGACTTTAGGGAAAAACATGCCTGTTGTGCTTCACATAATTTAAAAATAATGTTTTTTGTTTGTTTGGTTGAATATAATTTTGTAATCGTGCAGCTTCAATTACTTTGGCTGTAATTTTTTTCACCTTGATGTTATACATTTTCTCAGAATTTTCTTTTTTAAACCAGATTCTGCTGAATGAACAGAAATGCAAAACATTTTCATGGATTTGTAGTTTGTTTCATGGTTAATTGATGGTTATTTTGTATCATCTTTTTAGTGCCTAAAATGGTTAAGTTTAGAGGTGCAACAATTCTAAAATCAACAAAATCAAACAAGTTAAAATGAATTAAATTCTCATGAATTCAGATTATTTAATTTCTCTATCAATGTCACAGTTTTATACATTTTCCAACTTAAAATGAGATGTAACTGGATTCTATTTTGAATAGGCAGAACAAAACTTTCACACTCCCCCACTTAAAACAGTCAACAACAAAAAGAAGACATTCACGAAACATAAAAAAACAAGCAAACTTTAATTATAACCTTAATCTTGAAATCGAATCACTCCGATAGAGAAATTCAATCTTATTTACAGCATACATGATCCAGATATACAGTATTTATGAATAAACAAATCACACTGGTTACTAAGCAACAACTGGTTTATGCTCTTCAAATGCACTCCATATTGATATTTGGTTATAAAATGCTAGCAAATAAAAAATAATAAAAAGCAGTGGAGTTGAAAAATCGTTTAAGCAACATTTCGGTGAAATGTAATGAGCAAAATAATTGAATGTTTATTACACAGCTCACACAGAATTGATCTGAAACAGCAACTAACTATTGGTCAATGCAGTGAATTCACATGATGGACTTCAACATGGTACAAATGGAAACCTTTCATCCTAATGTGAAATTCACAAAATGGATTCCAATTTTTATAATGACCAGACAATTTTCGAGTCATACATTATAAAAATCGATTAGTTACTTAAATAGAGTAAATTTTGTGCCTTAAAAATGACAAGTTGACGACTTAAAAAAGTGAGTAAACCTGTTGTAATTTGGAACTGTCAACTTAATTTTGATAACTATGCGCATAATTAATGTAAACCTGTAGCCTTAAATTATTAAGTCAAGTCAAACAACGGGTTTACTCACTTTAATTCAACTAATTGATTTAAAGGTGCAGTATGTAAGTTTGACACCCAGTGGTTGAACCAGGCATTGCACTGCTGTTTCAAAACATAGGCAAGCACAGGTTGCCAGATTGACCACATCAACAGAGTGTGCCCAACTACTGAGCCTAAAGGCTGATTTAAATCGTGTTCTAAATAAAAGCAACGGCATGCGATAGAAGGAATATTTTCCATATTAAAAGGAGTTTTTTTTTTCCTAATCAACACCTGAAATTTATATTCTAGAAACGGCTTCTATTTCTCACAGGTGAACAACAGAACTATGACAACGATCACCTCAGGTAAACCTCATCTGCTTTATTCAGTGTTAAATACTAATAATGTGAGTTTGAATGTCATTTTACATGACATTTATTGCCGTACTACTGAAAGCAGCAGCAGATAGTTCACCTCAGATCTTGAAAATAAAATAAACTGTTTGAAATTGAACTTTAGAAATGTGACTCAGTGTAAATCAATACATATCAGTGCTTCAACATGAACATTTAATAATGTTAAAAAGGTTTAATATGTATTAATTAGATTATAAACATTACCATTTCGCTGGAGTGCAGTGCATGAGGAACTCTGAATCTGAGTTCAGAGGCTGCTACTGTCCACCGGAGGTCACATTTCCCACTGCGCAAAGACACGTCCAAACGACGTCTATTGCACGTCATTTTTGAACGTCCAATTTTGGTCCCCTGAAGGTGCAGACTGTGACGCCAGATGACGTCTTTTTTTCGACGTCTATTGAACGTCCAGTATTGACGTCCACAGGACTTCCGCATTAGGTCTATTTGAAGTCCAAATGTGGTTATTGTGGACGTCTTTTCTACGTCAATCCTGAACTTATTTTAGACATCATTTTATACTGCTTATATGCTCTGTGCATAACTGTAGTCCCATTTCAGAAGGTGCAAACTGTTTAAAATCATTTGATTGTCTCAGCAGCAGAATTGAATTGGAAGTGCATGACACCTTTGCATGCTTTTCCATTTATCATCTACTTCTGAGACATTTAAATGATCTTAAACAGTATGCACCTTCTGAAATGGGACTACAGTTATGCCACAGTAAACAGGAAAACATTGGACTACAGTTAAACAGGCATTTACAAATAAAAATAACAACTCAACCATTACTCACTTATTTCCATCTTTATTGTTTTGAAATGACACAAACATCTCTAATGAACTTTGACTAGTTAAAGTTTGATAATGTGCATCATAACAAATTTAAAATCAGCACTGGTGGTAAAATACAAACATATAATAATAATAATAATTATTATTATAATACTATTATTATTAATAATAATATCAATAACAACAAAGTTACAAAGTCAATCTTGCATGGGTCTCTACAACAGATTTAAAACAATAAAAATTAAACACTGCTTAACCGAACTAAGGATTCATTAGGTAATGTATTTACTAACATAAACAAATTACGAACAATACTTGTACATTATTAATTATAGTTCAACATTTATTAATGCATTATTAAAATCCAAATCCATGCTTCTTAAGAATAGTTAGTGAATGCACCACGAGCTAACATAAACTAACAATGAAGGACTGTATTGTCATTAATAACATGAACAAATGGTGTAATTGTTCATTGTTTATGTCAGTAAATGCATTAACCAGCACACTGTAAACAGTAACAAGTTGAGTTTACTTAAGAAAATGTGGAAACTGAACTTAAGAAGCAAATCAGTTCACAAACTTTGAGTAGATACAACTATTACTTTAACCTAAAAAAAACAAATCAAGTTCCATTTTTTGAATTCTCACTTAATCCAGCAAGTAACTTGTACAAAATCTAAAGACAACAGCTATATAGATGGCCATGCATCCGTTTTTCAAAGCAAAGTACTGAATCAAAATACAGCAACTGTTCAACATTACAAAGAAAGCATAACTCCTAACTCTTGGTCTTGGCATCAAGTTACAGTATTTACAGAAATATTTGAACCTGGACCTTGTCTGACATGTTATTCGCACCTAGCCCCATAAAATGTTTTTGAAATACTTCAAAAGAGCACCTCAGGTTTTGTGAGAATCTAAGTTCAATGCATAAATCACAACAAGGATAAAAACACGCGTTTGCCACATTGTCCAAGTTTTTGGATGACTTCAGTGATGATTCCAACACCTTCACAATGTTATTTAGTATCTGCTTCTTCCTATATGGTTTCCTCGGGTGGTGTTGTACAACAAAGTTAGGGCTTCATGTTCACAGGGCTACAGCAAGCTGAACTGGTCCTCTAGGCGAATGGCGTTCACGCCGCCCTCAACCCGAAAGTCAAAAAGAAAGTGACCGGTTCGCGGATGAATGTGAGGACCGGAAGAGGGCGTCACGGATGAAAGTGTGGACCGGGAGGGAAGGGGGTGTGTGTCCCGGATGAAAGTGAGGACCGGGATAGGGCAGGGCAGGGTGTCACGGATGAAAGTGAGGACTGGGAGAGAGGGGGTGGGTGTCGCGGATGAAAGTGATGACAGGGGG
The DNA here is from genome assembly GCA_903798195.1 of Danio kyathit. Classification (NCBI taxonomy): domain Eukaryota; kingdom Metazoa; phylum Chordata; class Actinopteri; order Cypriniformes; family Danionidae; genus Danio; species Danio kyathit. The sequence goes on from LR812533.1 coordinate 11,562,508, forward strand.
GTTTGCGGACGCCACCCTCACTATTCTGCCGCCCTTGGCGGCTGCCTAGGTCGCCTCTACGGATGCACCGGGCCTGCATGTTCAACATCCTAAGATCAGGATCAAGAACAAAAAAAAATAAACAATTACCAATAGATCACAGGTGAAATGGGTTTTGTTTAATTCAATATTTAAAAAAAAAATGTAAACAACTTGCCATGTACTCCTTTATGAGTTGTGGAGGGTTTTCAAGTAGACAGGAAGGGCTTACAGGATGGATTTACATGTTCTTATGATGGTGACATTCTAAACGATGTGAAAAAAGCTTTAGTTAGGAATTTAGTTTTATTTGCTGTATACTAACATTTAAAGAAGCATTATCAAGAACCACTGAAGAATCACAAGTTTTGCTTCTAAAGGTACAAAAGTATTAAGTAATTCTATGAGACATTTAAAGCTTAAGAAAAGGAAATAAACATTGACTTTAGAATGCAAAATGAGCATGACATGAATTTCTTAAGAATTACTGTTTAAAATGACAATGAATTGAGAAAACCTACCTGATCCAATGCTGTGATCCTACAAAAATCTGCAGATACCTAAAATGACAAATAAATAAAAATAATCAGGTTGGCTGCTGATAAATACATGACAGGGTATTGGTTAATATACAGCACCACAAATAGCATTCCTTTACCAGCACTATTGCCACATGGTCCAAACTGAAGTATCTGGATGCCTTCATTGATGATTCTAACACCTTCACAATGGTCTGTAGCATCTGCCTCTTCGTAAATTATGAGACTGTTTCCCAGGGTGGTGTTGCACATCGAAGTTAGGGCTTCATCATGTTTGACATAAGACCTAAGAACAAAAAAAAACAAAACCATTACAAATAAAATTATTTCTTAGGTACATCATTTCATAATTTAGAACAACAAGATGCAAAATACAGCAAAGATTAAAAATATATATGAAAGATGTCCATATCACCCTAATTTCAATACATTTCATCAGTATGTAGAATGCCTTTTAACATTAAACTATTTGAGCTTTTTATTGTTCATATATTATATGTACTTGAAAATGATTTTATTGGAGAACTAAAATTGTATTGCTATATATATATATATATATATATATATATATATATATATATATATAAATAAATATCTTTTTTTTTTTTACATTTTTAAACCAAGCAGACATTTAAACATTTTTTAATAGAAATGGTAATAGTAATAATCCTAATAATAATAATAATAATAAGCAATTAAGATTTTGAAGCAAAACTGAACCAAACCGTGAGTTAAAAACCAAGATACGTACTGAAATGAGATTTAAGTACCTCTAGTTCGCAGACAGTTTCCATGTACCAATTTCGAGTGTTTTACAAGCTTTGATCTTAATGTGTTTGATGAGACACAATCTCTGCACAGCCACACGTAGACATAAGGCAAACTGTGAGAAAGAAAAAAAAAAGAGTCACCAAATAACAATGTTGTTAATAATATAATATAATATAATATAATATAAATTATATATACTTACAACTCAGATGTACTCATTATCAAGTTTTATCTGGGCCTTCCAAAACTTTAAATTTAACGTCTGCAAATAAATAAGAACATGTAAAACAATTTGTAAGTTCACTTCTTATAAGTTTAACGTTAACTTAATATAAATAAATCCACCTTCGCTTCTTTGTGGCGCATGCTTTAGATGCTCAGATGTGGTCATTCTGATGACCTCTGTGGCTGAATTATCAATTTTCATGACTGCATCTGCACAATTAGAAAAAAATATTATTAGTAATATGCAAAGGAATTGAGTTTGAGACCAATAATTTAAATGTTGTTTTAAAAATTAAATCATCTGACTACATTTTTAAGGCTTATTTATGAATTAGCATACAGTTAGCAGATATCAATACAAAGACACAGTCTATGCTGCCTTTCATATTAATTATAATGCATTAAACAGTCAGAAATATTCTGATAAAATACACATCTACAAAGACTCCTGCATGTTATACAATTTTACCATCAAAAACTCTAGCATGTTGCTTAAATTCAATGTTTGAGTCAGTCATGTATGTTCACGCATAAACATAATCTGTCTCTTCGACTTTTTTAATCCACCTTTATTTAAAACCTTAATAAAACTACATAATGTACCATTATAGCATGTACAATTTTATGTCAGACGAAAATACAATCACGTTGTGCTTTGAACCCAAAGAAACTGATCAAACTAGCATTACACGTTATGTGATTATATTGTATATCTGGAGACAGTCGTGTTGTTAAACACGTACAGATGCCATGCTAATTCTACTTGGCCACAGCACGTTTAGGTACTTTAATACAACAACTAACACTATAAAAGAACAATAAAGTATAAAATAACTTGGCGGACCAAACTTACCTTCAACTGAGTAGAAAATAGAAACCGATAGATGATGAACAGAGCGCTGAATGCTTGCAAATTCAAATCAGAGTGGCGTTTCCTGATTGGGTCATGATGACGCGATGAATCAGCCAATCAGATTGGCGCATACTGGTTAGGTTCCTCCGCTGTAATGTTAAAGTTCTAAAGTTGGAATACTTAATTTTCTAAGTGTTTTTTGCATTTATAACATGTTAAACACAATTGGAGACAATTAAAACAGAGACAAATAAAATAAACAAGTTAGAGAAAAAACACTAATATATAAACCATGTACTCAATAAATAAATAATCATGTTTCATCAGAAAAAGCCATATTAATACTCATATTGATATCAGCAATGTTGATATTTGTCATAAATAATAAATTCATTAATAATGTCAATTTTCTACATGTGTCTTAGACGTGCAAAATGTGACCTACTCTCGACGTCCAAATGGGGTCAGGGTTAGACGTCGAAATTGCGGACCTAGTTTGCACGTCGTTTAGGCGTGCAGAATTGGTCTTCGACCGACGGACGCAATATAGACATAATCTGCACGTCGATCGGACGTCTAATGTTTAGTGGGTTTGGTCATGGACAAATGCTTTGAGGGTGCTTTCACACCTGTGGATCGATTCTCTTGTTCCGAAACAGGGATTAAAACAGTTACATTGTTGCAGTTCGCTTTCACACGGCAAAGTTTCTAAACAGACCAAAAGAGCTAAAACAAGTCACGTGCGAGTAAACTCTCCTCACATTGGTCGGAGTTTCACGGTTTATTTTGATTGGAGTCCCGCTCAGCTGTCATGCGTCCTTATTTTAATTTACGACGATGAGCAATAAGACATTATAAGCGAAAAGCTGCGCTTTCATTTTGAATGATGACACCCACAGACAACGTCACCAAATATAAATCAGAGGTAAGACTTTATCATACACAGCAGTTGGCTTATGTATTATAGGCTTTACATTATACAGAGAAATAACAGATAAATCAAGACTGCAGTTCGGTAATTTTTTCTAACAGACAAACAGCTCTCGTTAATAGTTAACATGCTTTCACTTTCGTATTTGATATAAAATGCACATTTGCCGGGAGGAATGATGACACCCCGCTCTACTCATAATTTTCTCTTCATATAGCCATATATGCCTATTACACATCCATAAAACACTGATATAGCCTAGCTCAGATTGTATTGCTTTCTAACTGCAATCGATCTGCTCCGGAATTCGTTTCAATCAAGCCGAGACCACATCCAGCTGCAGAACCGCAGAACCACACACGTTTCAGGCACACACAATCCAGCACACACGTTCTAGGCAAACCATATATGGTTACGACGGATGTTAATGTTATTAACGTCTTCTCGGACATCGTCGTCAATATATTTTTTATATATATTGTTGATTAATATTGTACACAAACAATAGTGTTTACTGGTTCACAAATATTGCGATCGAGGCGGGCAAATGGGCAGCGTTGTTTTCGATCGCCATTCAATATAATAGACTGAATAGTTTTCTATCAGTCATCACAGATGATCAGTCATTATTATCTGACAGAGTCAATATAGCAGATACTCGATTGCTGTCCTTGCTGAACGATCTTAGTTGGACAGTTTTAATTTATATAATGGATTCATTTATAATGAAGGAAATAATAGCAAGTTAATATGCATAGGCAATAATAAATCTTTATATGTAATAAAAATCTTTTTACATTTAATAAATGTGAACACTATATTTTACACAAGCGATTTAATAGTATTTATTTGCTTAATTTTCTAATAACTTTTTTATTAATGATTTCCCACATTAAATACTATAGTAATTTATAGTAAGTAATATATTGTTTTTAAACCACAAAGTACTGGTAATTTGTGGTAATTATAGTTGCAACAAATTTAGCAATACAAACAAATTAACTGTTAATAATTAATTAAAATAAATTTATATATATATATATATATATATATATATATTACTAACAGTTACAGTTTAGTAAAAGATAGTAGTTTAAATCAGTTTATGATTATATTAATTTTAAATTATTATCTATAGTAATTAATTTTTAATGTGACACATTATTGTTTGTTTTTTATATTTTACAAAAAAAAAAAACGATTTTAACCAAGTATGACAACATTAAGATCCAGAATTAGTTTATTACACTTAATACAATTAGACGGTCTGTTATGTTTTCTTTGTGTATGTGGACACGTGAATAAAGTCATAAGTGTTTAACCAATTATTTTTATTTGCATAATTTGAGTTCAGAAACTGTCGAGATGTTAAAAATGATCGTTACGATATAACAACGAAATAATGACTGAAATGGGAAACCATAAACTGTTCACAGTCTAATGAATGGCAATGGTAGCACGGGCGTTCTCGATCGCCATACTTGTGAAATACACTAGGTGGCGATAACACTCCTAAGGAGTTAGTTAGTTACCATATATGGTTTGCCTAGAACGTGTGTGCTGGATTGTGTGTGCCTGAAACGTGTGTGGTTCTGCGGTTCTGCAGCTGGATATTATTGAGACCACCTCATTCAGGCGATTTCAGACCGTTTGTTTTGGCGCGTATCCTAGCGCGATTGCTGGATTCACATATGCCAAATGAACCGCGCTAATTGGGCAAACGTGCCAGGTTCCGAAACAAAAGTCTAGGTGCGAAAGCACCCTGTGAAGGCCGATTTATACTTCTGCGTCAAGCGCACGCGTATGCTACGGCGCAGCCTACACGTGGACGCATAGCCCCTCGCTGTGGCCGTCGGCGTCGTTGACGTGCACCTCTCAAAAAATGTAACACGTACGCGTAGCGCAAGGTCTGTGATTGGTCGGCTTGGTAGCGCTGACGAGTGTGGGCGGAGGTGAGAGCCGTGCGCTCAATGCAGCGAGTGTTTATAAGTGTGGAGTCTCGTGAAGGAGCTCCGGATGGAGACTGTTGTTTTGTGTTTACCTTATGATTAAAGTTGTTGCACGTCCGCCGGTTCCCGCCTCAAAATGAGCGAGTTTGAGTCACTTGTACATTAAAAAAAGCGTTCAGAAAAAAACAAAAAACAGCGAAGAAACTCGATACAGAGGAACATAAACACCTACTGCCAGCTAGCGTTTTGGAAATGTATTGCAGAGAAACAGAAACAGCGCGCAGAAGTAAAAATGCACTGCTACGCGCGAGGCTTGCGCCGTGGGTCACGCCGATTACTTGACGCAGAAGTATAAACAAGGCTTTAGTCTTCATGATTGAACGAATGAAATACTGTTTTTTTTTTCACCAAGGCAACTCGGGGTGCTGAAATATAATTGGCTAAACTGGCATTGGGCGGGTTAAATGACCAAAACAAAGACAGCCTTTCCGGCGAGTAATGCCCATTTTCAAAGCAGAATATCTAACTTTAGCATTGTTTTTCAGATAAACAAGAATGTTCACTTGGCATGTTTCTTAAATATCTGCAAACATGTATTTTTATGCTTTAAAAAAGTCAAAAACTTACATACAGCACCTTTAACAAACAATGGGTTTACTCAATTGTTTTAAGTAAAGTCAACTACATCACTTTTTTACAGAGTATTGGCTTTACTTAAAAAGTGAGTAAACCTGTTGTATCTTTAAACTGTTAAATTGACTTATTTTTAATAATTACGCACATAATTAAATAAATGAAGGCCACAGGTTTACTCACTTTAAGTAAAGTCAAATAAACGATTCAAAAACAATGCGTTTACTCAACTTTTTAAGTCAGCTACATCGCTTTTTACAGTGTATCTTCAATTTAATGGTCATATTTACTGTTTTAATTGAAATCAGCACACAAAGGAGTTTCATGTTAGGCCAAGTACTCTAATGAAGAATTAGCTCTTTTCTCAAGCTGTTTATGCAAATTTGTCTCACTAACCAATGGAAAGCTGCCTAAAGGTGCATCACGTCAGCATGTTTTGCATTTAAAAAAATTAAAATCTATTGTCTTTCAAACAAAGCAGCTTACTGTAGGTCAACGAAGCACATCTGCATGATCAACTTCAAAATCTTTCACACCAAAACAAAATTCCAAATTAGGCTGATTCCAATTGAAATGAATGGATTTTAATGGATATTGTTGAGCTGCGATATCTAGTCATTTAAAATAAAATGTGAACAAATTCATCATACACATTTTGCCCATTCAAGTTGGTTAACATACATTTGCCAAACATAGTCCTATTAAAATGGCTGGAATTCATGCACAACATTATGACCGCACATTGCGACTGATGCTCTACAAACACTTTACTGGCAAAATCCAGTATTTTTTTTTATTGAAAGTTGTGGGATCTGAAGTCTCATGTGAAGTCAAAGAATTTCCCAATGCAGATTTTGACTGAATGATGTTGATGATTGAATTGTGCACACAAAGAGAAATCCACAATGCTAAACCAATACAGAGAAGTCTCACTGAATAAACTGGATTTCTTTCATATGAAACCAACACAGGCTCATTAAAGTTACATGCTTCAGCCTTCACTTTTGTGAACTGCAAAAAAATACTTTAACCAGTGGTGGATTTAGGCACGGGCAATATGGGCGATCGCCAAACACTGGGGGGCGGCACAGGGAGACGGTGCAAAAAAAAAAAAAAAAATTTGGAAAAGCATTAAGATACGATTTACTTTTTGCAAGTGTATTAATTAAGAGTGGCAATACCAGAGTAAAGACGTCAGGGGCTAATCACATTTGGAATCGTTTGCACGCATTTGGTATTCTCTATGTGCAACCGAAACAACGCTGATGAAAGCAAACTGACGCATGCGCGCCTCACGCGCTCATGTATGAATCCCGGTTGTTTGCATGAACGCCGATAAAATATGCACCGTGAAACCGGAGTAAACAGCCTTTTATGTAGAGGTGTCGGCACGCAGCAAGTTTTGCAAGTCGACAAAACTAAAGTTTATGTAATATGATGACGATGTTACTTTAAGCATGGCTATATAGCAGAAAAGAGGGATAAGGGAGGTAAGACTTCATAACATTAAGTCTCGGCCATGATAATTCTGTAAATCAGGGGTCACCAACCTTTTTGAAACTGAGAGCTACTTCTTGGGTACCGATTAAGGGCTACCAGTTTTATACACACTTCTTAAATAACAATTTTCTCGATTTACTTTTAATTATATGTTATTATTATAGGTGGGCATAGATTAATTTTTTTAATCTAGATTAATCTCGAAATTAATCTAGATTAATCTAGATTAAAATGGCTCATTTGAATTCTGCCAAAAACATTCAGAATATGTGTGCTACCCAAATAATAGGTCTTTGAGAACAGGTTTCTCAAGCCAGGTGTCGCATTAGACCAGGGGCTCATCTCCTGTTTCCAAAATGCATCACAAACTGCTTGAGAAACAGTTCTACTATGATAATTGGTGATGAAAATAAATGATGTTCAATAAGATGTACTTGTGTTTACTAACTGTTTATTCAGTTAAACATCAATGTTGAACTGTAGGCCTACATAAGCTCCAAACTGCGATTTCTGATTACCTTAATCCAGGGGTGTCCAAACTCGGTCCTGCATATTTTAGTTCCAACCCCAATTAAACACACCTGAATCAGCTAATCAAGCTGTTTGTAGGTATACTAAAAACATCCAGGCAGGTGTGTTGAAGGAAGTTGGAGCTAAACTATGCAGGACACTGGCCCTCCAGGACCGAGTTTGGACACCCCTGCCTAATCTGAAAAAAAGTCTTAACTGAACTAAACAGAAAAGGAATCAATAAGTTTGCAGATATTAGTGGCATTATTGAAGTAAACACCACGGTCTTCAGGACCTTTCGCCATATTTTCCGACAACATCCACACGCGGCTGTCACTAAAGGACCGCACACACACATACACATACACAAACACACACATCGCGAAATGCGGATGTTTTTTTTCTTACCATTTGGCGTGCGTTATTAAATTCCATAACTCTCTTACCAGTCCTTACTCCGTATTTGCGTCTAATACCCTAGTTTGTCACGAAGGAATGAATGAAATGTTCGTGAGTTAAAGTGAAACTGCTCAACTGCAGTTAAAGTCAGGCATCCTGCTGATTTGATTCAGAAGGGCAGATGGCTCACCGGTCAGGTATACATCCGCGCTAATTTATCAAGGTGAAAATCACCATAGATTGCGTAAAATAGACCCAGCTCCCAACCCAACTTTGAGAATAGATTAACGGCGATATTTTTTTATCGCGCGATAAGAGTCTCGCGTTAACGCAGCACGTTAACGCCGATAACGGCCCAGCACAATGAATGATATTGATCTATGTGAAGACACTGATTATGTTGATTTCTCACAATAGTTTTCAACAATGATTTAACAAGGTAGGAAACAGATAAATATCAATATGCAACCCTTCATTTGTCTGAAATAGTTTTTAAAGTTTTATATAAATATATATATTTTAAACAAACAACGGGTAATCATAAGCATTTTATTGATAATTTTTACACAGTTGGCATTAAGAAGGAACAGAAATGTTATCTGACTAACATCTAGCAGCTAAATGCGTCTGGAAAAATATTCAAAGGCTTTTATTTTCATAAACCACGCAGACGTGAATACGTCTGACGTCAGCACGTTCTAGACGTGAACACGCTCTTTCCGGCAATCTTCCTTCTGCGTTCACACAGAGCAGCATTACAATTTCTCGTTCCGGAAAATTGCTGGAATGAATTTACCTGTATTTTCAGACATACAGACCAGCAATTTTCCGGAAAGGTCTGTATGTGTGAAAGGAGCTAGTGTCATAATGCTAACACTGCTTTCAAATTACAGGAAACAAACGCATCTTTACCCAGTATTAGGCTCAGTGTAAGAAGAATATACATGTTCACAGTGCACATTTCTGTTACGTTTGCTTTTGTAAACAATATTGGTCTATGTGATCTGTATTACAAGCCCTTCTTGTGGACATGTATCTGAAATGTACCACAAAACATAACCTTAAGGCCCAGGTATACTTCAAACTAAGTTTCTTTTCGTTCTTCGTTTAAAGGCAAAGTGATGGTATACGGTTTACACACTCTAAAACAGCGGGGCCACAGTAGACGGGATAGTAAAAGTGTCACGCTGCTCGCGTGTACTCACACCAACATACCAATGATGGTAGCTAAGAGAGAAAAACTATTTCATAAACATCTGGCAAACAGCCTTTTTCAGCGTGTAGGGTACTGTGCATACACTCCCAGTGTGTGACCCCCTCTGAGTCTTTTAAATCTCTCTGTGTGCAAGCGTACAGGTGCAGATACATCTGCACCAGCTCTCCAGTGTATTCATGTGGCTAACTTGGTGCAGCTGTGTCACTAAAAATAAAAAATAAAATAAAAAACACAACAGGTTACTGTGAGGTTGGGTTTAGGGTTGGGGTATAGGTGTAGACGTTAATAAAACACAACAGGTTACTGTGAGGTTGGGTTTAGGGTTGGGGTATAGGTGTAGACGTTAATAAAACACAACAGGTTACTGTGAGATTGGGTTTAGGGTTGGGGTATAGGTGTAGACGTTAATAAAACACAACAGGTCACTGTGAGGTTGGGTTTAGGGTTGGGGTATAGGTGTAGACGTTAATAAAACACAACAGGTCACTGTGAGGTTGGGTTTAGGGTTGGGGTATAGGTGTAGACGTCAATAAAACACAACAGGTTACTGTGAGGTTAGGTTTAGGTTTGTTTATAGGTGTAGACATTAATAAAACACAACAGGTTACTGTGAGGTTGGGTTTAGGGTTGGGGTATTGGTGTAGACGTCAATAAAACACAACAGGTTACTGTGAGGTTGGGTTTAGGGTTGTGGTCAGTGTAGACGTCAATAAAACACAACAGGTCACTGTGAGATTGGGTTTAGGGTTGGGGTATTGGTGTAGATGTTAATAAAACACAACAGGTTACTGTGAGGTTGGGTTTAGGGTTGGGGTATAGGTGTAGACATTAATAAAACACAACAGGTTACTGTGAGGTTGGGTTTAGGGTTGTGGTAAGTGTAGACGTCAATAAAACACAACAGGTCACTGTGAGGTTGGGTTTAGGGTTGGGGTATTGGTGTAGATGTTAATAAAACACAACAGGTTACTGTGAGGTTGGGTTTAGGGTTGTGGTATAGGTGTAGACACTAATAAAACACAACAGGTTCCTGTGAGGTTGGGTTTAGGGTTGTTTATAGGTGTAGACATTAATAAAACACAACAGGTTACTGTGAGGTTGGGTTTAGGGTTGTGGTAAGTGTAGACGTCAATAAAACACAACAGGTCACTGTGAGGTTGGGTTTAGGGTTGGGGTATTGGTGTAGATGTTAATAAAACACAACAGGTTACTGTGAGGTTGGGTTTAGGGTTGGGGTATAGGTGTAGACGTTAATAAAACACAACAGGTTACTGTGAGGTTGGGTTTAGGGTTGTGGTAAGTGTAGACGTCAATAAAACACAACAGGTTACTGCAAGGTTGGGTTTAGGGTTGTGGTCAGTGTAGACATCAATAAAACACAACAGGTCACTGTGAGGTTGATTTTAGGGTTGTGGTAAGTGTAGAAGTCAATAAAACACAACAGGTTACTGTGAGGTTGGGTTTAGGGTTGTTTATAGGTGTAGACATTAATAAAACACAACAGGTTACTGTGAGGTTGGGTTTAGGGTTGTTTATAGGTGTAGACATTAATAAAACACAACAGGTCACTGTGAGGTTGGGTTTAGGGTTGGGGTATTGGTGTAGATGTTAATAAAACACAACAGGTTACTGTGAGGTTGGGTTTAGGGTTGGGGTATAGGTGTAGACATTAATAAAACACAACAGGTTACTGTGAGGTTGGGTTTAGGGTTGTGGTAAGTGTAGACGTCAATAAAACACAACAGGTCACTGTGAGGTTGGGTTTAGGGTTGGGGTATTGGTGTAGACGTTAATAAAACACAACAGGTTACTGTGAGGTTGGGTTTAGGGTTGGGGTATAGGTGTAGACGTCAATAAAACACAACAGGTCACTGTGAGGTTGGGTTTAGGGTTGGGGTATAGGTGTAGACGTTAATAAAACACAACAGGTTACTGTGAGGTTAGGTTTAGGTTTGTTTATAGGTGTAGACATTAATAAAACACAACAGGTTACTGTGAGGTTGGGTTTAGGGTTGTGGTAAGTGTAGACGTCAATAAAACACAACAGGTTACTGCAAGGTTGGGTTTAGGGTTGTGGTCAGTGTAGACATCAATAAAACACAACAGGTCACTGTGAGGTTGGGTTTAGGGTTGTGGTAAGTGTAGAAGTCAATAAAACACAACAGGTTACTGTGAGGTTGGGTTTAGGGTTGTTTATAGGTGTAGACATTAATAAAACACAACAGGTTACTGTGAGGTTGGGTTTAGGGTTGTTTATAGGTGTAGACATTAATAAAACACAACAGGTCACTGTGAGGTTGGGTTTAGGGTTGGGGTATGGGTGTAGATGTCAATAAAACACAACAGGTCACTGTGAGGTTGGGTTTAGGGTTGTGGTATAGGTGTAGACACTAATAAAACACAACAGGTTCCTGTGAGGTTGGGTTTAGGGTTGTTTATAGGTGTAGACATTAAAAAACACAACAGGTTACTGTGAGGTTGGGTTTAGGGTTGTTTATAGGTGTAGACATTAATAAAACACAACAGGTTACTGTGAGGTTGGGTTTAGGGTTGTGGTAAGTGTAGACGTCAATAAAACACAACAGGTCACTGTGAGGTTGGGTTTAGGGTTGGGGTATTGGTGTAGATGTTAATAAAACACAACAGGTTACTGTGAGGTTGGGTTTAGGGTTGGGGTATAGGTGTAGACGTTAATAAAACACAACAGGTTACTGTGAGGTTGGGTTTAGGGTTGGGGTATAGGTGTAGACGTTAATAAAACACAACAGGTCACTGTGAGGTTGGGTTTAGGGTTGGGGTATGGGTGTAGATGTCAATAAAACACAACAGGTCACTGTGAGGTTGGGTTTAGGGTTGGGGTATAGGTGTAGACATCAATAAAACACAACAGGTCACTGTGAGGTTAGGTTTAGGTTTGTTTATAGGTGTAGACATTAATAAAACACAACAGGTCACTGTGAGGTTGGGTTTAGGGTTGGGGTAAGTGTAGAAGTCAATAAAACACAACAGGTTACTGTGAGGTTGGGTTTAGGGTTGTTTATAGGTGTAGACATTAATAAAACACAACAGGTCACTGTGAGGTTGGGTTTAGGGTTGGGGTATAGGTGTAGACGTCAATAAAACACAACAGGTTACTGTGAGGTTGGGTTTAGGGTTGGGGTATAGGTGTAGACATTAATAAAACACAACAGGTTACTGTGAGGTTGGGTTTAGGGTTGGGGTATAGGTGTAGACATTAATAAAACACAACAGGTTACTGTGAGGTTGGGTTTAGGGTTGTGGTATAGGTGTAGACATTAATAAAACACAACAGGTTACTGTGAGGTTGGGTTTAGGGTTGGGGTATAGGTGTAGACGTTAATAAAACACAACAGGTCACTGTGAGGTTGGGTTTAGGGTTGTGGTAAGTGTAGACGTCAATAAAACACAACAGGTCACTGTGAGGTTGGGTTTAGGGTTGGGGTATAGGTGTAGACGTTAATAAAACACAACAGGTCACTGTGAGGTTAGGTTTAGGTTTGTTTATAGGTGTAGACGTTAATAAAACACAACAGGTTACTGTGAGGTTGGGTTTAGGGTTGTGGTCAGTGTAGACATCAATAAAACACAACAGGTCACTGTGAGGTTGGGTTTAGGGTTGTGGTAAGTGTAGACGTCAATAAAACACAACAGGTTACTGTGAGGTTGGGTTTAGGGTTGTGGTAAGTGTAGACGTCAATAAAACACAACAGGTCACTGTGAGGTTGGGTTTAGGGTTGGGGTATGGGTGTAGACGTCAATAAAACACAACAGGTCACTGTGAGGTTGGGTTTAGGGTTGGGGTATAGGTGTAGACGTCAATAAAACACAACAGGTTACTGTGAGGTTGGGTTTAGGGTTGTGGTAAGTGTAGACGTCAATAAAACACAACAGGTTACTGCAAGGTTGGGTTTAGGGTTGGGGTATAGGTGTAGACGTTAATAAAACACAACAGGTTACTGTGAGGTTGGGTTTAGGGTTGGGGTATAGGTGTAGACGTTAATAAAACACAACAGGTTATTGTGAGGTTGGGTTTAGGATTGTGGTAGGTGTAGACATTCATTGGACTGTGTCATTTACAAATCATTAAAAAAATAAAAACTCCAGGTTTGTACAGTCCACTTGGATCTCAAGTTCCACCCAATTAGAGTTGGCTTCGACCTCCATTTATACCTTCCTCAAAAGGTTTGCTTCGAATGAGCTGTTTTGAACTGCCAAAATGAACTTAATTTTGGATAGATTTAGTTAAATTATTTAATTTTTGTTTGTTTTCAATTTTATCTGACGTATACTAGGGCCTTAAGTAACATATTTCACATTAACACAAATATAGACAGCACCCTCTAGATGGATTGCCAATTAAAATGTGCAATGAAACATATCCACAGTAACGTATTTTACATTTTGCAAAAATATCGGCTGAGGCACCAATTTCCAATGAGCCTGGGTTGTACAAAACATCACCATGCAAATGTAAAGAGTTAATGGTGAAACTCCCCAATATCAGTGCCATATTTATAGGAATATACCAGGTTACTATTATTGTTTTTGCTCAATGAACGGCATGACATTTTTCGATTTTTGTAAACTTTTAATTTTTGCTAGTTATTTTGAAAACACAACAACATATGCTTCAATCTTAAGTACATAAATTTAAGACTCTGTCCACACGAACATGGGTATTTTCAAAACACATTTCTACACTATTTTGCTGTTTGTCCACACGAAAATCGCGCGAGGGAAATCAAAACGTTCTGAAAACTTCAGCTAGGGTGAAGATTTTCAGAAACTCTGGAAACAGTGTGGTCCTGTGGACACTATAACCAGAGTTTTCACCTCATGACGTCAACATGCGCAAAGTTTTCTCCTTTCTGATTGGCCAAAACGATTGGGTTTGCATTAAACGCGGAAGACGCAAATGAGGCGAAATTCGCTCGTTCACATCAAATGCATCGCGTACTCCACCTCTGTTCCACAGTTTGCATTAACTTGTATGCAAATCCCTTGCGCAAATACTTAATTCCCCATTTGGTGTGAACCCAGCATGAACGTGTCACCATCGCCACCTATTGGTTTGGCGTGCCCTTAACATGCATCTCAGTGCATTTTGGTGTTTTCAAGGGGATGAAGGTTTCTTAAAAAATGAAAAAAAAATAAATGGATAATAATACCCCTGTACGTGTGGACATGGTATAAAACTTTTATAATTTTATTTAGCAAGTTGAATTTAACCCAGAATATTCCACTGAATTGCGACTTTAAATAAGACAAAACACCTTGGTAAATCTGATCACAGTGACCCAAAGAAACAGATATAACAGTATAAGTGCATTTGACAAACTCTTGACGATTATGCTAGCTATGAGGCTTGAATCCTGTAGAACAATCATGTGGTTAAGTCAGCTAAGGCTGTGCTTTGTTATAGAAGTGAAATGACGATCGATCATTTACGACTACCAGCATGTACTTCTGATTTGAAAAATGGCTGAAATGGTGTCAGACTAGTCTCAGTTGCCCTTTTAATAAGGAATAATCACTCCTCAGACAATATTCTCTCATTTTAATATCATTAAAGTACTATAAATTGTACAATTCTATAGGTACAGTATATAAACAGTCAAAAAAAGTGCACTTGCAGAGGGAAAACAAAAGAAAAACCAACACGTCACATAAGACAGTATTTAAAACACAGATCTGTCTGTGGTGCATAATGATGGTGTCACAGGGGAAATCGGGTCACCGCACCGGTTTTCACCTCTAGATCTGCCTGTCATGGGTAACCAGAGCTAATAAACCCCCCAAAAATATGGAGAACTAAATGCTAGTTCATGTGTAAGATGATTCACGTGTGCTAGACAGAGAAAATATACTTTATTCAATCAATATACCTTGCGGCGTCCCTTTTTACATGATTACCTCAACAGTAAAATGGTCAAATTGCATGGAGGGGGGGGGGGGGGGGGGGGGGGGGTGGGGGGGGGGGGGGGGGGGGACAAAACCTGGGAGCAGAAATTATATTTTGCTTTTCTGATGTATTATGAGATTTTTGTTTGAAAAATCAAGCATTAAAATTCTTATGTGCATTACTATTATCTAGAAATAAAACCAGTATGTTGGGGTTAAAATTCAGCTGAATTTATTATAGAATTAAACTATATTTTTGCACATTGTAATGACAGTGTGGGAGAAAAATGTGCTTAACTGACATACAAATGTCAAAATCTTTAGTAAATATGTTTAATTCTTTCATAACAAGATGAAATCTTACTTGAATGCTTGCTTTTTATATGATTCACCCATCCAGATATTAAGAGAGCACTTGAAAAGTCTGAGTTTCTCTGGATTTACTGTATTGATTAGGAATGCCTTTGAGTGAAATGCTGTTATTTGTTTAATTCATTATTTGTCACTTGGCATATTTTGACTACTTGTTAAAAATGATCAATGTTTTTTTTGTTATTAGGGATGTTCTGATACACTGTTTCCCTTCCCGATACTAATTCCGATACCTAAACTCAAGGTATCGGCCGATACCGAGTACTGAACCGATATCAGAGTGTATATCTCTAGAAACAGTTGTGTATACTACTAACACTGTATAAATTGACACAATAAATGTACTGTGTGCTTTAGACTTGTCCATTTCTAAATATGATTATTTGATTATTATTTGATTATCATTTAAAAAGATGACGTATCGCTGTCAACATTGCCAATTTTACATTGTCTTTTTTTTTTGGGGAATATGTTGTTGAATGTTGTTGTATTTTGCACTGTCGTTGTATTTGCACTGTCTGGAGCCAGCACCTAAGCTTTTCACTCATCATAGCACATGTGCTGCTGATGATGTGACAATAAAAAAGTGATTTGATTAGATTTGAGATGGTATCGGATCAGTTTAGGGTTTCAAATACTCCCCGATATCGATGCCAGAATTCTTGCAGTATCGACGAGTATTTGCTAGTATTTGCTAGAAATTAAAAATCGGGTTTATTCCATCAAAAACTTGATTCCTTAACACTCATGAAGTTAAAATGATGCTATTATGTAGTCTAAAAATGAATATACACATATCTGAGAAAATGTTCTTCTGACCGAATGTAATTTCAGCAAACATTCTCCAGATGACTATTATTTGTAGTTTTTAATTTGTAAGAAATGTCTTCATTAGTCTACAGAATAAAACAAAAATGTTTTACTTAAACGCAGAACGAAATTCAGAGTAAACGAGCATTTTCAAGTGGTTTCCTACTTTTTTTTTACCAAATAAGTGCAAAAATGTCAATCAAAAACAGAATTTAAATAGATTTTTAGTCCTACATTTTGTTTAGTATGTGGGGGTTAAAAATCAGCTGTTATTTTAGAATTGAACTATATTTTTGCAACTTATAGTAATGAAATTGTAGGAGGAACATGTGCTTAATTGACAATGTCTAAATCTTTAGCAATTATGTTTTATTATTTCTTTATTTTGACTTCAGGGTAAAATCATACTTGAATACTTGAGTTTTTACGAGATTCACCCATCTAGATATTTGTACAATGCATTTTAAAGAAGATCTTTGGGGAAAAATAGCTTTGAACAAAAAAAAAAAACCTCAAGAGACCACTTGAAAATTCAGAGTTTCTCTGGATTTACTGGATTTATTAGGAATATCTTTGAGTGAAATGTTGTTATATGTGTCATTCTATAAACATCTGATAACATTTATTTATTTTAGAGCTTTTTTTGAAGAAGAAAATGACCACTGTTCAAAATAATCAATGTTTTAATTTGTTCTAATTAAAATTTTTTTTTAAAAGTTTATTCCAGATTTTTGAATGCTGTTATTTGTTTCATTCTATAAGGGACATTTATTTCCATTTTCGAACAAAATATTGTCACAACATGAATAAAACATATCTGAAAAAATGTTCTTCTGTCCAAATGTAATTCTCCAGATGACTATTATTTTTAGTTTTTAATTTGTAAGAAATGTCATCACTAGTCTACAGAATAAAACAAAAATAATGTTTTACTTAAACACAGAATTAAATTCAGAGTAGACGAGCATTTTCTAGTGGTCTCCTGTTACTTTTTTACCAAATAAGTGCAAAAGTATCAATCAAAAATAGAACGTTTTTGCACATTATAGTAATGAAATTGTAGGAGAAAAATGTCCTTAATTGACAAATGTCAAAATCTTTATTATTATACAATTTATTATTGTTTATTTTATTTTTTATTTATTTATTTTGACTTTAGAGTGGAATACTACTTAAATACTTCAGTTTTTATCTGATACACTCATCCAGATATTTGTACACTGCATTATAGAGAAAATCTTTGGGGGAAAAATAGGCTTTGAAACAAAAATTAAGAGACCACTTGAAAATTCAGAGTTTCTCTGCATTTACTGAATTTATTAGAAATGTGTATGAGTGAAATGTTGTTTTTTGTTTTATTCTATTAACGTCTGATACCATTTATTTATTTTAGAGCTTGTTGAAGAAGAAGAAAATGACCACTGGTCAAAATAATCAATGTTTTATTTTGTAATAAAATAAAAAATAAATCAGGCTTATTTCATTAAAGATTGATTCCTTAAGTTAAAGAGCTGCTATCATGTAGTGTAAAAATGAATATACACATATATTAAAAAAAATGTTCTTCTGACCGAATGTAATTTCAGCAAAAACTATTATTTGTAGTTTTTAATTTGTAAGAAATGTCATCACTAGTCTACAGAATAAAACGAAAAATGTTTTACTTAAATGCAGAACTAAATCCAGAGTAAATGAGCATTTTTAAGTGGTCTCCTATTTTTTTTTTTGCCAAATAAGTGCAAAAAAAAAAAAATGTGCAAAAACAGAACATTGATTTTTAGTATGTGGGGGTTAAAATCAGCTGAATTTAATTTAGAATTAAATTATATTTTTTAACATTAAGTAATGAAACTGTAGGAGGAAAATGTGCCTAACTGATATACAAATGTCAAAATCTTTTAGTAATTATGGTTTTTTAAATGTATTTATTTTGGGTGAAATCTTACTTAGTTTCACCCATCCAGATATTTGTACCTCAAATCTTTGGGGCAGGAGGAAATTAAAAGACCACTTGAAAATTCAGAGTTTCTCTGGATTTACTGTATTTATTAGGAATGTCTTTATGTGAAATACTGTTTTTCTTTCATTCTATAAATTATTTCATATTTCGAACTAAATATTGTCACTTGCCATATTTTCACTACTGGTCAAAATAATCAATGATTTCATTTGTCATGAAAAAACTAAATTGGGGTTATTACATCAAAGATTGATTCCTTAACACTCATGAAGTTAAAGCGATGCTATTATGAAGTCTTAAAATGACTATACACATATGAGAAAACAAATGTATTCTGACCAAATGTAATATCAGCAAAAATTCTCCAAATGACTATTATCTTTATTTTTTTCATTTGTAAGAAATGTCACAGAATAAAACAAAAAATATGATTTACTTAAAAGTAGAACTAAATCCAGAGTAAATGAGCATTTTTCAAGAGGTCTCCTACCAAATAAGTGCAAAAATGTTAATCAAAACCAAAACTTTCATTAATATTTAGTCCTACGTTTCGATAAATTATACAGCAATAGTGCGTGAGGGATTGTGAAATGGACGCAAGAGGTTAACGTTAGCGGATAACCTCAAGATTGGGCTGTGCGCTTAACATCTGATATCATCCAGATAATAGCAACTGACAAGATCTAAACAGATGTTTCTTGCTCCTCTCACCTCCTTTGTGCTCCTAAAAGCGCTTTTAAATGCATGACCAATGCAGCATGATAAAAATCTGAACACACAAGGAGTTTAAAGAGCTTCCCTTTCCTGCTGAAGCTCAATATTTGGCTTAAAATGCTTGAAAAAGATACAAACTAGCCTGCATGGACCAATCATATCTGCAATTGTCATTTTTAAGGATGTCAAAACGGACATTCAATTCAAATATCAAGGGATAATTCATCCAAAAATGAAAATTCCGTCATCATTTATTAACCTTTCACTCGTTTGATTAAAAGGAAAAAGAAGATATTTTGAAAAATGTTGGAAACCGGTGACTAGTGACTTCCATATTATTATTATTTTGAATAGTATATCAATGACTAAACATAGTTTCCAAAACTTTTTCAAATATCTTTGTTTGTGTTCAACAGAAATAAACTAATTTCATACAACTTTGGAACCATTGGGGAGTGACTAAAAATAAAAATCATGTCATCATTTGCTAACCTTTTACTTGTTTGAAACCTGTTAGAGATTATTTTTTCTGCAAAACGCAGAAGAAGATATTTTGAAAAATACTGGAAACCGGTAACCATTGACTTCCATAGTATATATTTTTTTCAATGCTATATCAATGGCTAAACATAGTTTCCAAAACTCTTTCAAATATCTTTGTTTGCATTCAACAGAAAAAAATGAATCTCATTCAACTTTAGAACCATTTGAGGGTGACTAAAAATAAAAATTCCGTCATAATTTACTAAACTTTTACTTGTTTGAAACCTGTTAGATTCTTTTTTCTGCAAAACGCAAAAGAAGATATTTCGAAAAATGCTGGAAACCGGTAACCATTGACTTCCATAGTATTTTCTTTTTTTCAAAAGTATATCAATGACTAAACATATATTTTCCAAAATTCTTTAAAAAATGCTTGTGTTCAACAGAAATAAATACATTTCATAAAACTTTGGAACTCTTTGAGGGAGACAAAAAAAAGAAAATTCCATCATCATTTACCTGTTAGAGGTTCTTTCAATTTAACGCAAAAAGAAAATATTTTGAAAAATGCTGAAAACCTGGTAACCATTGACTTCTATAGTATTTTTCTTTTTTCAATAGTATATCAATGACTAAATATAGTTTTTGGAATTCTTTCAAATATCTTCATGTTCAACAGAAATAAATGAATGTCATACAACTTTGGAACTATTTAAGGGTGACTAAAAATGAAAGCTCTGTCATAATTTACTAACCTTTCGCTTGTTTGAAACCTGTTAGAGATTCCTTTTTCGGTTAAACGCAAAAAAAAAGATATTTTGAAAAAAGCTGGAAACCAGTAACCATTGACTTCCATAGTATTTTTTTCAATAGTATGTCAATGATTAAACAAAATTTCAAAACTTCTTTCAAATACCTTCGTTTGTGTTCAACAGAAATAAATGAATGTCATACAACTTTAATACCATTTGAGGGTGACTAAAAATGAAAATGGAAGTCATAATTTACTAACCTTTCACTTGTTTGAAACCTGTTAGAGATTCCTTTTTCAGCTAAACGCAAAAAATAAGATATTTTGAAAAATGCTGGAAACCGGTAACCATTGACTTCCATAGTATTTTTCTTTTTTCAATAGTATGTCAATGACTAAACATATTTTCCAAAACTCTTTCAAATATCTTTGTTTGTGTTCAATAGATATAAACGAATCTCATACAACTTTGGAACTATTTGAGGGAGACTAAAAAAGAAAATTCCGTGATCATTTACCTGTTAGAGGTTCTTTTGATTTAACGCAAAAAGAAAATATTTTGAAAAATGTGGGAAACCGGTAACTTAAAAACTGACTTCAATAGTAATTTTCTTTTTTTAATAGTATATCAATGACTAAATATATAGTTTTAGAAATTCTTTCAAATATCTTCATGCTCAACAGAAATAAATGAATGTCATACAACTTTGGAACTATTTAAGGGTGACTAAAAATGAAACCTCTTAGAGGGTTTTTTTTTGGTATATTTTGAAAAATGCTGGAAACTGGTAACCATTGACTTTCATAGTATTTTTCTTTTTTCAATAGTATGTCAATGACTAAACATATTTTTCAAAACTCTTTCAAATAAATTTGTTTGTGTTCAACAGAAATAAATGAATGTCATACAACTTTGGAAACATTTGAGGGTGACTAAAAATGAAAATTCCGTCATCATTTACCAACCTTTCATTTGTTTTAAACCCATTAGAGATTCTTTTTTTGGTTATACACAAAAAGAAGATATTTCGAAAAATGCTGGAAACCGGTAACCATTGACTTCCATAGTATTTTTCTATTTTTCAATAGTATGTCAATTACAAAACTTATAGTTTCCAAACTTCTTTAAATATCTTCATTTGTGTTCAACATAAATAAATAAATTTCATACAACTTTAGAACCTTTTGAGTGTGACTGAAAAGAAAATTCCGTCATCATTTACCTGTTAGAGGTTCCTTTTTCGATTCAACGCAAAGAAGATGTTTTGAAAAATGCGAGAAACCGGTAACCATTGACTTTCATAGTATTTTTCTTTTTTTCAATAGTATGTCAATGACAATGTAGTTTTTACAAAATTATTTTAAAAATCTTTATGTTTAACAGAAATAAATGTATGTCATACAAATTTGGAACCATTTGAGGGAGACTAAAAATAAAAATGAAAATTCGGTCATAATTGACTAACTTTTGACTTATTTAAACCTGTTATAGATAATTTTTTTTCCGATTAAACGCAAAACCGGTAACCATTGACTTCCATAATATTGTTTTTTCAATGGCTAAACATAGTTTCCAAAAATATTTTAAATATCTTCGCTTGCATTCAACATAAAAAACAAAAACAAAACTCAAAGCATTTAGAACCATTTGAGGATGAATAAATGATGAGTTACTTTTCATTTTTAAGATCTGATATGTCACGATGTATAAAACGATTCAGTGAAATCTGGTTTAGGATTATAAATATTTGATCTACCGCTGTGGTTGATTGGTTTAGTCTAGATGATGGCTGATGACTGCGTGTGTACAGATCACAGGAGAGGTTAAAAACACACGCAAGCACTCGTACACATACACGCACACAATCTCGGTTTCTGGTGGAGATTCACCTGTGCTCTCCCAGCACTGCAGTTCTGTCAGGAGATCTGTCCTTGGTGAACAGCTTTCTGAGGTCAGAGGTCAAAACTTGAGGATGGACTTCGTAAGAAATGATCCAGATGTGTCTGGGTGTGGAAGGGTCACATTTTAGGATGGGATGGAGGTCGTGCAAACCCAGAGACACCCGGAGCTAAGGGAGAGAGTTACATCAATTTACAAACATGCGATTTATCCTGATTAATAACTTTAATGAAACGCTGTCTGTGATGTCTAGTTAGTGTACACTATCTGACAAAAGTATTGTCGTCGATCCCAGTTGTAAGAGCAACAAATAATAACTTGACTTCTAGTTGATCATTTGGAAAAGTGGCAGAAGGTAGATTTTTCTGATTAATCATCTGTTGAACTTGTGTTCTTGCAGGACTCCTAGAGTTCATCAAGATTATTTGGATTCTTCTTCAATGTCTCCTCCATCTTACCCCAGACACGCTCAATAATGTTCATGTCTGGTGACTAGGCTGGCCAATCCTCGGCCACCTTGACCTTCTTTGTTTCCAGGAACTTTGATGTGGAGGCTGATAGAGGTGTGAACCTACACTGGTCTCACGGTTCGGTTACGATTATCATGCCATCGATTCGGTTCAATTCGATATTACGGTGCATTGTCGATGCTTTTCCCAAACACAGTTTTATATTTGGGGCTGTCTGTATAAACACACACACACACACATAGACACACAGCACCAAGCAAGCGACACAGAGCATCACGCCGTCTCATTCACACACATAGACGCACACACAAACATAGACAGCAACACACAGCATCGCTCTCTCTCATTCACACACATAAACACACACACGTGCTTGCTCGGGAGCGATATTGTTAGACCGCCCACTCCCGTTCAACTTACACCAGAGTTACCGACCGCTCCCGCACTTTATTCTGGAAATTTATTTCCGCGCCGCCAGAAATCTGGTCTGGTCCAGCGGCTCCTGCCTTACACCCGCGGGAATGCAGACCTCTATCCAGAAGTATCGCCGTATCAATTGAGAGGAGAGAAAAAGTCACGCCAGCAGGTCAAATGGGCCACAGCGAGAGAGAGAGAGAGAGAGAGAGTAATGGAGTTTACTTTCATTCTCTCAATCGCAGTGAAATAGGGGCTTCTGCTGTAAGTGTCAGTGAAATTGTGCACAGTTTGTGCGTCAAGTAGGTGAAGTATTGTAAACACTCGCCTCCCTCGCCATAGTAAGCTACCGCGACATAGCGCATAGGAGATAAATGACGTCAGTACATAATAACCGGTTATGATTATTACTGAACCAATACCGAATTGTCCGCGTCTGCATCACGGTGCACCGAAGAAACAATTAATTTTGACACCCCTAGAGGCTGATGTATGAGAAGGAGCGAAGAACTTGTCCTCTCCTGTGGTTTGTAATCTAATGGGCAGCACAAATGCACAAATGTCTTGATACCTCAGGATGTTGATGTTGCCATTTTCTCTGCATATCTCTCGCATGCCCCCATACTGAATGTAACCCCAAACCATGAGTTTTCCTTCACCAAACTTGACTGATTTCTCTGAAAATCTTGGGTCCATGCGGGTTCCAATAGGTCTTCTGCAGTATTTGTGATGATTGGGATGCAGTTCAACAGATGATTCATCAGAAAAATCTACCTTCTGAAACTTTTCCAAATGATTAACTAGAAGTCAAGTTATTATTTTTTTGCTCTTACAACTAGGATCGACGACAAGACTTTTGTCAGGTACACTATCTGCTTTAAACTGTAAGTGTATTACCGTTTGTGATTGGCAGTAAGTTTATTTAAGGTTTATCTCTCAGAAAACCAAACATGAGCTGGTCCTATGAAAGTGCTGACTGACCTGAGAGGGGGGAGGGTGTGTGTGTCTGGTCTGACATCCGGTGTGGTTTCAGGGTCTTCAGAACCCTAACAGTTACACTGCTGCTTTGTCTGTGCAGCAGAGCCCCGGGGCTGTCGGATCTGCCGCAGGGACGCGTCGCCATACTGGATCCCAGAACCCATCCGCTCCGGATCCAGCTCACCTGAAACAGCACACAACACAATCTTATAAAGCTGACTGTGGCTGCATCTCAATCAGCACTATAGCTCCAGAGATCCTTCATCAGTAGTTCATGTGCATGAATTCAGGCACTGGTAAAAAGTGTGACATGAGAACG
Source organism: Danio kyathit (assembly GCA_903798195.1). Lineage (NCBI taxonomy): Eukaryota > Metazoa > Chordata > Actinopteri > Cypriniformes > Danionidae > Danio > Danio kyathit. The sequence continues at coordinate 11,587,145 of LR812533.1, forward strand.
TCTTAATTGAAACTGAGGATTATTGACAAGTTCTCACGACAATCTGACAGGGTTTCTGCAGATATCATAATGTCAAATTTAAGAATTTTTAAGAGCTTTTTAAGACCATTGAGTATTAAATTTAAGACCTTTATCACAATATCAAAAACATGCGAGAGAAAATGCAAAAATCACAAAATTAGTGGTAAAATAAATTTATTTAAATTGAACTGTACTAAAGACAGGTTAGATGAACCCCTTAACTACAAAAAAAAATTAATCTTAAGGCTGATTTATCCTTTCACTGGCGGCGCATCGCACACCTCCACTGACTGTGCGCGCACCTCGCGAAAAGGACGAGGCTTTTATACTTGACACATTTGCCGTTGTGATATTCTTTAAAATGACAGGGGCCGGTCAAAAGAAACCCACCGTAAAGTCAGACGGATAAACAGAGATGTAGTAAGTTTCCGAAACTACGTCATATCATTAATATTGTTCAAGATTTTAAAATAATTAATTTTAATTATTTTTATAATTTATTATAATGATTACAAAGATTTGTATAACCATTCAAGATTTTTTAAATCAAATTTTGATGCATCACTTGCTTTTGTTCATATCTCAGACAGTTCTACCAATTAAAGTTAAACATCAATAACAATAGAAAATGGGTTGCTCTACAATTATATATTTTTTATTATGGTAAGAATAAAAACTTACTAAATATACTGACGCTTTTTATTTTATTTTGCCCACTCAACAATTCACACATTACTGTCTGGCTAGTTTCTGTCCTATAAAGGCTAAAAAGGCAATAATGGTCCAACATTCCTGACCATTATCACCAATAAAGCCCAGAATTTGGTCATCAGTATATTGTAAACTGATAGGTTCATATATTCTTTTCCAGTTATCAAAGACATAATTTGTCACTTAATTTTAGTTTGTAGCTATTAGGGTTGGGCCGATAGACGATGTCATCGTCCATCGCCGATGGCTGATAAACTTCACGATGCTGAGCCGGCATCGTGATCCATCGCCCCGCCCCACATTTATATTGATATATAACTTATTTGCATGTCATCTTAATAGCGATAATGGTCTTTTCATGAGCTGTGTTATATTATACTTATAGCTGCTGTTTGCATGGCTGACAGCATCGTGAGGATTAAATACATCGTGAGGATTATACAGCACCTCTCGCGCTTAAAATGTGTAGATTCAGTGGCAAACGCTGTTACCTGTAAAGCCCGTCACACAGACTTTACAGTGAATGTCTTTAGTTATTTTCATAGCAGACTTGAAGCCACTGGAAGTCTTTTATCCACTCTTGGAAAAGTGTAAATGGTGGATTAACATTCAGCACACGATCACTAATAAGATGTGCCATTATTTAACTTTAGGTGGTTTCTAAAACTAAATCTGTCAGTGTTATTTTCATTCTCTCATCTTCAGCGCGTCACATTTCCGCAGCTGTTGTTTCTGTCATGTGAAGGCAGAAGGCGTTGACTGAGTGATTGACAGCTGATATTAACCAATCCATTCGCGTTCAGTTCTAGCGCAGTGGGCCAATAGGAAGAGCACAAAGGCGGGGCAAGCATTGGGGGCTTTTTTTACTTCAGCAAGTTCACATGACAACTGTTTTAATCTGTTCCTGAGCGCTGCGTTTGGCGTCTTTAGGTGCAAAGATGCAATCTGCATAAATGTCTCCTAAATCCGCGCACGCGGTGAGGATCCTGCAGTGAAAACCGGTCGCACGGTAAAAATGTATGCACTACCACAAATGCTTTCAAATACATATTTTAGGTCGCATAAAATATCGGGCGCAAGTGTGACCAAAACGGTCGAGCTCTAGCATCTTTACTTGTTATTATGTCCTCATAATAATAAAATAAGGAATTTATCATTAATCACAATACAATTTACAGTGAACTCTAAACCAACTCTCGTCTAGTCTCCGCCACCAGCTGTGGGGAAAAGCCATTATTAGGACACAGACCACTCCGCTTGATCATGCCAGAGTCCCCCGGAAAAAAGTGATTGACAGGTGGTAATTTGTGTGTAACTTTATTTATTTATGGTTTGGTTATGGGTAAAGCAAAGACCATGTGGGTCAGGTAGTGAAAACGATAGGCTACAATTATTAAATTAGTTATGTATTAATTGATATTTAACAACAAAGACCCCCACCCCGCCTACGACGACGATACCATCGTCCATCGCCAATGTTCACATTAGACATCGTACGATGCCAAATTTGTCAACATCGCCCAACCCTAGTAGCTATTAACCACACGGGTCTCCACTTTTTCCATGGCATTTTTTTTGCTTTAACAAACTTATCCTTCAGGTTTTTCCAAACTTTTACAAAAACTTTCCTTCATTTCCACGGCTGTTGCAATTTCTAGCCAAGAATTATTGGTCATCTGGTTATCTCTATGATGATCACGCATGGACGAATCGTTAAGATGTCTGTACAGTCGTACCTGTTTCAGACAAAATCTCTTCAAAGTGTTTCATATTCAACTCAAATCAAACGCGGCGCCGTGCGAACTGTTCACCTGAAATCTGTTCACGCTGCCAGCCGAAATCATGTTGTGCGCACCGAAAGCGAACCTCCGCAAACACAGCGATGACGTCACATTCGCCGCGCGCACTGGGCCCAATAACAGAAAGCTGATTGGCTATTGCATGCTGGTCTCATTTGTAGTTGTAATACCGCAAATTACATTAGGACTAGTGAAGGACTACAACACTACGAAAACCTAGAAACAACAACAAAAATAATTTAAATGAGCATTAGATGTAGCGTTACATGGACATGGGAAAAATAAGACCTGTGCAAAAATATTTAAGACCTAGAACAGCGAATTTAAGACTTTTTAAGGGCTTAAATTTCGATTTTTAAAATTTAGACTTTTTAAGACCCCGAGGAAACCCTGATCTGAGTTTTAGGTGTATTACAGTTAGGGGTGGGTACCAAAACTAGGTACTTTATCGGTATCGGAGCTAAATTATTACCTGAAGTATATATAAAAGCTATAAAAAACCTGAAGTATCGATAAGCTCTGACGTTAACGATTCTGCTATCGGTACTGGAGAATTATTGCTGAATAAACATTACTTACAATAGCATAATTTAACTGACCAAACTTTTCTAATTTGCCATATTTGTCTGCACAGTTGGCAATCTCACATGAGAAATGCTTGTGTTTCCAGCGAGCGCGTCAAGTATAAAAGCCTTCACAGTTCTCGGCTGTGCGCGCGCACTTAGCAGCGGCTCACGCTAAGCACACACACAGCTCGCAACACAGACTTGCGCGCACACAGCTTGTAAGCTTGCGGAGTGAACCAAACTGGTTTATTTCCCCGAGTGAACAGCAACAATGTCTGTTGCGACAAACGCAACAAGTTGTTTTCTTGTATAAGCCTAAACACAAGCAATCTGGCTAAGTGAAAGTATCTTTCAAAAGTGCATTACCTGCAGAAAGACAAATTAAAAGTTTTTGACTGCCTAGCTACTAACGGTAATGTTACATCATCCACATCGTTATGCCAGCAGTCAATCACCTAAATTAGTATGATATTAATAGTTAAATAAACACACACATTCGGTTACAATGAAAACAGTATGTTTTTCATGCAGTAGCCTACATAAACCCTAAACATTAAAAATGCTTTTACATCAGCTGTATTTACAAATATATCATATGAGTAGCCTAATAATAAACTATGCTTATTAGGAAAGCTTATTTTCACTTTGCAAGACGCTCCAAAACTGTATTAAAAACACAGTTAACTCCCAAAACACAGTTAACTCATTTATGCGAATGCATTCATGAAAAATTATAATCATTATCTCATTTAACTGCATTTTGCAACTCAAAGAGGGTATTTTCAACTGCAGGGAGCACAATAAACCAAGAAAGATCCCGACTTCTGCCAGAAAAGTCAAACATCCTGATTATTCTCCAGAAGAATGGTTAAAAACGGAGTCAGTTTCCTTCAAACCATTGGACATTCTTTTACAGGAAAAAAAATATTTATTTGTTTTACAATTATTGGTTTAGTTTTATTTTACATTAAAATCGTAATAATAAAATAAAGTGTTGCTAATTCTATTCAATTTGTGTTTTTTTTTTTTTTTTCATAATAAAAACAAAATAAAAAGTACTGATAAGAGAACCGTTAAAGTACCGAACTGATGAGTGGTATCAATAAAAGTAGTAATACCGTTAAAACCTTAATGATACCCATCCCTAATTATGGTAAGGAAAGCCCTAGCGCGTGTCCTGAATGAGTTGCGGGACTTCTGGGCCTGCTGGGAGTGAAATATAAAACTATCAGGGAAAGTGTAGATCAAATTGCATGTTAAAACTCTCCTTCGGCTTCCTCCTTTCTTTATCAGGGCTCGCCACAGTTAAATAATCTGTTATTTATGTGTTTTACACACGCTTGCACACACCCACACACACACACAGTGAAATCAAAATAAAGCTGTTGTTTTTCATAGATATATATATATATATACACTAGATATCACATAGGGACCCTGAGCATGCATCAATAGCACCGCCACATTTGTACAGGCCTCCCAGGACAAAAGTCATTCAACCGCACAAGACAAGACAGTGTGCCATTGTGAAGATGCTAGACTTTAGCGCTGTGTATGGGTGTAGTAATGAGCAAACAAAGAAAACAAAGCACAAAGGCATCACATTTCATAGGTAAGATTTAGTTTTTACATTTTTGTATGTTATGAACTTTTGTGCTTAACAAGTAACGTTATTGATGATAATACAGTCACTTACTGCAGTGACCATAAGGCAAAGGAGCACCAACTTGCATTAAATACTAGGCTTATGCTAGTTTTGTTGAATAAAATAAACAAACAATGTTATAAAATATATAACAACAAGATGCTGCGGTGCTAGAAACTTGTATTATTGACGGCTAAGCGAACGAGTCATTCATAACGGGGATTCATTCACAAACGAATTGCTCCCTCCGTCAGAATGAGAAGTGAAAGCAGGAGAGGGGGTGTGTTTCAGGACTCGGATTAGATCAAATTTAACAAGTAAAGAAGGATAAGTACATTTCCATGCACACAAACACACTCTTTATCTGCAATTCCCGTGCGGTCACATCCATTAATGTAGAAAAGTGATGTAAAATTATAATTTTTCTTAATTTAAAAAAATATTTGCATACGGACCACCGGGGAAAACTCCCGATCATAGATATATGTGTATATGTGTATATCTCTGGCTTTGGATGGCCACAGTCCTCCACTGCACCTCGGTCCCGCATTCATTTCAAAGGAGCGCTACCCTGTACTAAAATGGCGGCTCTATTGACGCATCCCTTCTAATAGACAACAGCAGGGTAGACGACATCTAATGTATATATCTATGGTTGTTTTTAAGATGTTAGCATTAGCATGTTAGCCTTAAGGTAATCTATAACAGTGGTCCTCAACTTCCGAGCTGTGGACTGGTACCGGGCCGCACAAGTAATCATTAAAGGTGCAGTAGGTGATTGTCTTCAGAAACAATTTTTGTTGTGCTGGTTGAAAGTCTCTTCACATTCCAATAGTATTGATTAAAGTAAATGATCTCCCTGCTGAAAAAAAACAGCTTAAACCAGCCTAAGCTGGTTGGCTGGCTTTAGCTGGTCGACCAGCCTGGCTTTAGAGGGATTTTGGCCATTTCCAGCCAGGTCTTAGCTGGTCAGGCTGGAAAATGACCAGCTTAAACCAGCTAGACCAGCCTGGTTTAAGTTGGATATAGCTGGTTTTGGCTGGTCAAGCTGGTTTAAGCTGGTCAACTCCCAGCCTGACCTGCTAAGACCAGGCTGGAAACCAGCTTGAAAATGGCCAAAACCCCTCTAAAACCAGGCTGGTCGACCAACTAAAGCCACCCAACCATCTTAAGCTGGTTTAAGCTGGATTTTTCAGCAGGGCTAAATGTATTTATATGTATTTTTATATTCTGGGTAAGGTATAAAACTAAAAAATGTTCATCCAATTAAATAGAGTCGGGCCGACATCTCTCATAATTCTAATAAGTAGCCCAAACTGTCTGTCAGCAAATGCAGATTTGAACAACTGCGCAGCAGTTTGTACGCAGCTCTGCCGTTTGTGCATAGACGATCTGCGCGTTCATGAGAGAGATTGAGAAAGAGAGAGAGACAGAGAGCGATCGAGCGCAAACATACTGAATCAAAACTGTTTAAAAACCTGAATCAGTATTGGAGTTACCTTTGCACGCTGAAGAAAGGATGACACCATGGCTGATGGATTTCTTTTAGACAGGTAATGTTCTGTTTTAAAACTATTTTAGCTTCATGCAAAGCTGAAGTAATGTTAGGTGTTGTTGTTACAAATTGATAATATCTGCACAGAAGTGTTGTTCAGGCAGTGAAATCTTCCGGTGAAAGATTGATGTGACTATTTTCAGTTTCATAAGGTCCTTTAACAGCATTGATAATGTAGATTTTATTTAGTTTAACAACAAAACAGAAGTAAATAGTGCTATTCTGCCTAGCCTGCTTTACTGAGGTGCAGTTGGTTTTATATTTACATCACTTTGGTTCATTTTTGAACAATGACGACCTGTGACGCGCTCCCTATATTGTTTACCATGCTACTCTAAATATTCGCTCTGAAATAGCATGTCAGTATGGCTTAGTGATGAGTGTAATTCCTGCACGCCACCGGACAGGCACTAGTTGCTTTTAACACGAGAGAGGGATCTGCTGTCATCTTTAAGGTGCGCATGCTCGTGTTTCAGGAGGCGTGGCTATAGACGGCAGGGGAGGGACTGTGATTCAGACATTCATGCTAAGCTGTTAGCATTGTGGAAGATCAAAGGACCTGCAAACTGCCAAGGAATAGATCCGCAAGCCATTTGTCAACAAATCAGGTGAATCCAGCATGTCTGTGCAAGAAGAAGATCAACTGCTGGAGATTGCAAATGATGGCGGCCTATTAGGGGTCGTTCGCATATCACGTCTTTTCTAAAGTTCATTGTTTCCAATGGAGGTGAGCAGCTTGCCCGCACAAGCGGCATGACGCACTCGCATGACAAGAACGGACCGATCAGCTTGTATATAACACACAGTAGACTAATTATTTCAGAAAAACACAGAACACTCAAACACTGCATTGCTTTGTAATTTTCTCCATAAATAAAACTTGTATCAGAGTGACAGCAATCTGATAACAGTGATAACAAGGATGAGGACCACTGATCTATAATCTAGTGCAGTGGTCCCCAACCCCCAAGCCGTGGACTGGTCCATGGTACCTGGCCGCACAAGAAATCATAAATTACTTCCAGTATATTTATAATCGGAGTCTGAAGAATCTGTTCTGACTCAGTTACACCAATTCTGTCAGGAGGAATGGGCCAAAATTACTTCAATCTATTGAGAAGTTTATGGAAGGATTCCCAAAACATTTGACCAAAGTTATACAGTTTAAAAGCAAAGCTAAAAAATCCCAATCCAAGGAAATGTATGTAAACTTTTGACTGTCTAGAAATTAATAAAAAATCTCCTTATTCTGGCATTTAGCAAATGTAAATAATTTGGGTAATCCTAATGGACCTAAAATAGTAAGCGTTTAGTATGATTTACCATCAGACAGTGTATGTAGAGTGTATGTAAACTTATGGTTTCAACTTAAAAAAACATTTGTGTGCCATCTGTCAGCATGTCATAAACTAAAAAAAAACCCACAATTAACTCTTACCTGATTCAATCTTGTTGAGGATGCTGCGAGCGCATTTAAGAAAGGCTTCCTCGACATTCTCCCCAGTCAAAGCACTCGTCTCCAAAAACATTAGCTCTGGACACAGTTAGAACACAGCAAAATCAGCCATTTGATCATAATGCAAACACTTTGCTGTAGCAAACGTCCATATGGAGCCCTTAACGAGCCTCAGCATGTTTCATGAGGGCGCTTAAGTGTAAACAGCATCATCAGCAGGAATAAACGTATGTCTTGAGCCGTGTCTACAGCACTCCCGTGAGCAATACAGGAGAGCTTGTAAAATGAGGCGTTCAGAAATATTCTGCTGAGAGGAAGAGGAGTGCAGCAATACGCATCTGTTTTAAAATTGATGAATTATGAATGCAAACACGGATCTGTCAAGATTTATTATGAACAGGTGCCTGAAGCAAGTAAAAACTGATGTCGTGTCTCACATTTAAAGCTGCAAATTTAACTTGGATTTTAAAAAGTTTTTATATCAGATAAATCATTTGTAACCAGTGAAACCGCTGTAGCTTTATTGGGTTTTTTTTTGTGGTTCATGATATATCAGTGTCTTCTGATGAAAACTTATTTTTAATGTTAACTTTATATGATTAGATCATAAGTTATTAGCTGAAATATTATGAATTATAAACATTTTGACTAATGTCTTCCACACAAATGATTGAAAATGATTTTGTAAAAAAATAAAAATTCCTTGCTGTTGTCTTTTTTTCTGCAGGTAGGGTTTTAAAATAAAATCAGCTGTCCACTGTATTTGTTTACATTTTCTTTTTGCAATAAGTCTAAGAAAAATATAAGGGTTAGTTCACCCCAAAATTAAAAACTATCCTTGGCATCCGCAACAATAGCTATTTTCATGGCACAAAACATTACTTTAATAAATATACAATCAATTATAAATAAATGTACAATAAATATACAATTAAAAATCTCAAAATAATGAATACCTCAATTAGATAAGATTTGTAATGTGAACATATGATAAAAATTCAAAAGATTTTCCTGGTGACACTTTGCTGCATAGTTCATTTCTTAAAATGAATTTTTATGCAGTCATAAAAAGCAAGACAGTCCAATCAGGGTTTCTTCAGGTTTCAAGTCATATTTAAGACTTTAAAACCATCATGAATGAAATTTAGACTTATTCAGAGCTAAACACTAAGGATTTTTTTCTAATGGCCACAACAGAAAAAAAAGATATATATTAATCAAATTTTGTTATTTCTTAGCCACATATTTTAATATGTCAAAACAAGAAAATTCTAATTGTACAGTATATATATAAGTATATATATATATATATATATAAGTATATATATATATATATATATATATATATATATATATATATATATATATATATATATATATATATAAAAATATAAATATATATATATATATTTTTTTTTTAAATGACAAGTTAAACATTGTAAAAAAATATATTTCTTACGGACACGATTACATGAATGATCCAAAATATCATTAGTAGATTGAGTATAACTTCAATTCAACATAATGCACTTTTGTCATTTTGATGGGGCACTTCCGAGTGCAAGTACAAAAAGTGAGCCCTACCTGTGCACGTGCCTGGTTGGAACTAAACGTTGCAGAACACTTGCCCTCAAAGACAAAGTTTAGACACCCCTGTGCTACATGAAAGCTTTTAATTATGCCACTAAAGCAATTATTATTATTATTTTTATTATTATTATGGATGGATGCGCCTTTGTGTATAGTTCAAATTTACTAGCCTTTCATTCTGTTAGTGGCTATTTTTGCCCCATTGACTTCCATTGTAACAACAACACCATGTAATAATACGTTCTTGATTTTTTGTGGTTTTCCCGGTTGGGAAGAGGTCAAATTTGTAATTTTCCTGTATATCATCAATTGGCACCTTTAACCCTTTAGACAGGCCTGTGCCCAAAATGTGGCTTTTTGGCTTTTATATGGAGTTCTATGAAGTAAACAACAAATTATAGTGTGCGTGCATAAATACACTTACTATGTTTACTATGTTTTGAGAGCTGAGGTACTTTTGAGGTAATTTTGATTTTCTCAGACATATCAAGGTAAGTGTGCAAAGATCTTTCTTACACTCACTCCCAAACACACACTACACTTCATATAAAAGCCAAATACGTTTTTTTTTTTTTGCAACTGTTGATCAACAGTAAAAATTGATAATTTTACCTCTTCCAACGGGGAAAACCAGCAACAATTAATAGTGCATGATTATATGGTGTCATAGCTTTGCAATCAAAAAATGTCATTTTAATGAAAGTCAATGGGGCAGAAATAGCCACCAACACAACGAAAGGGTGGTAAATTCCATAATGGTACATATCTTCTTTGTTTCTACACAATAAAAGATTGTGACTCAGAGCACGCACAATAACAAATGCTGTCATGCAATCTTGCATTCAGTGGTGGATGCCTGACTTCAAATGAATCACTGAATCAAATCATTTTGATGCCTCTGGTACTGCCGAACAAATAAAGCAATATGTGAGATGGTGTGCCATGAGACTAAAGTGCTGCTTAGGCCTGTTACCCAAATCACTCAAATTATTGTTGAGAACCCTTATTTATTTATTTATTTACATCTATGTTTTAGGCACATTTTGGAATTTCTATCCTGCATTTTTGATGTGAAATCTGAAATATGTGGATGGAAATATACAGTTGAAGTCAGAATTATTAGCTCTCCTAAATTATCAACCCCCCAATTTTTATTTAACAGAAAGTAGATTATTTAATAACTAATTTCTAATAACTGATTTATTTTATCTTTGCCATGATGACAGTACAAAATATTTTACTAGATATTTTTCAAGATACTAGTATTCAGCTATGTAAAGACTCAAGTATGTTAAAGACCCCCTATTATGGGTTTTTGAAAATGACCTTCCATGTAGTGTGTAACACAGCTCTAAGTGAAGTGAAATATCCAGCTAAGGCTTAAATCTGAAAGTGCACAGTCTTTAAAACTATTGATTCATTTATAAAGTGTTGACTCACAATGCTTCAAATGAATCGTTTTGATAACGAGTCTTTAGCCATTTCGGCATGATGTTGATACGAAACTTAAGTCCCACCCAATTGTTGCGCACGCAAATGGGGAAAATTGAAACATGCGGCCCCGCCCACAAACACTGTAGCAGATCCCGGTTGAATCAAGACGCTGTACTCAGCTGGATATTATTGGAAGTGTGAGGGGAAAGTTAGTGTTATTTTCACTACCCAAAGATGAAACTGTGAAGAGTCAGTAGTTGACATTTATTTAGCAAAAATACCCCAGCATAATAATAATAATAATTACTTACATTTTATATAGCGATTTTCTGGGCACTCAAAGTGCTTTACACAGAGGCGGGGGATCTCCTCATCCACCACCAGTGTGCAGCATCCACCTGGATGACGCAACGGCAGCCATTTTGCGCCAAACCGCACACCACACACCAGCTGATTGGTGGAGAGGAGACAGAGTGATGAAGTCAATTATGATATGGGAAGGGTTAAGAGGCCATGATGGACAGAGGCCAATGGGCAGATTTGGCCAGGATGCCAGGGTTAAACCCCTACTCTTTTTCGAAGGACAGCCTGGGATTTTTTATGACCACAGAGAGTCCGGACCTCGGTTTAACATCTCATCCGAAAGACAGCGATCACTGAGCAGTATAGAGTCCCCATCACTATACTGGCGCATTAGAACACACACAGACCGCAGGTTGGGTGCCCCCTGCTGGCCTCACTAACACCACTTCCAGCAGCAACCTATCTTTCCCATGTGGTCTCTCATCTAGGTACTGACTGGGCACAGCCCTGCTTAGCTTCAGTGGGCGATCATGTGAGAGTTGCAGAGAGCTAGCTGCCGGCCCAGTAAGCCCAGCCTTGTGCTGTTCCCGTCATTTTTCTGACGAGTGCTTCTGGAATCTACACGTTTACAACGGGGGATTCGTCAGCCGTTTGTTAAAGGAAGAATCAGAAAAGACTTTTGATGTATGGGACTTTGTCAGAGCTCGACAGGAACTTTATCAGTACAGAGTTCATGGATCAGTTTCTTCCTCTATTTCACAAGTGCAAGTAAGTGCGATTAAAATGGTTGCCTCCTTGTTTTCTCTAACTTGCAAATTATGTATTTATTGTGTTTTGTTACTTGTAACCGTTTGTACTGTATCTGTTTAACTCTTTCTATTCTCAAAATCCCTTATAAATGACGATTAAAGGCTCAGGTAAATTCTAAACAAGAAAAAAAAAAGAACATAAACAACTTCATTTCTATTCGTTTGAAGATACACAAATGAAACTGTATCAGATGAAAAATATATCTTTGCAACCTTAACTAAATAAGATTACTGTACAGTTAAAACATTGCATCCTATTATATTTTTTAATTATTATATAGTTGTTGTTTTATCCAATTTTATGTCGTATTTTGACACTCCTGTTTTTCAGCAATGTTTACAATGTTTAAGGTCACAAAACTGCATGAAGTTGAGTTAATAAAGCATTTATTAACATACATAGTAACCATTACTATATGCCTGATTAATAAGATATATAAACGTAAATTTGATTAGTTAATTAATCATTTACTAACTCATTCTAAATGATCTTAAAAACCTCCAACTACTCTTAAATACAAATGGTTTGTAAATAATGCTTCATTTAGTAATGAAAAATAAATCATTAACAAAGTATGAAAGTACAATTATTAAGCACATTATAATAGTGATTATAAGTCAAGAATAGAGCATTTGTAGCTGCAGTTATAAACTGCTTACTAACGTTTATTAATGTAGAGTTAATGCTTAACAAATAATGAACTCACTAGATGCTAATGCTTAATAAATGATTCATAGTGTGTAGTTATTATAAAGTGTTACCGAAAAAAATAATATAGGAAATACTGTGAAAAATGTCTTGCTCTGTTAAACATCATTTGGGAAACATTTGAAAAAGAAAAGAAAATTCACAGGAGGGCTAATGATTTTGACTTCAACTGTATATATAAATACCAAAAATAAGATTGTTTGTGAATGTGATGTGCCTAAATAACAGCTCTAACCGTTCTCCTGGGCGAAGCGAGATGCCTCTAGGAAGGTGACTTCACGGTCCGCGTCCAGATCCTTCTTATTTCCGCACAGGATAATGACGATGTTGGGACTGGCCAGAGTCCGTGCGTCCGTCAACCAGTTAGTCAGAGCATTGTAGGTCTCCCGACTAGAGGACAGAGAGGAAGAGAGACTGCAATTTATCTGGACGCTTTTCATAATACAAAATATGCATCTGAAATAGACAAATGCCAACAAAAAAACAATAACGGTTCCTTCTCCTCAGTGTCAGTATAGGGCGCACGTTCATGTGTTGCGCTTGGCGATGGCCAGGGCCAGACGGAATCTGCGGACGTTTTTTGCTATTTCTGCAGAGAATTTTGGTAAAAATCAGCGGATTTCTGCAGAATTATTTTGGGAGTGTCATAACTAAAACCTTAATATATTAAATAAAAAATAATATCTTTTTAACTTGTATTTAATGTTTAAAATGCAAATCCAATTAGATTAACTGTAAATAGTTAACTTTAAGTAAATAAACAGAATTAATGATAGGCTAAAAATCTGCGGAAATCTGCGGAAAATCTGCGGAATTCTGCGCGCGCAGATTCCGTGTGGGCCTAGCCACCTGTGCTTTAATATAGCAGCTACAACGACAACATGGATGCACACGCAAGTCAGGAGAAGTACGTTTGGCATTTGTAAGAATATTTACAACAAACAAGTATGTATGTTTTATTACATTTACAGCAGTGTTCGTGACTTACGGTTATGCTTTAAAAAAAAAAAACGATAAACAAAAAGCTAAATTTCACTACCTACAATTCATAATAATAACTCTTTTATAGTAATCCCACAACATACTTTCAAATCTGTCACTCGAATACCCTGTCAGAAAAGTCTAATGGCTGGAAATTAGCTTTTTACAGTGTCTGGTATAATGTTAATGTTGTTTTCGTGTGTTTACATAGATGAATATGTGCACAGTGAAAATGCACAGTACATTTACAAGCCACATTATCTCGTCATGATAACAGGATATTGTTGACTTTAGTTATTTCCTGAAGATAAATACCATAAAATAATGCAACTGGAATAACTACAACAGTCGCCGTCAAAGATCTCATATGAAGTAAGAGATTACGATGACATATGATGACGTGTACAGGTTTTGTAGCGCTGTCCCATTTCTTAGGGGTAAATTTGAAGCCCTTCCCCTTCACACTCTGTTTAAAGAGCCGAAGTGGACATCCGTGGGGGAAAATACATCACTGCACAGTGCATCAACGTGCCCAATATACTGACACCGATGTGAAGAAACTAAATAAAGCCAGTATTTTTTATTAAATTTTTTTTTATGTGCGCACAAAAGTATTCTCGTAGCTTGTTAATATTCAGACTGAACCACTGAAATAATATGGTCTGTTTGAAGATGTTTTTTTTTGGTATATTGTATATCATTATTGTATTTAGTATGTGATACCAGGCATGTTATTCTGTCATGTATTCTTCCTTTTTTTCCATGTATTCTTCTCTGCAGAATATCATTGATATATTTGTTAATACAACATAGTTAACTAAACGCATGTAAAGCCATTGAACTTTAGTGCTGTGTCTGTATAAGATTAGCATTAACCAAGTTCAGAGGCTGTCATATGTGGATCAACTTACTTTTTGTGTATATAAATAACTTTTATAACTTTTAATATTGATTAAAAAAATTATTACAGTTTGGAGAAAAAGTGTCATGATTTATTACATTTTGGGGAAAAATATGCTGTTTTTATTATAAATCTTTAAAAATAAAAATCTGGATTTTACTTTTTAATGTAATCATAATCTAAAGATCCAATCTATAATCCAAAATCTCTATGTACTTTTCAACATTAATGATGCCATCACAGAAGTGCAAGTTACCTTTGCTAAAAGCACTGACACAACCATGACAGACCTTGGCTTTTGGACTTAAAATACTGATTCATCTGACCACAGTACAGGTTTCCACTGTTTGATGATCCATCCCAGATGCCTCCAAGCAGTCGATGGCACTTCTGGACACTGTTAACATAGGGCTTCCTTTTGACAAATTACCGTTTTAACTGGCATTTGTGGATGTAACTACGTATTGTGGTACTTGATAAAGGTTTGTCAAAGTAGTCCTGAGCCCATGTGGTGATATCGCTTATAGATGAATGATGATTCTTGATGCAGTGCTGCCTGAAGGATCGGAGATCACGGTTTTTCAGCTTAGCCTTGCACCCTTGTTCTTTATGCACTGAAATTTCTCCAGATTCCTTAAATCTTTTAATTATGTTTTGCACTGTTGAAGGTGGAATATCAAAATATCTTCCTATCTTTCGAGTAACATTGTTTTTAAACATTTCAATAATTTTCGGACGTATTTGTTGACAAACTGGTGATCCTCTGCCCATTTTTGCTCCTAAAGGACTAGACCTTTCTTGAATGCTGCTTTTATACCAATACAATCACCAATTATACCAAATGCAATCACCTGTTGACATCTCCCGTTTCAAATCACATCATTATTTAACAAATTTACCTGATTACTAGCCCTAAATTGCTCCTGTCCCAACTTTTTTTGGAATGCGTTGCAGGTCTGAATGACAGGAAAGGAAGTTGACCAGACAAAACATGAAATATATTGTCTGCAATGGAATACAAGTCAAAGTCAATTTGGAAAAGACTACTTTCTTTTCTTTATTAGCATTTTTTACTGATCCAAACTTTTTTTGATTTGGGGTTGTATATTGTTTTGGAACCAAACTTTGTGCTCCAAAGACGAACGAAAGTCTCAGGGGGTTGGAATAACATGAGGGTGAGCCAATAATGATATATTTGATTTTTAGGTAAACTAACTCTTGTAGACACTTTTAAATGTGAAAGGATGAACGAAGACATTTTAAGACCTGCAGAATTCCTGTTACTGTAATAATGTCCGGCAACAATTCAGAAAGGAATTATTACCTAAAACAATACCCTAAAACAAAAGCCAAACTGCTACTAATGCCTTTTATTAAACAAAAGCCTGTACGGCCTATATCACATCAGGATAAGTGCTTAAAGAGGTTAGATTTGAATAAATATAAAAACAAACATTTAATAACCTGCACAGCTTATCTGATTCCAGGAAGTCAACCTTCATTTTTTGATTTATTTTTTTTACTTCAAGCTAACTTGACTTTTTATTAAAGGGTCACGAAACACCAAAACACATTTTTTTGTGTCCCATGCTGCTATAAACACTATTAGGACACATAAATTGCACTAAAAAGTGAAAATTGGTTGTTTTTGCGTTATTTTGAGCAAATTCGTTCTTCCGGTTTGGAACGAATTTTTGAAGCTACGTCACGGCCATGAGATACTTAGGTGTAAATCCAGCCTGGAGACTGGCTCTCTGTCTTTTCGCGGACATTCTGACGTATCTGAGTGTGGAGCATTAATTCATGAGAAAGACGTGCTTCAAACCAATCAGCGCGCTCTATTGTGTATGACGTGAAACTTCATTAATATGCATGATAGCTCCGGAGATTGTTTACAGCGTTCAGACGGCAGAGAGACGCCACGTTGTGTTGCCAAAACAAGTGAAAGAACAAGAATTTGGAGACATGGGTCGTCGGTGTTGCGTTTATTGTTGTGCTTCAACGAAGGTTTTGTTTTCGTTTTCCCTCTATGAGAGAGCTGCTGGACTCACGTGTGGATTACAGTGCACGCGACATGCGGCAGAATGCGTTTGTAAGGAACATTTTTACCCGAGAGCTTTTTGCATCTGGAAATGGTGAAATCCGGATTTGCCGCTCGTCTACTTTTATTAAAAAGACACAGCTCCAGTTTGATTGTCTGTCTACAGATGTGGTAAGTGTTTGCAGTGCTGTCCCCTTTGTTTTACCCAGATTGCAAAGTTAGTTCGTGGTCAGCAGAGCTCTTTCAGTTTTTAAAGACATACCATAGTCAAAATGATTTAGTTACCAAGTTTACAGTATGTTAATATCACTGCAATATTACAGTACAATATTATACACTGAAAGATCCGCTGTAAACGCTGCTCTCCGAGTGTAAACATGTAAACACAAACTATTCCCGTCGTGCAGGATTTTCGCTCCATTTTGTGACAGGATAGTCTATACACACACGGCTTTCTGACGCTACCTACCGAGTACATAAGTTACAGAGAAATGCGGAGGATTTTTTTTTCTCTCATTCGCCATGCGGTATCAAATCAGCCTCTGTATGTTTGTTTTGCCTGTGAAATCAGCGCATGGCCAAATGGAAACTCCCTTTTATGCAAATCCTACCCTCTTTCCCTCCCCCGACACGCCCACACTCCCAGAGCTGGACACGCCCAACTTTCCTGACTTTTTTCAAAACAGAGGTGTGAAAACACCCTGCTGAGACAGGGGGTTTCGTGGCCCTTTAAATATGTTGACTAAGCCCAAGTGCGCTACTAATTTCCAAGCCAATATTTACCCTGATTTCTAACATTTACGATCAATCCCACAGAAACAGCCTTTGAGGGAATAACAGTGAATATTTACCATACTTCACTGTGTATACCTTTTCTCAGAAGTCAATGTCTGTGACGACCTGAGAAACGGTGAGACAATACATGACTCATAATTTTGACCTTCACATTCCCTCAGTGTGTGTGTGTGTTCGTCATGCTTTTAGGCAATCTTGTTTTGTTTGAGTCACCCACGCTACCCGTTAGCCTGTGGCCACAGCAATGGGTGAAAGTGAGTGTGTTAAATGTGTTTTGAGTGTAAAACAGTGGAAGTGTGTCTGGTCTGAAGGATGACCCTCATCAAACACAAACAATCCATCACTGTGTTCATCTTTAGTTGTTTTTTTTTTCCCCCCTCTGGACTCACAACCCATCTAATGGACTCCGGATTGCCAGTCGCCAGAAGATGACATTTTATTACAGCGCTGTCAGTCTTTATTTCTCCATTGTCTTCGTCTCTATTACCATGACAGCTGCATGACAACCTGGAGATGATCCAATTCTACAGTCATAGGGGCTCAGGATTTTGATTGTGTACAAGGCAGACAGAATTGAGGAACCCAGTCAAAAAAAAAATGCAGATCCTAAAATGGTAGATCCTAAAATGTCATTGAATTTGGGATAATTTGTATGAATAATCAAATATAAGGGGGTGATACTGATACTGAACTAGTGTATGTGACTATTAATGCACAAGACACCCATTAAAAAGTGTCCTATAAATAAAATCTGGGCATACCTAGGCATAGTTAAATAATAAAGAATATTAAAGAGAGATGTAAACCCAGTAAGTGTAAACCCCGGGGAAAAGCAGGATAATCAGAACACAATGCAGACTGTTGCGTGACTCGCAGGGCTATTCATTAGCACGTCCTCAATATTTCCATGAACTTTAGGTCATGTTCTATGTCATCTGGACCTGACGAGCAGCCAAAGAGATTTGAGATTATAACAATGATTTTTATCCTTCCTGATTTTTAAGTTCAGCAAAGTTTATATTTAAATGACTATGTATGTGGGACTCTTATTTTGAAAACAGGAGTCATCGCAAAGCCATAGCCAGCCACACCAGTTTGTTTTTTATGCGTTACTAAGCAACAACCACACCAGCCATGCTTTAGAGCAGGGGTTTTCAACCTGTGAGGCAGCACCTATTAAGGGGGGGCGTGAGAATTTGAGGCGTGCCAAGTAAATTATGATGACGATTTTTATGCATTCGCTAAAGTGAATCTGATTAACGTTAGTTCCACAGCTAACTATCAGGCACCTGTAGAGTTAATGCGTTCGAGTAAAATGTATACAAATAAAATGGAGTGGGTGCTTTTTATAATTAATAACGGTGAATGAAAGTAAAACCGTTGAGCCGTCTGACAAAAAAAATGCCCTTCTGAAACAAATCAGCAGGATGCCCTTCTGGATCTTTCACTTACTTTGAAGACACTACTGACTTTGTTTACATAGGCATCAGTAATCTAGTCATTTGCCTTAATCTGAATAAGACAATAATATAATTAAGGTGTTTACATGGTGTTTTTTGAATGTTGCGTCACCACACTATCCACGTTTCCAGCAGAGTTTCATGTAATTTTGAGTGTTTCATCTTTAATTTTTCGACTTTAACTGCAGTTCGACAGTTTCACTTTCACTTATGAACATTTCATTCATGAGGTATTGGACACGAGTATGGTAAGAACCGGTGGAAGAGTGTTGTTTTAATGGAATTTAATATCGCACACCGAATGGAAAGAAAAAAGCTTCAGCATTTTGCGGTGTGTGTGTGTGTGTGTCTGCGGTCCTTTACTGACAGCCGTGTGTGTGGATCTTGTCACAAAATGCGGCGAAAAGTCCTACATGATGGTAATGGTTTGACTGCGGTGTTTACTTCAATAATGCCACTAATTTTGCATACTCTACATGTCTCAATTCCTTATCTGTTAAGTTTGATTATGACTTTAGTTGTATTACGGTAATCAAAAATCGCTGTTTACATGGTAGACTCTTAATAAGAGCATTGTCTTAATTGTATTAAAATCAGAGTATTGGTGTCCATGTAAACGTACTCTATGTTCAACTTAACCATACCGTCAGGGCTCTGTGAACTTGGCTTTGCGAAGCAGTATTTTCTGTATGTAGCTACATCAAAAGCAAGTAGGCTATGGCTCATGCTTATTGACAGTGAAAGATGATTTATGGTTAGACGTGTCAGGAATCCAACCATGGATTAGCATGTTGTCCTCACAGAAACAGGCTCAGCCATCCCACTGACTCACGTAAGCTACACATTTATGTTTCAATGTAATTATTATACGCACTTTAAATGTAACAAGTAATATGTAAATGTAATTAAGGCTCGTTGGAGGGCTGGTGGGCGGGTGCGAGTGAAATTAGACAAATTTGGGGAGGGTGTGCGTCCTAACAAGTTAAAAACCCCTGCTTTAGAGCTTGCGAAATGCAAAATGCAGGATATACAGATTATAAATTTATTCATAGCCACCCCACGCTTATTTGTATCTTTTGTTAATTTATCATGTTTTTTGGAAATTTGATGGATATGTTTGTAATTTGAGGTGACAAATACATGTAGACTGCTGATTATTGTGTTTAATGCACATTTAATCCAGAAACGTTTAAATGAAAAATAAAAAGGAAAGGAAGGAACTAACCAGATAAATAAACTAAAATGTATGCATTTAAAATCGAATAATAATACCAAAAAAATTTAATATGTTTTGGGAATTTTGCATAGAGGGTACTGTCCTCTCTGTTCAAGTTTTAGCTTATGTTCTATGAGAAAAAATATATAAATGAAATGAATAATAATAATGTAAAATATAATTTTTTCCCCATTCCACAGTTTGTGGTTGGGTGACCCGCTGTGTCAGCCTTACCTTGTGATGTCATACACGAGAAGAGCTCCTGCTGCTCCACGATAGTAGCTGCGGGTCACTGACCTGCAACACACAAGCAGTGAATAACCTCCGCCAATCACAGTCCGCCTTTACCAGTGAGCATTTCCAAATCAACCAATCACAGGCGAGTACCTAAAGCGTTCCTGTCCAGCCGTGTCCCAGATCTGCAGTTTGACTGTTTTGCCACCAACATTGACAACCCTGGAGCCGAACTCAACGCCGATGGTGTGATTGGAGTCCTGTTTGACTGTGACACAACATGAGCGGTAAGAGGTGGAGAATGGATTGCTTAAATAATTGATTTAAGGCCACTCTCTCTCCACTTCAAGGTAAATGTTCTGTTCGTATGTGAAATAAGATCCAGCGTTTTCCTGTTTTACTTACGGGTTGTTAGTTTGCTGTCAGGTCAAATATAGTTTTCGTGGCCCTGCCTTTCAATAACAATCACTTTGAAAAGCCTGGATTACATTGTCACGTGTTTAAAAACACAATACAAGCTGAAATAGGTTGCTTGCAAACGCTTGATTCTGGTGATGCGCGAATTTCAGATGGAGAGCAGTAAGTAAAAAACAAAATGGAAGACATTGAGTCTGTATTGTTGAGATTAGGCCCATGACACATGTATATATCAGGCATGTAATCAGCTGAGGACAAAAAAAGAAGAAAAACATGCCACCCCCTTATATAAAAAAAAAAAAAAAAAAAAAAAAGATTATATATATTCTAAATAATAAATAATATTCTTTATGTAAATATTTCGATATTGGGCAAGGAAATAAAATTTCCTTTTTTTTTCAGTTTAAATGTTTAGCAGTTAAATAGTCACCCAAATAGTATTTAATAGGTGTATACTTTGTACCTTAATATCAGGATAGATCCACACACCGCCGCTAGATGGAGACACTAACTCAGTTAGTTCTCTTGTGTCCACAGAATATAATTTTTCCTGTAATTTAGTAGACTCTTTATTCCAACGTGATAAATATCTATAAGTTAGTCAATAATTCAAACTGTTTCAAGGCATTAAATCGTTTATAGGCCTTAAAATATTGAGTTGCCTAATAAACTTGAACATTACACCCTGCAAAAAAAAAAAAAAAACAATCATACATCGCTAAAAATAGTTCATCCCTTTCCTTTAGCTTAGTTTATTTATAAAATATATTTTCATACATTTGTATTATCATCTGAATTTACGATATTTTTAGGTTTAAAATTTCAGGTGCTAGGCTGTAGCACGGAATAAACGAAGACATAAGGACAGATGACAAGAACAAATGTGCGTTATGCGGCTTATTTTATAATGTACATGGAGCGCATGTGGTCGGACATGCAAATGTGAGGGCGAAAAAAGTGCACATCGGCGCACACATTCAAAGCAATTAAATAATCTTGCATATTGTCAGCAGCTTCCTCATACGCGCACATTATAAGACTACACAATAACATTATCATCACAATATCATTATGATTATGTATATGAACCTCACTGATACCCCCCACTCCCTCAAAAAAAAAATTTCTTCGGATTTATACAAATAACAGGGGTCCCCACATTAAGCTCGGAAAATACGTAAATCTGTATTTACATGGAAGAATCACATCCCTGATACAGTATATATTTGAAAATGTTTATTACACACCACCTTTTCTACCATTTTCAATGAGTTTCTTGAACTTTTGGAATTTTGGGCAAGAACTTCAGGAACTCTATAGACATTTTTCTTGGAACGCAAAATTACCCATTATGCTTTGCGTGTATGCGCAAGGAGAATGCGAAGAACTTCCGGTCGGCAGCTGATGCGTGTAAACAGTCACATTTAGACAGCTTTGAAACGATAGTTTTAATCTAGCTTACCTGCTTTTATCATCTTTGAACTAATACTGTTGTCGATCAGCGCCACCTCCTGGACTGATCATTTAAAAAATGTGATCTAATAGGATGGAAAACAGCCGCTGTGAGGCATTTCCCCCTCGATGTCAGACGGCATCTTCTGCCGTTTAAATGAAGCCTCGTCATCGCTAAAGTCAACAGTTTCTCTTTCTTTAAAATATATAACCAACCCAAACAAATGTAATACACCAAAATGTTTGACACACACACGTAGCCTGTACATTCCCACCAACACACTGATTTAATAACTGTGACAAAGTGAAAATAAATTGACATTTTGAAATGACAGAAAAACACAAACCGTGGTAAATACAACACACTAAATGAAACATAAACGGCTCGCGATTAGAATGAACAGCAAATCAGCCAGCAGAGTATCAGTAACAGACTTTTTATTGGTCATTTTTGTAAACTGCATGACTTACACACCTGTTACGTTTCATGCCAGTAATCTGGTTTGCTCTATGATGCAGTGAATTATTGCGTGCGTGTGTGTGTGCTGAAGAGCCGCTGAGCTAACAGCTGACAGGCCGGGGAAACACACACACACTGTATTTCTGACGGCAGACACGTGAACTAGGATAACGTTTTTCTCTCGCGCTTGAACCACACTTACGGTTTATAACGGCTTTAACACACACCTTTCAAAGTTGTGTATCACAAAAGTAATCCACTCAAAACGCTATTGAAACCCATTTTCGGAGTGCAAATTACCAGTTGTAGACACTGTAAACGGAAGTTCTAACCATTCACCGGAAGACGCTGGTCGCTATGGCGCCCTCCATGCAGCAGCCAAGAAAAAGGTCTATAATAGTTCTTCATTGTTTCTCGGTTTGACAGATTTTAACAAGCATAAACAATGCAAAACATAAACATTCTGAAGTTCTGCTAGCAATTCCTATATAGAAAAATAACTTCCTGCCCTCTATCCGAATTCCGCGCATCAACAAAAATGTCATGTGCAAACAAACGATTAGAAGCTGTTTAATAGTTGTTGTTTTTTTATTGGGTGGGGGGAGGGCAGAGGTGGGTAGTAACGAATTACATTTACTTCGTTACATTTACTTGAGTAAAATTGTTGGGTAACGTGTACTTTTTTTGAGTACATTTAAAGATGTGTACTTTTACTCTTACTCAAGTAAATTATTAGAGATAAATCATTACTCTTACTTTGCTACATTTGGCGGCTTTCCTCCGTTACTGTCAAATGATAATAAAGATGATTCATATAACTCGTTTGCAAATATCGCAAGGCGCCGCATTGGAGAGGTTGTGTGTCGCGAGAGGTTGCTATAGAGACGCGTCTCCCGCTTTCGATTAGCACACCTGTGTTGGAGTGATGGCTGAAGTCGAGAAAGACATGCAAGTTTATACTGCGGTCACGCCATGGCCATCTGTGGTTCCGAGAGGACGGTCACGCTGTCTATGCAGTCAGTTTAACGGACCCGCGACCTCAAGTTCAGTCTATGTTTTCACTCCAAGATGTCAACAAAAATAGTTTGATAATACGATGCGCGCTGTACATCGAACTGACATTGCAACACATGAATGACAGCTCCAACCTGAAAAAACACGTAGTGGTAAGTGTCAAAATTCTCCTCATTTGATCCTTATTAACGATAACTATGAGATAACTAAAGAAACTGCTGTTTAATGGAATACCTGATTAGCCCTGACATAAAAACTGTGTTTTATATATATAAGTCAGAATTATTAGCCCCCCAGTACATTGTTCCTCAATTTTTGCTTAACAGAAAGGAGATTTTATTAACACATTTCTAAAGTTTTATTAACGAATATCTAACAACTGATTTCTTTTATCTTTGCCATGATGACAGTAGATATTTTTTAACTTAAAGTGACATTTAAAGGCTTAACTAGGTTAATTCGGCAAGTTAGTGTAATTAGGCACCTTAAAATGATTTTAAAAACATTAAAAACTGTTTTTATTTTATCTTATATAAAACAAGTAAGACTTTCACCAGAAGAAAAAATATAGGAAATACTGTGAAAAATTCCTTGCTTTGTTATCACTTGGGAAATTTTTGAAAAAGTTAAAAAATTCACAAGTGGGCGAATAATTTTTGATATTTTTCGAATAATAATTTTGACTTCAACTGTATCTATCTTAACTATCAACTGTATATATATATATATATATATATATATATATATATATATATATATATATATATATATATATATATATATATATAAATAAAAAATTCTACAGTTAATTCATGGCATAAACAGATCAAAATAACATTTTTCTAAAATAAAAAAGGTATATAACAATGAAAAGAAATCACTACAATAAATACATAAAATAAGATGAAATGCTTATTAATAAGAAATAAAATAAATAAATTAATAAAATTAAAAAATAAATTACATTTAAAAATAATTACTGAAACTAAATAATAAGTCTCTCCAGATAAAACTATTGAAAAAATAGGACTTTCAAAAATACATGTAATATGCAATATTGACATTTTGGAGGAACTTCTTCTTTGAGTAAATGTCCATGAGTGAGTCTAATACTGTATAAATAACCTCAGCATGTCTTGAGTTTAAAGAATAGTTTGATTGTCTTCCTACTAAGGGCTGGATTTTGAAAAGTTTATTGTCTGATCCCATTCTGCTTACCATTTGTTTTAAGTCTGCACTCCTTAATTCTGTACCTATAAGTAGGCCCACACAGAATCTGCAAGGGCAGAATTTCGCAGATTTTTAGCCCATCATTTATTCTGTTCATTTATTTGTGTAAATGTGTGTACATTTATTTTTATTCAGTTCTTAAATTAATGTCAGTAATATTATTGACAAAGGGACTAAGCCGAAAAGAAAATGAATGAATGAATATTATTGACTAATATGAAAATGTTCATATGATTTAATTATAATACAGTTTGTAAAGTCATATTTTCTGTCTTTTAGTAGATTTATTATATGAGAGACTTGCTTTGTTTACCAAATAAAGCGGATCTAGTTGGATTAGCATTTTAAACAATAAATCAAAGTTAAAAAGGTATTACTTTTTATTTAATACATTAAGGTTTTAGTTACGATACCCCCAAAATAATTCTGCATAAATCTGCAGATTTTTAACACAATTCTGCGCAGAAATAGATTCCGTGTGGCCCTACCTATAAGCCACATACCTACCATGTAGATATCAGTGAACAATTTACCTAATTGAATCAATGCACTCTATGATCCCTTTAAACTTACTGAATACATTTCAGATCAAGCTTTCACTTCAGAATATCAAGTCAATTAATCAGACTTATTCCATGACCCCTGCAGACTTCCTAAAGTCAGTGTATACTCCATTTTCATATATAACACATTCAGAGCTTACGCTGTCTAGGAAAACAACTTCAAGGCAGGGTCATTCGAAATCCATTCAATGTCAAACACATAATTACCAGCCATTAAGCCGCTTTTCTTCATTTCCTCAGTAAATCGAGACTGACATTGAAATTACTGCGCAACACGATTGTCATTCATTGCTTAACATCGCCTTATTCATGTTTAAAAGCATGTAAAGCTACTCCGGTTTCGTGAAGAATTAACATTCAAGGCCTCCGCTGAACGCTTTGAGAATTAAAGGTCATGTTTTAATTCAAGTCTTTGTGCGAGTGAGACATTAATATGGGCTTACATTTGTTCTCTATGAACTGGTGAAGGAGGCATGATTTCCCAGTCCCGGCGCTGCCAATCACCAGGAACTTGAACAGGAAATCTGAAACCGAGAGGGAGAGAAGAAAGGAAATCAATAAGGCTGTTGCTCTGCTCTGAGAACACGTTTTAAAGGGTGGTTTGGATGACGTTCAGAGCGCTGGGCCGTCCAGATATGCTTCATTCCGACCGAACTGAAGCCCTTCTTCATTCTTATGTCCGTCCAACTGAGGCGTGCTTTCTTTGAACAATTAAGCCAATCTTGAAATGTAATGTTCTTCCCAGAAGAGTTGCCAAGTAACCGTCTAAAACATGCATTAAACTGCAGATGGCTCATATCTGTGCTATTGTGCGACAGGGCTGATTGTGCAAAGATGAAAACGGCAGACGGAAAACCACACCAACACTGCTCATTATAGACTGACAGCACTTCAGGCTTTTCCTAAATCATGTACAAACTCACAGTGAATGGTAAGGTAGAGGTTGAATAATAAATAATATTATTGTTAATTAATATTATATATATTATATTATATTATATTAATAATAAATAAGTATTTTGAATATGTGATAAAAACGCACACTCTTACAATATTTGAGGCCTCTTAGTTAGAAGCTAGTTAGGAAAGGTTTAAGCAAATTATGAGTGTGTTGTGTTTACATTTAGCTGGTGAAATAAAAGCCAACTACATTATGTCAAACACAAGCACTCTTCCTCGTGATCGTTTGATTGTACATATACTGGACTAGAGCGCCATCTGCTGTCAAAAACTAGCCTAGAGCACCATCTGCAGTTAAAAACTAGCCTAGAGCACCATCTGCTGTCAAGTACTTTAGCCTAGAGCGCCATCTGCTCTTAAAAACTAGCCTTGAACGCCATTTGCTGTTAAAAACTAGCCTAGAGCACCCTCTGCTGTTAAAAGCTAGCCAACCATCTGGTTAAAAGCTAGCATAACGCACCATCTGCTGTTTAAAACTAGCCTAGAGCACTATCTGCTGGTAAAAAAAACTACACTAGAGGGCCATCTGCTGATAAAACATAGCCTAGAGTGCCCTCTGCTGTTAAAAACTATCCTACTATCTGGTTAAAAACTAGCCTAAAGCACTATCTGCTGTTAAAAGACTAGCCTAGAGCACCATCCGCTGTTAAAAAAACTTCCCTAGAACACCCTCTGTTGATAAAAACTAACCTAGAGCACCATTTGCTGTTAAAAACTAGCCTAGAGTGCTATCAGCTCTTAAAAACTAGCCTACCATCAGGTTAAAAACTAGCCTAAAGCACCATCTGCAGTTAAAACTTGCCCAGAGTGCCATCTGCTGTTAATAACTAGCCTAGAGAACCATCTGCTGTTAAAACTTGCCTAGAGCACCATCTGCTGTTAAAACTTGCCTAGAGCACCATCTGCTGTTAAAACTTGCCTAGAGCACCATCTGCTGTTAATAACTAGCCTAGAGCACCATCTGCTGTTAAAACTTGCCTAGAGCACCATCTGCTGTTAATAACTAGCCTAGAGCACCATCTGCTGTTAAAACTTGCCTAGAGCACCATCTGCTGTTAAAACTTGCCTAGAGCACCATCTGCTGTTAATAACTAGCCTAGAGCACCATCTGCTGTTAAAACTTGCCTAGAGCAACATCTGCTGTTAAAAACTAGCCTAGAGCACCATCTGCTGTTAAAACTTGCCTAGAGCACCATCTGCTGTTAAAAACTAGCCTAGAGCACCATCTGCTGTTAAAACTTGCCTAGAGCACCATCTGCTGTTAATAACCTGCCTAGAGCACAATCTGCTGTTAAAACTTGCCTAGAGCACCATCTGCTGTTAAAAACTAGCATAGAGCACCATCTGCTGTTAAAACTTGCCTAGAGCACCATCTGCTGTTAATAACCTGCCTAGAGCACAATCTGCTGTAAAAATCCAGCCTAGAGCGCCATCTGCTGTTAAAAACTACCCTAGAGTGCCATCTGCTGTTAAAAACTTGCATGAAGCACCATCTACTATTTAAAAACTTGCCTTGAGCACCATCTGCTGTTAAAACTTGCCTAGAGCACCATCTGCTGTTAAAAACTAGCCTAGAGCACCATCTGCTGTTAAAAACTTGCCTTGAGCACCATCTGCTGTTAAAAGCTAGCCTAAAGCACCATCTGCTGTTAAAAACTAGCCTAGAGCACCATCTGCTGTTAAAACTTGCCTAGAGCACCATCTGCTGTTAAAAACTAGCCTAAAGCACCATCTGCTGTTAAAAACTAGCCTAAAGCACCATATGCTGATAAAACTAGCCCTAAAGCACCAACTGCTGTTAATAACTAGCCTAGAGCACCATCTGCTGTTAAAAACTAGCCTAGAGTGCCATCTGCTGTTAAAAACTAGCCTAGAGTGCCATCTGCTGTTAAAAACTAGCCTAGAGCACCATCTGCTGTTAAAAACTAGCCTAGAGTGCCATCTGCTGTTAAAAACTAGCCTAGAGCACCATCTGCTGTTAAAAACTAGCCTAGAGTGCCATCTGCTGTTAAAAACTAGCCTAGAGCACCATCTGCTGTTAAAAACTAGCCTAGAGCACCAACTGCTGATTAAAAACTAGCCTAGAGCACCATCTGTTGATTAAAAACTAGCGTAAAGCGCCATCTGCTGTTAATAACTAGCCTAAAGCACAATCTGCAGTTAAAAACTAGCCTAGAGCACCAACTGCTGATTAAAAACTAGCGTAAAGCACCATCCGCTGCTAAAAACTTGCATGGAGCAGCATCTACTATTAAAAACTTGCCTAGAGCACCATCTGCTGTTAAAAACTTGCCTAAAGCACCATCTGCTATTAAAACTTGCCTAGAGCACCATCTACTGATTAAAAACTAGCCTACCATCTGGTTAAAAACTGGAGTAAAGCATCATCTGCTATTAAAAACTAGCCTAGAGCGCCATCTGCTGTTCAAAACTAGCCTAGAGTGCCATCTGCTATTAAAAACTAGCCTAGAGTGCCATCTGCTATTAAAAACTAGCCTAGAGCGCCATCTGCTGTTCAAAACTAACCTAGAGTGCCATCTGCTGTTAGAAACTAGCCTAGAGCGCCATCTGCTGTTAAAAACTAGCCTAGAGCACCATCTGCTGTTAAAAACTTGCATGGAGCAGCATCTACTATTAAAAACTTGCCTAGAGCACCATCTGCTGTTAAAACTTGCCTTGAGCACCATCTGCTGTTAAAACTTGCCCAGAGCACCATCTGCTGTTAAAAACTTGCCTAAAGCACCATCTGCTATTAAAACTTGCCTAGAGCACCATCTGCTGTTAAAAACTTGCCTAAAGCACCATCTGCTATTAAAACTTGCCTAGAGCACCATCTACTGATTAAAAACTAGCCTACCATCTGGTTAAAAACTGGAGTAAAGCATCATCTGCTATTAAAAACTAGCCTAGAGCGCCATCTGCTGTTCAAAACTAGCCTAGAGTGCCATCTGCTATTAAAAACTAGCCTAGAGTGCCATCTGCTATTAAAAACTAGCCTAGAGTGCCATCTGCTATTAAAAACTAGCCTAGAGCGCCATCTGCTGTTCAAAACTAACCTAGAGTGCCATCTGCTGTTAGAAACTAGCCTAGAGCGCCATCTGCTGTTAAAAACTAGCCTAGAGCACCATCTGCTGTTAAAAACTTGCATGGAGCAGCATCTACTATTAAAAACTTGCCTAGAGCACCATCTGCTGTTAAAACTTGCCTTGAGCACCATCTGCTGTTAAAACTTGCCTAGAGCACCATCTGCTGTTAAAAACTTGCCTAAAGCACCATCTGCTATTAAAACTTGCCTAGAGCACCATCTGCTGTTAATAACTAGCCTAAAGCACAATCTGCAGTTAAAAACTAGCCTAGAGCACCAACTGCTGATTAAAAACTAGCGTAAAGCACCATCCGCTGCTAAAAACTTGCATGGAGCAGCATCTACTATTAAAAACTTGCCTAGAGCACCATCTGCTGTTAAAAACTTGCCTAAAGCACCATCTGCTATTAAAACTTGCCTAGAGCACCATCTACTGATTAAAAACTAGCCTACCATCTGGTTAAAAACTGGAGTAAAGCATCATCTGCTATTAAAAACTAGCCTAGAGCGCCATCTGCTGTTCAAAACTAGCCTAGAGTGCCATCTGCTATTAAAAACTAGCCTAGAGTGCCATCTGCTATTAAAAACTAGCCTAGAGCGCCATCTGCTGTTCAAAACTAACCTAGAGTGCCATCTGCTGTTAGAAACTAGCCTAGAGCGCCATCTGCTGTTAAAAACTAGCCTAGAGCACCATCTGCTGTTAAAAACTTGCATGGAGCAGCATCTACTATTAAAAACTTGCCTAGAGCACCATCTGCTGTTAAAACTTGCCTTGAGCACCATCTGCTGTTAAAACTTGCCTAGAGCACCATCTGCTGTTAAAAACTTGCCTAAAGCACCATCTGCTATTAAAACTTGCCTAGAGCACCATCTGCTGTTAAAAACTTGCCTAAAGCACCATCTGCTATTAAAACTTGCCTAGAGCACCATCTACTGATTAAAAACTAGCCTACCATCTGGTTAAAAACTGGAGTAAAGCATCATCTGCTATTAAAAACTAGCCTAGAGCGCCATCTGCTGTTCAAAACTAGCCTAGAGTGCCATCTGCTATTAACCCTATAGCCTTCAACCCGACGCGGACGCCCTGAAGCATCCTGGGGCGCTGTTTTTCCACATGTCAATGTTTATCAATAGTAATAACAACACACACACGCATTCTTTGTTGTACATCACGATTTATTTTGAAAGGTAAGAGTCCACAGAAAAACATCCCATCAAGCATTTTTAGTCCACCGACACAATAGTGTTGAATTTTGGGTGGGTATTCATTTGTTTATGTCACCATTTCTGCCCGAGACCTGTTTTACCATGCTTTACCATGTTACTTACACGCGAAAACGGCGTCTTTGTAGTAAAAGGCAACTCGATGTCATAGCTTACAGTGTTACAGATAAAATAAGACCAAAAACTGAATAAAAAGTCAAAGTTATAGTTACTAAAATCTAAACAAAGCCGCGTGTTTTGACCTGCATAGCCTGTTATCCGATTATAATACTTCCTACTTCCTACTAAGTTTGACTGATAGACAGTTTAGCCAATGGCTGTATCATATATTCAATATATGAACACCTATTGGTTGTGGGTTGTATGTTTGCACGCTCTTTGCTGTCACTGGCTCAGCGATCTGTCAATCATCACGCGACGCACCTGCCTGCCCCCTGCTGCACACTGCACATCTGTTAGCAGTTTGAGCTAACGGCAGAGCTGCTGGTAAACAATGAAAATACATCGTCAAAGTTTTGTTCTGCTAAGGAGAGTTTTGAGAGTTAGTTTGAAGCGAAGAGGAGAATATGTCTGAGGAGAACTGATACTTACATGACCTGGATGAAGAGCACTCTGGCATTTTCTAACGGTGAGTTTTTATTACTTTGTTTACTTCAGTTCTTCTGTGAAGCCTGCTTGTATGTGTGAATGTCCCTCCGGTAGTGATAATCTTTCAGTAATGTTGGCATTATCATATGTTTGCCATTTATCTGAATGGCTGCTGTAAGCTAAGCTATCTGTAATAATTATCCTATCAATAAAAGGGCATTAGAGTAAATCGTGTTTGCTACTCAAGGGGGGGAATACAGTTGTTTACAATAGAATCCTAATTCTGTTTTTTTTTTGTCACGTAGCTGAATCTGCTGGAGTGGATTACGTGCAGCAGACAGGAGCAAAGTGAGAGGGCATAACAACAACTCTTCTAAGACTTTTTTGTTGCATATGCACTGGACATATTTCACACAATGTACTTCTTGTGCTCAAATAAATCATTCATAATATACGTTTCTGTCTATTGTTTTACAATTAAAAATTTGTGGTATGTGAAAAGACTAAAAGAGTTGTGTTAGAAACCCCAGTACATCAGACTGCTTCTCCACCAACAAGGAGAGGGAGAAAATCACAAGACATTGTCTCAGAAAAATAATTCCAGTAATTTCATTTTGCATGATTTTGACATCAAATTCAAAACATATACTCAGGAGATGTGTAGCTTTTGACCTATTACTTTTATGTGTTGCTCCAGGATTGATTTCACACATTTGTTTATAAAATAATAAAATGTTTAGTACGGTGCAATTTTTTTTACATTACTTAAGCATCTCTAACTTTTTTTTATTTTTAGCATTATAAACTCTAGATGATGGAAAATAAAGCCCAGAGTGTCTTCTTTTCAAAGATACATAAACTGTGAATGTAGACCAAATTATTCAGCAACTGTAAAGGTTTCAGTTTGGGATGATTGTTTTTGAGAAAGTGCCTCTGACGGTGAGGGAAAGGAGGACACCGATAAAGTCTCAGAAATCATTTTACAGAAATCTCATTTTGCATGCTATCTTCATCAAATTTGAAATATAAACTCATGAGACACTTGGCTTTCAAGTCATATTTTTTATAGGACATTACATTAATGTTTTCCTGTGTTTGTATATGGAAAAACAAATATTGAACACAATACAATTTTTTTTTTCTCATAACTTCATAATGTATAACTTTTTATATTTTTTAACATATAACTCCCCCTTTTACCACAGTAAAGCTCAAAGTGTCTTCTTTCCAATGATACCCAGTTTGTGTTTGTAGCTTACTGGAGTCAGGAACTGTTACTGTTTAAAGTTAGGTAGGTGTAAATCCTTAAAATTGAGTGAAGCCTAACAGGTTAAAAACTAGCCTAGAGTGCCATCTGCTATTAAAAACTAGCCTAGAGTGCCATCTGCTATTAAAAACTAGCCTAGAGCGCCATCTGCTGTTCAAAACTAACCTAGAGTGCCATCTGCTGTTAGAAACTAGCCTAGAGCGCCATCTGCTGTTAAAAACTAGCCTAGAGCACCATCTGCTGTTAAAAACTTGCATGGAGCAGCATCTACTATTAAAAACTTGCCTAGAGCACCATCTGCTGTTAAAACTTGCCTTGAGCACCATCTGCTGTTAAAACTTGCCTAGAGCACCATCTGCTGTTAAAAACTTGCCTAAAGCACCATCTGCTATTAAAACTTGCCTAGAGCACCATCTGCTGTTAAAAACTTGCCTAAAGCACCATCTGCTATTAAAACTTGCCTAGAGCACCATCTACTGATTAAAAACTAGCCTACCATCTGGTTAAAAACTGGAGTAAAGCATCATCTGCTATTAAAAACTAGCCTAGAGCGCCATCTGCTGTTCAAAACTAGCCTAGAGTGCCATCTGCTATTAAAAACTAGCCTAGAGTGCCATCTGCTATTAAAAACTAGCCTAGAGCGCCATCTGCTGTTCAAAACTAACCTAGAGTGCCATCTGCTGTTAGAAACTAGCCTAGAGCACCATCTGCTGTTAAAAACTAGCCTAAAGCACCATCTGCTGTTAATAACTAGCCTAAAGCCCCATCTGCTGTTAATAACTAGCCTAGAGCACAGTCTGCTGTTAAAAACTAGCCTAGAGCGCCATCTTTCTTGTAATAACTAGCCTAGAGCGCAGTCTGCTGTTAAAAACTAGCCTAGAGCGCCATCTTTCTTGTAATAACTAGCCTAGAGCGCAGTCTGCTGTTAAAAACTAGCCTAGAGCGCCATCTTTCTTGTAATAACTAGCCTAGAGCGCAGTCTGCTGTTAAAAACTAGCCTAGAGGGCCATCTGCTGATAAAACATAGCCTAGAGTGGCCTCTGCTGTTAAAAAGCATCTCAGAATCAATTCAAAGGAGAATAGCATCAGAAATTGATTCTAAAATGTCAGAATCAATTCCTCACCCCACAAATAGATTAGATTTATTGCTTTGCTTTGGTGTCACCATAATATTGTTTAATATTTGTGTCAACTTCTACATAGTAGGTTTTTCTGCTTGCGCAAAGATGGCCTTTGGTTCACCATAATGCTGCGTTCACACCAGGCGCGGAAGAAGCGTCAAGCGCGAGTGATTTACATGTTAAGTCAATGCAAAGATGCGAATAGACATCCTGCACCGCGATACGTGCGAAACGAGGCGGCACGAATGATGCAATTCGTGCGAATGAGGCGGCAAGAATGACGCAATTCACGCGAATGAGGTGGCGCGAGTTGAGCGTTTTGCACGATTGACACGCTTAACGTGCGTATCGCGTGAAACGCTTAAGTTCGAAAATCTGAACTTCAGTGGACATTTGCGTCGCGTTAACTAATCAGGAGCTTGCTCGTGTTGGGGCGTGATTATGATGTAGCGTGTTCACACCAGACGCAGAACTAGTGGATAAATCACGCGTAAATAGACACGTGAACATTTTGAGTTTACTTGCTTCATTCGCATGTCAAAATTCGCTTCATTCGCGCATCAAATTCACATTACAACAGATGTGGATTCGCGTGATGGGCAGGGCTTCTGTCTGCCCAGTGACTCTAGCTTCGTTGCTAAATGGCTAACATGGATTATATTGAGAAAATAGCTGTGTTTATGTGCTTTATGAAGGCTGAAAAATATGGTTGATTCGTTTGGAGCAGTGTCTGAGTCCACTAGATCCTTTCACAGGTGCACCCAGCTCTGTGAGCTCATAAACTCCAGAAACTTAACCTGGACGATGGAGGCCTTCAGCGGTGCTTCTGACTTAGCCGAGCCAAGTTTGACAAACTGTTGTCGGTGTAGGCAGGAGGAATTTCCCCCGGGACACCAACAACAGGTGCTACGTCTTAATCACGCCCCCACAAGTGCAAGCTCCTGATTGGTTAATGTGGCGCGAATGTCCACTGAAGTTCAGATTTTCGAACTCGAACGATTCGTGCAAAACATGCGATACGCACGTTAAGCGCGTCAATCGCGCAAAACGCTCAACTCGCGCCGCCTCATTCGCACATATCGCGCCGCAGGATTTCTATTCGCGTCTTTGCATTGACTTAACATGTAAATCTCTCGCGCTTGATGCTTCTTCCGCGTCTGGTGTGAACGCAGCATTAGACTTTCTCATTATCACCTGCTATTGTTGGTATTTTTGTCTGTTTATCACAAAGATACAATGTCTATATTAATACTCCAAACTGTTGGTTAACTAACATTATAGAAATTTTCAGGAAACCACTTATGCCAGGTTCTTACCATAAATGTTTCAGAATTCCGTTTTTACACTGAATTTGTTTGAAATTTTTTTGAATTTATAGTGCAAATCATTGCTGACGACACAACGCCATGATATCTGGAGGGTGTTTGTAGTGCGGAAGTTCATTGGGGTTACAGCAGGTCTGGACTCGTCCCACACAGCAGACCACAGGGGTCAGACACTGACCTCTACAAGATGAGAGCCATCCTAAAAGCTCTTTGTGTTGGAAGAGGACATGGAGAAAGAGCTATTTGCATGTGTGGGTATGACATGTGGTCAGCTGTATTGACTGGAACAGAGGAGGGTTTCAGGGGGACTCACAGATAGAAAGATGTATAGATGTGTATATATGGATCATAACAGAACAGCATGTTCATACGCACTGAAAAT
This sequence comes from Danio kyathit, assembly GCA_903798195.1. NCBI lineage: Eukaryota > Metazoa > Chordata > Actinopteri > Cypriniformes > Danionidae > Danio > Danio kyathit. The sequence continues at coordinate 11,622,459 of LR812533.1, forward strand.
GTGCCAGAGCATTCTAGATGAACACCAACTGTTTCAAAACCTTCAGAGCTGTCTACAAAAGCAGATGGAAATTAAAATGATTACAATCTACACTCTAAAAATTAAGTTTGCTGCTTGTTCAAAATGTTTAAAAGTGAAAGTCATTTATAAAGCAGTAATATGTTTTTTTTTTTATTTCTTTTTTGAACTATATACACTAGGGCTGTGTGATTAAGTGAAAAAGTAATCAAAATGGACATTCAGAAACTATAATCGATCAAATTTTTACACTCTAAAAATTATGTTTGCTGCTTGTTCAAAATACTTATTTAAATTATGCTGAAACACAATTCTTAAGGTTTTTTTTTTCTTGAGGGGGACAAGTTTCCAGTTTTTAAATGGTCCCAACACAAATCGATTGTGTGGAACCCAGCATTTTGACAGTGTATGTTTTTGCTGCTTGTTCAAACTCCTTCTTCAAAATGAGCTGACACAACACAATTCTTGAGATATTTTGGGGACAACTTAATAGTTTTATGTACAATCCACTTAAATGTGTTGCTTAAACTTAATCAATTTGTGTTGGGACAGCAGGATTTTTTAAAACATTTTTACAGCGTGTATCAGCAGTAACGATTGCACAAAAAAAAAAAACACATTTCAACTTTACAAAGTTTGTAATAGTAAATGATCCGAATTTTTTAAAATATAAATTTAACATGTTAAATGTTTTTTAATAAATGATTATTTAGTGCATACTTGTATTTTGTATGAATTATCATTCAGAATATTTCAAATAAAAAAAAGTTTTTTTGAACTATATAAACTAGAGCTGTGTGATTAAGTTAAAAAGTAATCGAAATCGACATTCAGAAACTATAATCGATCAAATTTTTACAGGTCAATTTTTCCAATTACTTTCCCTACCGCGTGTGGAGTCACGTGATCCCGCTCTGTTAAGTCTGATTTATACTTCTGCGTCAAACGCACAGGTATGGTCTGGAGCAGCCTTTTGCGTGGTCGCATACCAGCACACCTCTCAAAAAATGTAACTACACGTCACACGTTTGCACTACACTGACGATGATTGGAAGCTGCACCAGAGATCCTTTGAGACGGCATTTTTCCATTAGAATAAAATTATTATCTACATTAAAATATTTGCTTACAGAAGATTCGGGAAATGCACTGTTAAATGTTATTTACACCATATATTTTATTTTATTTAAGAGTTATTTTATTTAGATACTTTTAATATGAAAAACACTGAAAATAATAGTTTTTTTATTTATTTTCAAAAAGTGACTTGGTTTTAGGCAATGTGTGTTTTTTTTCAGTTGTTCAACGTTGATGTTCAATAAATAATCATAGATAGTAGATAGTGTGTGTTTCCTTCAATTATTTTAAAATCAAGTAATGCACCCATCATTCAAAAACTTCTCACTTGTATTATGTGAACATATTTACTGTACAAAACCTGTCAGTGAACTATGTGGGCAAAAAAAGAAAATACATAAATAAAATAATGGTTCAATAATCGTCATTGACTTAAAATGTTCAATTAATCGAGATTTTGATTTTAGGCTAAATCGCCCAGCCCCTCAAAAATTACAAGGATTTTTAAAAATTATATAAAAATGATATTGATATACAATTACAATTAAAATTTTCTATTTAAATTTATTTTACAATACAAATTATTTGTGTTTCAAAGCTAAATACTTAGCAAGCATCATTACGGCAGTCTTCAGTTTGACAAGATCCTTCAGAAATCAATCTAATATGATGATTTCTGCCCAAGAAACACTGAAGTAATTATTATTGTTAATAACATTTTAGGGCGACACGATGACTCAGTGGTTAGCACTATCGCCTCACAGCAAGAAGGTCGCTGGTTCGAGTCCCGGCTGGGTCAGTTGGCGTTTGTGTGTGGAGTTTGCATGTTCTTCCCATGTTCGCATGGGTTTCCCCCACAATCCAAAGACATGCGCTATAGGTGAATTGAATAAGCTAAATTGGTCTTAGTGTATGTGTGTTAATAAAAGAGTGTATTGGTTTTTCCCAGTGCTGGATTGTGGCTGTAAGGGCATCCACTGCTTAAAACATATGCTGGAGAAGTTGGCAGTTCATTCCGCAGTGGCGACCAGTTATGGCGGCAAATCAATGCCAATAATAATCGAGCGCAGCGGTGACGTTTACGCGCGAGGAGAAGTGAACCGCGAGCAGATTACAGGCCTACACGCGAGAAAACTACTGCTCGCGCGCGCGCAGGGGCTGTTCACGCGCGCGCTGAACTGATCCACCGCGAGGAAACGGGCGCTCGTGAGCTCGTCAGAAACCCTCGCGCGCGCACATCATCATCTGTGCGCACGAGAGCGAGCGAGGTCATGCCTCACAGCGCGCGCGCGCGATCAGTTTTTCTGCTCGCTCGCTGGCTCTTCTCTGCTCGCGCGAAACATTTTGGAGTTTTGTCAGTCTTGGGGCGGGACTTGGTTTACTTGTTATCTCTAACGCTATTGGTTACTCTCCCTTTCCGGAAGTTAGCCGGGATTGGACGCAGGTTAAAAGATAACGCCATTAAATATATATATAATTTGCAAGTCATAATCATAAGAAACTTTCTAAGATGATGTCTGAGGATTTAATCTCGAGAAACTGTCAAATAATAATGATTAATCTTCTAAAATAATTCTTGTAAAAATGGCTTTCTGAACCATTTGATTTGTCCCACGTACAGCACTTGTCTGGTTTGTTGAATTTTACTTTTATGCTGATTAACCACAACGGCAGTGCTCATTATGACACTTGGGGATATAATCTTTCTAGGAAATATTGTCTATAGAAGAGTTTAGATGATACTTGCTTTTTAGATCTTTCCATATAATGCATAGTGCAGCTTTATATATTATTATAATTGTTAACAATATTAAAAATATAGATCAGTGGAAAATGGTGGTTCTAGGATTTCCTTAGGGGAACACAGACACACACACACACACACACACACACTTGAAGTCAGAATTATTTGCCCCCCTTTGAATTTTCTTTTTTAAATATTTCCAAAATGATTTTAAGGTCAATATTATTAGCCTCTTTAAGCTAATTTTTTTTCCGATAGTCATCATTATACAATAACTTGTCTAATTACCCTAACCTGCCTAGTTAACCTAATTAACCTAGTTAAGCCTTTAAATGTCACTTTAATCACTGTCATCATGGCAAAGATAAAATAAATCTGTTATTAGACATGAGTTATTAAAACTATTATGATTGAAATGTGTTGAAGAAATATTTCAGTTAAACAGAAATTGGGGGGGGGATAAACAGGGGGGCTAATAATTCAGGGAGGCTAATGATTCTGACTTCAACTGTACATATACATATATATTAGTATATTATATACTTTAGGTTGATATTTTTCAATCTCATTTTCAGTTGATGATTGATTAACCCGCTTATAAAGACATAAAAAAATGATTAATCCAATCAAACATGAAGAATACAGTGACAGACATTTAGATGGGTGTTTATCGCCACCTATTGGAGCAACAATTTAATACCTACAATCTTCGTTTTGCTCTACTCACTGCATATATCCATTACATAATTCCACTTCAGAGGCATACAAATACCAGTTTCTATACAACATGCCCACATCTTAGAGGTCACATATATAGTGGAATAACAGACTAATGGCAATATATTTACTGTAAGCCGATGTACTATATGCACTTCATGCATGTACAGCCTATTTTATTAACTACTGTCCATCCAACTTATTCTGACTTATGTTCTTCATAGAAAATGAGCCAAGGCCAATGAGTCTGAGAAAAAAATAAAGATTTTTTTTATCAATTAAGACGTTTGGCTTGAGTTCAGTTTAAATGTAGGTGCTAAACTTCATCAAATCGTTCAAATATGTGACAGCTGGAGATATCACATATTATATTAGAATACCTATTATTTAATTTTTTTCAACACAGACATTTAAAAAATACAAGACAGCACATCTGTAAATAGTACACACACTCACACACACACACACACACACACATTTGAAGTCAGAATTATTAGTCCTGACTCCTGATTTAGCCCCGTGTATAGTTTTCCCTAATTACTGTTTAATGGAGAGATCTTTTCAACACATGGCATAACTCTCTCTTTCTCTCCCCAGTTGTACTTTAATAAAGTTTGTTACAAGAATATATCTCATTGTTTTGATATGTCATTATATGACTTCATATAATTGTCATGACAGTCAGAATAGTCATTATTATGAGATTATTACAATAAATATCTCATTACTAAAAGTCATCACCTATTATTACTGAGAAAGCAAGTCTATTATAGTTTCACATTATGATAAGATATATATTACATATAGATATATATTACATATATATATATGTTTTTTTATTTAATGGGTAAACTCCATCCCGGCTAACTTCCGGAAAGGGAGAGTAACCAATAGCGTTAGAGATAACAAGTAAACCAAGTCCCGCCCCAAGACTGACAAAACTCCAAAATGTTTCGCGCGAGCAGAGAAGAGCCAGCGAGCGAGCAGAAAAACTAAGGCATGACCTCGCTCGCTCTCGTGCGCACAGATGATGATGTGCGCGCGCGAGGGTTTCTGACGAGCTCACGAGCGCCCGTTTCCTCGCGGTGGATCAGTTCAGCGCGCGCGTGAACAGCCCCTGTGCGCGCGCGAGCAGTGGTTTTCTCGCGTGTAGGCCTGTAATCTGCTCGCGGTTCACTTCTCGCGCGTAAACGTCACCGCTGCGCTCGATTATTATTGGCATTGATTTGCCGCCATAACCAGTGATTAATAAAGGGACTAAGCCGAAGGAAAATGAATTAATGAAAGAAAATATTTTAGTGAAAATGTATTGACAGACATAAAAAAAACCCAGACATTTAACTGAAGTACAAATTAAAGAAAAGCACACATGCAGATCTATTTAAAAATCACAACTGATCTGTTCAAAATCACATTTGATCAGAAGGAATTCTGAAGCTAAAGACTGTAGTAGTGATGCTGGGAATTCAAAGGATTAAAGTATTTTATATTAAAATTCAAAAGCAGTTATTTTAAATTCTAAATAATATTTCACAATGTTACTGTTTTACTGTAATTTTGACCTTTAAAAACACTTTTAAAAAAAAGGGAAAAAAAGAAACAAATCCAATCTTTTTGTAAAGCTCCATCATGAATATTCAATCATAAATGGATGAAGCTAAAAACTGCAAGAACCTTTGTGGAATAAATGACTTCCACAATCACTCCAACATGACATTTACGCATAATAAATCACATTAAATGAAGTGGTCCAGACTCAGACAGTCAGCTAAAGACTGCTATTTCTGGTCTTGATTATGTGTGTGTGCGTGTGTGTGTACTCTCACAACATGACCTTCAGCTCATCTTCATGGAAAAACAAATAGGTGGCTAAACATTCACAGCCAATCACTACAGATACTACCGCCTTAAAAACATCATTTTTAACACTTCAGGAAATGCAAGACAATAATTGGATGCTTATATCTGACATGTGTGATGTATCAGTTCCCTTTTAATGATTTTTAAGGGGAAATGAAAAAGGGACCCAGTTTAAAATCAGGCAGTTTTGATGCAGCGTACTTGTGTACTTGCACATGTTTTACAATATACATTTACGAATGACTATATGTAAGAACATTAATAATCTATAAAAATCTATGCCACAAGTAATCTATAGCGAGTGACGTGAAGCATATGTTCTCTTCATACGTTCAGAATACACAAGACATGTTACTTGTATAGTTTTGAATGGGGGAAATTGTAATGTGAAGCCCCACCTTCTAGTACAGGAGCCAATCATCAATCAATAAAGACTCGCATTTCTCCAGGAGTGAGGCTCGGACCAGACATGTTTTTTTGATAGTTCCTGCAGTTGTTACAAAGCCTCTGGGTCAGTAAATGCACTGGAAACTCAGCAAATACTTGATTTACGAGAAATATATGCACATAAAGCATGAAAACCAATGTTTTTTGGTTTTATAATCTGTATGAACCAAACGCAATGTACAGTCAGTCCCTTCAAAAGCACGAATGGCCACAAATTTGTCAACAAGAGGTCATTTTGGGAGGAGATTTGCAATCACAGGGTATATGCAGGAATCCTAAAGATAATTTCAATACCTTTTTAAGACTTTTTAAAGACCTACTCAGAATATTTGAAGACCTCATTGCCACTTCAAGTTTTAATCAATATTAAACCTTTAACTTAATAAAGAATTCGTTTATAAACAGTTGTAGTTGAATCAATCAATGGAGCACAACCATGCAACAGAGCTCAGATAAGCTCAGAAAAAACAAAGCTTGAAAGAATAAATTACGTGGCTGTTTTCAGCGACAGGCTTCAGCCACTGCTTAAACTCATCTTTCTCCAACCAGGAGTATGCAAACTTACATTGTCCCATTTTGCTGTCTGTTTCGCTCTATGGTTTCGCTACATGAGGAGAGCATCACATCACCTTCCTGCGTTTGTCGAAAATTAAGATTTTATCATTATCGTACTAATGTCGATACCGTATTGTCACCTGAACGGAGGAGCTTGGCCAGACACGCCCCGGCCCGAACCAATCGTGTGGATCAAGCACACCATTGTTAATATTAGGAGGAAAACAAATATTTTTATGCTTTTTTGGAGTCAAACACTTTGGACAACGCTTGAACTAAATTTAAGACCTCGTAAAAACGTGGTTAAGACTTTTTAATACCATTTAATGGCCTTAATTTTCTCATACTTTAAGACCCCGCGGACACCCTGTATCAAGACAAAGTTGGGAATTACTTCAGAAAACTAGCACGATTGGATGAGGCGCATTAACTTGGGCAACCTGAAAAAATTATGATTTTGTTTGATTAGAACTTTTTTGTTTGATTGAAACGAAATTTAAGAGACAGTTGTTGTTTAAGTACAAGGGCTCTATTAACGATCTAGGCGCAAAGTCTAAAGCGCAAAAGCATTAAGGGCGTGTCCGAACCCACTTTTGCTATTTTAAGAATGGAAAAATACGCTTAGCGTCCTGGCGGACTTTGTAAGTGGAAAAACAATGCTTTACTAAGAAAACATGTTAAACAGACTATCTGCAGCACGAGGATAAAGAACGAGGCTCCTCCATTCAGCCTCTTTACTTTCTCTTTAATTTACTTTTACTCTTTACTCCTTTACTTTCGCGGATAAGGAAACGGTGTTGTACACACTCCACTGAAGACATCCATTAGCCTACATATTTCATTTTGCTTAAGCGCAAAGATTTGCTTCAAGACTATTTCTAAATTCAGTTCTAATTTTCTAGCAAATAAATAAATAAACAATAATAAAGTGTGGTCAAAAAAACTGCTTGAATATAAATTGTTCCATACAAATACACGTCCTATTCTTATGCCCCATGTGGTGATGCATACATCTCCAAAACCCGACAGATGGACAAATCTAAACTTGTTTTTATTAAAACAATTATAAATATGCATATAATAAATAATACTTCTAATAATAATAACATTATACAAATGCAAATTGTCATGAATAAACTGAAAAAAGCACCCAACATGAAGCAAGGAGGTAGTGATTTTTAGATTTACAATATGTAGATAATAATAATTTTTGTAAAATTTTAATCCTTTGATTTTTTTTATATGTAAAGATATTTGTGCATTGCTGTACATCCTGTGTGTATTAAGCAATGTGTAAGCGTTTGGACCTGCATAGATGCATAACTAACGTGCTCTGCGCTGGACTTTAGAGCAGCTTTTAGTTGCTCAATGGCGCAGTCTATTTCAGTTCTTCAAAATAGCAACGCGCCAACAATGCGCCTTAACACACCTCCTTTATAGACCGGAACACCCATGAGTCCACAAAGTGGCGCAAATGGATTTGCTATTCAAACAATATTGCATAAAACGTTAAAATTAGAGATGTGCTGGTCTGAAAATCGCAACTTTTAATACTTTAAGACTCCGCGGACACCCTGTATCAAGACAAAGTTGGGAATTACTACAGAAAACTAGCACGATTGAATGAGGCGCATTAACTTGGGCAACCTAAAAAATTATGATTTTGTTTGATTAGAACTTTTTTGTTTGATTGAAACGAAATTTAAGAGACAGTTGTTGTTTAATTACAAGGGCTCTATTAACGATCTAGGCGCAAAGTCTAAAGCGCAAAAGCATTAAGGGTGTGTCCGAACCCACTTTTGCTCTTTTAAAGATGGAAAAATACACTTAGCGTCCTGGCAGACTTTGTAAGTGGAAAAACAATGCTTTACTAAGAAAACATATTAAACAGACTATCTGCAGCACGAGGATAAAGAACGAGGTCTGAAAATAGCAACAAATAGCGCCAAACACGTTTTGCTCCTTATTGCGTCGGGTGTATGATAGGGCCCCATAAATGAAATTTAATCATAAGCTTAGCAAACAGTTTTGGAGAATTGTATGTTTCCCCATTCAAACAGAATGGCCGAGCATATTGGCCGAAAGGCATTTCAAAGATGGCCGCTGAGTAAAATGACTTGCCTGAAAAGGACTTTGACCCAGCATTAGAGCAGCTGATTGTAGTATTGTAGTATAGAGCCATGTGGGTGTAATGTTTGCTACATCAAGTTTTATTCAGCAAATGCGTTTCCATCTTCCATGATTCATTTTAACCCTTCATTAAACAAATCCAAAACCACCTCAAGTAAATTAAACTTTCTACAAGTTGGACGATTTTTATACAAGATTTGATATTACATCCCTTATTTCTCACATGATAATTAATAATGTGCAGTAATAGTGAGTGACTGAAACCCAGCTAGTAGGGGTGTCAAAATTAATCGTTTCTTCGGTGCACCGCGATGCAGACGCGGACAATTTGGTATCGGTTCAGTAATAATCATAACCGGTTATTATACTGACGTCATTTATCTCACATGCGATATGTCGCCGTAGCTTACTATGGCGAGGGAGGCGAGCCGCGAGCGCGAGTATTTACAATGCTCTAACTACGAAAAACACACAATGTGCACAATTTCACTGCGTGTGTGTTTGCTGAACACTGTTTCACTGAAACTTACAGCAAAAGCCCCTATTTCACGACGATTAAGAGAATGAAAGTAATCTCCATTTCTCTCTCTCTGTCTCACTGTGGCCCATGATGAGTGCATCTGTGTAGAGCACCAGCATGTAAGAGCCAATCGCAGCCCTTTCTGTTGAGCGTGTGACCAATCAAAGGGGTGTAAGAAATAACTTGGTAGACAAGGCAGAAAGCGAGTGGGATATTTATATTTGTTTATTTGCTATAGACCATTTCAATGTGGTCATGTCATTGGCCCATGAACATTTCCTGCTTGACGTTACACTATTTCCTAACTGTAACATGAGGCAATTTAATCATAACTTGACTTTAAATCAGTTGTCATAACACCATTTATCAATATGTGGACCTTTTCGGATTCTCAGAAGCAATGGAAACTAAAAATGTAAAACAGGATACGTTAGGGCCATTGTTTTTGTTTACATCCCTCAAAATGGTCTATAAATGCTCGTGTTGTTTAAAGGTACAGTTTATATATCTGACTGTTTGTCTAAAATGACAGAATTGTTTTACAAATAGTATATAAATATATTTATACATTTTAATACAAGAATTGTTGCTGTGAAGAAAATAAAAAATCTGTGTATGGAAAGCATCGTCAATGCACCGTGATGCACAGAGATATCGAATTGAACCGAATCGATGGCATGATAATCGTAACCGAACCCAACCGTGAGACCAGTGTAGGTTCACACCTCTACCAGCTAGTCACAATAGAGGTGAATATCTCCCAGGCGGCGAAAATTACATGATATGTGTGGCGTGTTCGCACCAAACTCACGTAATTCACCACATTTGTGTCTTCTGCGCAAGTTTAAAAAAAAAATTTATTCAACTCAAGTAGAAAATTCCAGTGAGAAATTTGCTTTTCCATCACTTGTTTCTCATACAATAATAAAAAACTGCACATTAACGCAGGGTGATGGAGACATAGCTCATAGCTCGTAACTCATGACAATGGCTAAAGTAAAAACACGTTAAGAAAACATTTAGTAAAAATATTACAGTTTATTATCAGCGTGACGTTTTTCAAGAGAGCGATGGATATCAATGTGCCATAGAAAAGCGATAACACTGCCAGGACTAGATGGCCATTTTTTCTCCACTGGCATGGAAAGGTGATTTGTAGGCCAAGTACAATGAAGCAGCGGGCCTCGGTTTCACAGGGGATTGATGAGGGCTTGAAGCAGAGAAAGGAGAGATGCGAGTGAGGGGGAGATTTCTGCAACATGAAACTAGCATCCACATTAACTACATGAATATTTTATGACCTACAGCACAAATACATCAGTCGATATTCAGACAAACGACATGTCTTTAACTGGTGATTTAAAGGAGCCACACATGCTTTATGGCTACATTTACAATAATAAATGTATATCAAACAGTGTACTCCTACTACTATCTTGGGAAAGACGTTTTTTTAACATTATTCTACATTCTGGGATAAAATATTTGGTATACTGTGCATTTTGACAAATGTCATACTAGTAATGGGCAATATAAACGATATGCGATATAAACGATACAAAATTGGCCTACGATAGAGATTCTAATTCTATTGCACTATCGCGATAATGCATGTTTGATGACGCAATCTACCTGCGAAATTAAGAGCAACGAGCTGCAGCCGGCTGCAACGCATCATCTTGAATAAACAACAGTGCGACCATTTGGCTGCGGCCGATATATTATTGGGGCGGCCTGGTTCTGTGTTCGCGAGAAACTGAGAACACTCTGCCACAGACTCGCATGCTCTGCATGCAGACCCACAGAGACGCGCTGGATACAGAAGAGCGCGAAGACTAAATAGACTGATCCAGCTCATTATTTGGGTGACAATACATTTTCCCTGGACATGTCCGAGAATCTGCTTTCGCTTTCGATATTAATTGTATTCATTTTTGCATTACTTTATAAGCAAACTTTGTCTGGTGCATCTCAATCTCTCAGCAGCACGCAGACAGAGAGAGAGAGAAAGAGCAGATCAAGACACCAGTTTTAATTTCATTAGGAAAACAAAATGTTCAAAATCAAATGTGTTACCTTAGGCTGCAGGTTAGAAATATGTTTTTATTTAAAGTATCTGCAATACACAATTTTATTTGACTAATTTAATACTGGAAGTATTTTCAGTACAGTGTAAGTTCCTTAACGAAACACCAGTTTTTTTGTTCTCTGCAACTTGGCATTTAGGAACCAAGGACTTAAAAGAAAAGTCTTTCTTTCTAAAAGGCACTACATTTAGTTGATTTATCTGCAACATTGTGTTGTTTAATTACAGTTTTGCTTTTGCACAATAAATGTTCTCAAAATGACATGCAACGTTTCTTTATTTCTTAAAAAAAATAGCAGTTTGGCTTTCCTAAGGGTCTATGTAACCTGTTCTGAAATGGTTCTATTATAATTTATATATCGCAATATATATCGTTATCGCAAGAGGCTGCAATGTATATCGCAATATGGATTTTAGGCCATATCGCCCATCCCTATGTCATACTAGTTCATATCTCACAACAGAGCAGCCTGCTATTAAAAACAGACTTTAGATCACTGAAACGCCTATATGAAACTGCTTTCAATACCCATTTTACAATAATAATGTGATGTGAAACTACTAAATGCATATACAAGTCTGCACTCAATTGTCTGCGTTAGGAATCAACTTTAATCATACTGTAAAACCTGATTAGGGATGCAACGATTACAGATTTTGGCTGCATGATTATAGTCTGAGGAATAATCACGGTTTTATGGTTATCAAGATTATTATGCATTTATTAATTTCAAAACACCACTAGTTTATAAAAATGACAAGAAAACTTATATTTTAAAGTGTTATTTATTGCTGCTCAGTAACCAAACAATGCAGCACATAATAATAATTAGGGATGTCAAAATTAATTGTTTCTTCGGTGCACTGCGATGCAGACAATTCGGTATCGGTTCAGTAATAATCATAACCGGTTATTATGTACTGACGTCATTTATCTCATATACGTTATGTCGCCGCTTACTATGGCGAGAGAGGCGAGCGCGAGTATTTACAACGCTCCAACTACTTAAAAACGCAGAAACTGTGCACAATACACTGCGTGTGTGTTTGCTGGAAAGTCTTTCACTGACACTAACAGCAGAAGCTCCCATTTCACTGCGATTAAGAAAATGAAAGCTAACTCCTTTTCTCTCTCTCTCTGTGGCCCATTTGACCGGCTGGCGTGACTTTTCCTCTCCTCTTGACTGTTACAGCGATACTTCTGGATACAGACACGAGCGCGTGTCTGCAGAGTGAGTTTATCAGTGTCACTCGTTGTGAACAGCGCCAGAGCATTAGAGCCAATCGCAGCCCTTTCTGTTGAGCACGTGACCAATCATAGGGGTGTAAGAACTCGCTAGACAAGGCTCAGAAAGCAAGCGGGATATTAATATTTGTTTATTTGCTATAAATGCTCATGTTGTTCTGTGCATGTACTTGAGTTTTTAAAGGTACAGTTTATATATCTGAACGCTTGTATTAAAGAACAGAATTGTAATACAAACATTATATAAATATATTTATGCATTTTAGTACAATAATTGCTGTGCTGTGAAGAAAATATAAAACTGTGTATGGAAAGCATCGTCAATGCACCGTGATATCGAATTGAACCAAATCGATGCCATGATAATCGTAACCGAACCAAACCGTGAGACCAGTGTAGGTTCACAGCTCTAATAATAATAAAAACAAATAGATTTCTCTTTAGACTTAAAAAAAAAAAAAAAAAAAAAAAACCTTTTTAGGCATTTAAATAGAAGTAATAATTTTACACTGAAAATAAATGACACAACAATTATTAAACAAATAAAAATAAGAACAAATAAAAAACATTGTATTTCTCTAATGAAATCTAAGCTACAGTATATTAGCTAAGTATTTTCCTTTTTAAGAAAACAAATGTAGTTAAAGACTGCTGAACCTCTGTCTGAAAGGCACTCTTGATCAACTACAGACTGTAAAAAGTGCCCATAGTTTTCACTGTAAAAGAATGTAAAAGAGTGAAAGTAAAAAACTGTAAATTATAAAACATTAAATTAACAGTTAAATACTATTAATGTAAATATAGAAAAACTTGGTAATATAAACATTATTATACCTTATCTTTTAAAGTTATATTATGTTTACTGTAAACTGAAGACCATTTCTACTGTATTTTTAATGGTAGATGTCTGGCAACCACAGCTGCCAGTTTTTACTGTGAATTTTACAATTCCCTTAATTATACCGTAAACTGATAAACATTTCTACTGTATTTTAACAGTAGATTTCTGCCTACCAGTTTTTTACTGTGAACTTTACAATTCTCTTAATTATACCGTAAACTGATAAACATTTCTACTGCATTCTTAACGGTAGATTTCTGGCAACCACAGCTGCCTGTTTTTTACCATGTATTTTACAGTTCTCTTAATTATATTGTAAATCGAAAAAACACCTCTACCGTATTTTTAACAGTAGATTTCTGGCAACCACAGCTTACAGTTTTTTCCCATGAGTTTTATGGTTATTGTTACCATAAACTGATAAACATTTCTACTGTATTTTTAACGGTAGATTTCTGGCAACCACAGCTGCCAGTTTTTTACCATGTATTTTGCAGTTTTCTTAATTATATCATAAAATGAAAAAAACATCTCTACCGTATTTTTAACGATAGATTTCTGTCAACCACAGCTTACAGTTTTTTCCCGTAAATTTTATGGTTATTGCTACCATAAACTGATAAACTTTTTTTTTTTCAGTGTATTACAAAATCGTTTGGTATTTTCATTTTGTATTTTTTTTTACTCTTTGGAGTAGAAATATTTATATTTTATACAAAATATGAAGCTGATCAGTCAGTTCTTATCACTTGACTCACAGTACGCTCACAGCATTTTTTCAACTAGTGCACCTGGAAAGCGAGAGCACGATGTGCCACGTCATGTGCAATTTGGTTGCTCCCAATATGCAGGCAAGGAAATAACAATTTCCATTGGAAATAATGAACTTTGCGTGCACAAAAGATGCAATATGCGAACGGCCCTTAGTTAATAGCCTCAGCCATAGTTAATGCAGTGTGTGTGGGTATTAGCCTCGGTGTACAAGCTCGAAACGTGTGCGCACAGTTGGCATAAACTTTGCTAAGTTAAAACAGTTTTGTTCCGTGCAGAAGCACGGTGTTAAGAAGCCTTCTCGATTAATTAACCATGAATAATTAAAGTGCAGTTAATAGTGGAATTGGTTAATCCCTAAACCCAATAAGTTAAGGTAACTCAAACTGTTTGAGAAAACCGTTTAAGTTTTCAAACCAAATGGTCTGAGTAAGACTGCACAATATTGGAAAAATCTTACATTGGAATATTTTGTTTTTGCTTATATCTGCAATATATATTGAGATATGACATAAATTAGCTTTATTTTAAAATATTTCATCCATTTAGACCAATTAGGATGATCAAGTCTTTTTCTATGCAATGGAGCTGCATAAATTATATTAATTACAAGCAAAATAAATGTAAAAAAAACAGGACTTTATGGTTTTCCGGGGAGTGTAACAGTATTCAAGTAAAAAAATTGAACAATCAAATGTAAATTAACATGGTCAACATTGTATAAATAATAATAAGAATAATAATTTTAAGAATTATTTTGTGAACTAAACTGCACAAGCCCAAAACAATAATGCTAATCAAAATGATAAGAGTCAGCTCACTATAGAACAAAAATGTTTCTTTATTTTATTTCACATTTTTGCATTTATGGGGGAAAAGCTTGGTTATGGATGTGAAATCTCTCCGTTATGGATGTGACGTATGTGAAATTGGCACTTGTGTCACTTTGGTAAATCAAATATAATTGGTTGAAACCATTGACAGTTACATTTTTGAGTATTTTGAAATTCTGTAAAATGCAAGCCTACACAAAAAAAACCTTTCACCTTTGGTGAAAACTTTTTTTAATGCAAGGATGACATTTGCATGGAATTATTTTTCATTCTTTTATTTTATTTTCGGCTTAGTCCCTTTATTAATCTGGGGTCGCCACAGCGGAATGATCCGCCAACTTATCCAGCATATGTCTTACGCAGCGGATGCCCTTCCAGCTGCAACCCATCTCTGGGAAACATCCATACACACTCATTCACACATACCCTACGGACAATTTAGCCTACCCAATTCACCTGTACAACATGTCTTTAGACTGTGGGGGAAACCGGAGCACCCGAAGGTAACCCACGCGAATGCGGGGAGAACATGCAAACTCCACACAGACGCCAAATGACCCAGCCGAGGCTCGAACCAGCGACCTTCTTGCTGTGAGATGACAGCACTACCTACTGCGCCACCGCATCGCCGGAATTATTATTAGTAACTTAAAATTTTAAGTTCAGTTATCAAATCTGTATTAGCTCAGTTAACTTAAATGATTTAAGCCCAAACAACTATAGCTACTCAAATGATTTGAGGAAACTGATTGTGATAAATGGTTTAAGTTGACTGAACTCAAATGAATAAAGGTTGTGAACTTAAATGGTTTGCAAAATTCTGTCATAATTTACTCATTGTTCACCTGTTCCAAACCAGTTGAAATATCTCTTAAACTGTTAAACAATAAAGAAGATATTTTGAAGAAAGCTAGAAAACTGCAACTAAAGTATTATTTTTGTAATACGGAAATATCTTATTTTGTTTTCAACAGAATAACAAAACTCAAAAAAGGTTTGAAACCACTTGAGGGAAAGTAAATAAATAGTGAGCAAATTTACATTTTTGGGTGAACTATCCCTTTAATATGACAGGTTGTGACCAGCATGGTGATGTCAACCCAAAAAAAAAAAAGCTATTAAAAAGCATTGCTTTAAAGATAGAACAAGATATTTCCCGTTCATTAAAAATACTAAATTTTCTTTGGGAAAGAATACATCAATGAATAATTAAATGGACTGCTCTACCAATAAATAAATAAATAAATCACATATTGGGTCTCATTTATGAAATATGAGCAGAATTAATGTTCGTGTAAATTGTTTGTGAAGCTGTTCTGATGTAAATTTTTAGATTTATGAATGACTTCTGATCTTCAGCAGAATAATTCAAATGCTAAGCTGAGAGTTTGTAAACAAGCAAATTTGGGTAAAAAATAACCCTCTCTCTACTTGTTACCCTGTCATCCAGTCTTGCAGTAATTGTACAATGACCAAACAAGAAAAGGAGCGAATAGTGCATTTTTATATTCAGTAATATTTTCAAAATGAGATAATAGTTTTATTTTTGTGTGTGAATTATTTCCTTTTACAAATTAGAGTCGATTAAGAAAGTAAGAAAAAAATAGGTATTAAATGATTATTACTAGAGAGCCTAAAAATAATACCATCCTCGTACTTAAAAAAAAAAAAAAAAAAACACAGTACCTCTTCCAGTGAACATTCCCCTTTTCAATGTTAGCCACAGCGAAGGCAAGTGGTGCTTGTTTGCATAAGTGACTTTTCTGTCAGCGTGTAAAAATGAAACAAAGCAGACAGAGTTCATGCAAAGCAATGCTGCATGATGTTGATAAAGGAAGTGACATGCAGAGTCACCGCAATGAAACAAACTAATCCTTAAACCACAGATGTCAAGTTTCTGTTGAAACTCGACTTTAGTGATTTCAGCTGTTTTGTAGAGAAGCTTGTTTGCACCACAGAATGAAGAAAAAAAAAAAGAAAAGGCTATTGTGACTTTTAATCTCACAATTCTGACTTTTGCAATTTAAATCACACAAATTCAATTCAGAGAAAATAAAACAATTGCAAAATTCAGACTTTACTTAACGTAATTCTAACATTTTTTCAAAATTGAGGCTTAATTCCTAGCGACTGTAAGTTTATGAGCTTTCTTGCTATTCTAATTGGTTCAATTCTAGGTTTATATCACATTTTTAATGGTTTTAAGATATAATAACTCAAAAAAAGACAGAAATTAAAAATTAACAGGTTAAAGTTACACTCAAAAAATTAATTTTAATGCTTGTTCAAACTACTTATTTAATACGAGTTGAACCAACATTCAATTCTTAAGATTGGTTTGGGACAACTTAATTTTATGTTCAATCCACTTAAATTTTTAAAAATAATTAAGTAAACTTTACCTATTTGTGTTGGGACAACATGAAGAAATTGTGTGGAACCTGCATTTTTTTACAGTGTAGTCAGTGTAGTAACATTTCATTCCATAGCAGAAACAACCTTTTATAGTTTTACTAACTATTCTACCAGATATTTAGTCATCTATTCAATCACATACTTTTCATGAATCTTCATTCTTCAAAAAAAATATAAAATCTTCAAAGTCATGTCAGCAAATGCAGAATGAAATACAACATGTTAAATAAAACTGGCTGTAGTTAGGGCTGGGCGATTTTTTCGATTAATCGAATTTACGTTTTAAGACGATTAAATTTTTTATAAAATCGAGGTATCGCGATTTTTTTAATAAAGATATCAAAGCAGCTTTTCCACTATCGTGCCAAACCGTTCTAAACTGTTAGACAACCGTGCTGAATTGTGCTGACAGATTCTGTGTGTTGACGTCGCGGCTCTGTTGATGAGCTACCACAGCTGGCTCAGCACAAGCGCGCTACCCACAGTCAGAGGAGGCGCGCGACGCGGCGCCAGGCGAAAGTATAAATCCAGCTTTACACTCAGGGCCGGCGCGTCCATAGAGGCGACCTAGGCAGAATAGTGAGCGAGAACCCCCCGGCCCCCTTTTATCTGCGACACCCACCCCCTCCCGGTCCTCTTTCATCCGCAAACCGTATTCGGTAGCACAGATCGCTCTGATCTGGGTGAGAAATTTACCAGTGACTACATGCACAGCTGAAAGCTTTTTTTTTCTGCCTCGCATCGAATTGATGGATTTAGAGGACTTGCATCTGAACTCTTCACATGTTCCTGTCTGAACAGCCTGAATGAGTCTTTGTGATTGATTGATTGATTCATAAGGAAAACGATAAATTAAAATCACTAGGGCCAGTCAAACTGCATTAGAAATCAATTCAGATTTATTGCTCTCATTATTTTTTTTCTTGTACGTTCAACTTCACATTCATCAGATTCATTTTTGGTCATCACAGTCCTTAACTGAACTGCATTCACAAAAGAATGATGATTCAAAAACACCACTCAAACCAAATTCAGAAAATGAAAGAGGATGAAGTTGAGGATGAAGTTTCTAAAACTGAGGTAAAGTTGTTTTTATATTTGAACATTCTGATCTTCTACGTAATATTATATTTGCAGAAAAGTATTCTTTGCTAAATCTAAATAGGGAAATCATTTTATCCGCAAAAGACTATCAAAGTACACCACTGTTCACAGTCCATTAAATAATGCTAATGTTGTTTTGAAGTCATACTCGCACGCTATTTCTGACCGAATATTCAAAGTAGCATGGTAAACAATATAGGAACTTTGACACAAGTTATATTCAAACGAATGTGTGAAAATAAATAACTTTACCTCAATGTTTTTAAAAAAAAAAAAAAAACTTCTACTTTACTACTACTTCAGCCAAATATGTGTCATATTCTGAGTGACCAAAGACCTAATGGATTGTCATGATTACACTGTCATGATAATTCTCTATGGGTAAAATGAAAAAAAAAATAAAAATAAATTAATTAATTTTGTCCCAACTTTTGTTTTTGCACAATTTGAATTAGTCTAAAAGGAGCTCTTTAAGTGAATGATTCAAACGATTCAATTGATTAATAAAATAACCTGGGCGAATCAAAACTTCAGGCAACCAAAGCATTTTAGCATATCAAAACACTTTAGGCAGAGGACATTTCTGATTGGCTGAATGAGAGCGGGCCGCGCCCCTCACCTTTCTGGTCGTTTACAGATCTCAGAACTGTCAAAAACACGTGTGATCTGTTATTATTATTTATATTACTTGTTTAACATTGTTGATGTTTTCAAAACCAATTTGCTTAAAGCAATAATAATAAGACGGAGGAGCTTTTTAAACATTTATGTAACGTCATATGATGGTTAATAACGTCGTAATCATGGCATAACTAGGCACTACAGAATAAATTTATCATCTTGTGTCTATACGTAGGCATAATTTTTAGGCATCATCACCATAAGCCTACTGCTTATCTGACAGGCCCATCTGAGAGTGTGGAAATTAACCCAATAAACACATATTTACCTGATATTTACAGACAGTGTCGGCCAGCAAGAATGACAGCATGGCTAAGCACTTGTGATTGACACGTCACGTACTAATCGATATTTGCGTAAAAACTAGAGGTCTGAAGTCAGAAATCGTCTGCCTGCTGGTGATGTTGATACAGCACGCGCGCTCACTCTCACGCACGCGCCAGCCCTAGCTAACAGTAAGCGCTAACCACAACAAAAATTGTCATTACCGTACGTCTCTGACATGTCGGTCCCACCGATGAAACCAATCGACCGGGCAGGCGATAGTCTTTATTGGCTTCTTCAGGTGAAGGCTTTGCTGTGGTTTGTTTCTGTGTGTAGCTGTGGTAGCCAACAGGCTAATAATTAACTGCTGCTAACGCCTCTCGCCGTTTCCTGTTTTACAGCGCAGACCTGCGCGTGCACAACGTGCTCGCGACAGAGAAGTGATGTCATGACGCAGATTTGCCTTTTTTGTTATTATTTTTATTTTTGGATATTGATTATTCCTGTGATTTTTGTTGCATGGAAAAGGAATCTATTGTCCATATGTTTTGTGATCGTATATAGCCTACACAAGGATTTTCTGGGTGGATGTGGAAAATTTTCTTAGAAGGAAAACAAATATTATATTCAAGATAAAAAAATTAGATATTTGCATTTATTATGTTAATACATGTAAAACATTTCTGGGTCAAAGCTAAATTTTGTTCACTTCCTTCAAGAGACTAAGGACTACTGCACAAGTTTGGAGAACATTGTTCATAAAAAAAGCAAAGAAGACATGTAATATTCTTAGGAACATACGATTTTTAATTACTGAATGTTTTTTATGTACACTCGGCATATATTTTTGTCTGTTCCTGTATAATTCTGATTTGTTGTTAATAAAATAAATAAATAAATAAATAAATAAAGGAATAAAGAAGAAAAAATATATAATTTTTATTATTATTATTATAACATTTTAACAGTACAAAAAATAACATGCGAGGGGGTACGTATAAATCAAATACAAATATACAGAATGTACGTATGTAATAATCAAATAAATACATTGTAAAATTCACAAAGTTTTAAAGCACGTAGGGCTTTCTTATTTAGAGAGTCTCTGATACTACTAATATATGAGCATAATTCAGTCATCAATACCTTAAAACTCGGTTTCTTATTAGTAAATTGTGAAGGATTCAGATTTCTACCTTCTAATCCATCTCAGCATGGATCAACGTTTATCCTTTTCTCATCATCCTGTTTCTCATTATTTTTTTTTATTAAAGATGGTTATTGAATAATGAATAAAGTTAAAACATCAGAATCGGAATCAGTTTTATTGCCAAGTGTGCTTCACACACACAAGGAATTTGTTTTGGCAACAGAAGCTTCCAGTGTACATAAAGTGACAAGTGACAACACAAAATTAAATATGAGAAAAGAAAAAGGCGATAAACATTAGACATTAAACAGAGATGCAGTAAGTAAAAAAATATCTGGATGTGAATTGTGTGTACAGATATGTTGTAAATATACAGGTTATAAGGTGCTGTGTACCAATGCGAATGGAGAAAGTATTGCATTGTATATTGTTATAAGGTGCTGTGTACAAGTGCGTATAAGAAAGTATTGCACGTTTATTGCACAGTAGGGGAATATTTAACTGTTCATGAGGTAGATGGCCTGAGGAAAGAAACTTTTCTTGTGTCTGGCTGTTTTTGTGCTTGGTGCTCTGTAGCGCCGACCAGACGGTAACAGTTCGAACAGGTAGTGTGCTGGGTGCGAGGCATCCAGACTGATTTAGCGAGCCCTTTTACTCACTCTGGACGAGTACAGTTCTTGAAGTGTAGGAAGGGTAGTGCCAGTGATTCGTTCAGCAGTCCGGACTATTCGCTGTAGTCTACGGAGGTCAGTTTTGGCAGCTGAGCTGAACCAGGCGGTGATTGAAGTGCAGAGGATGGATTGGATGACAGCTGAGTAGAACTGTACTAGCAGCTCCTGTGGCAGGTTGAACTTCCTCAGCTGACGAAGGAAGTACAGTCTCTGCTTAATATAAGAATGTTCAGTGCATTTGCCTGTCTCTTTGTAACTATTTTCAGGAGCCACCAAACTAGGTCAGAGGTCACAGAGACCTCGAGTGGAACTGAAGAACTGAGGACTGGAAACAACTGTTTCTATTGTTATTTCTATGAGTTAATACTATCTAAAATGTCTAAAGTGATTTTGCTATTTTTACGGTTAATTATTTTAAAGTGATTCTACTTTTTATTCAAGATAGACTTTGTGTAGTAAGGATATAACTGCCTGAATGTAGATTATACCGGTTTTTAACCAGTTTTGATAAAGACGGCTGAGTGAACACTCAGCCTTTGGTAAGAAATAGATTCTACTTTAAGTGTTTGTATTCTATTTAATTGTGAATCCGTTTCACAGGTCTGGAGTCAGCTCTAAACAGTTGACATTTATATGCTTTAGATATTGTTTAGAATTGTACGCACGCACCCACGTGGAAATTTTCCTAGTCCATCTGGGTTTTAACCAATGAGGTGTGCATTTCCCAAAACCATTGTTAGCCAACTAAGGTCACAAGTTCCGTCGTTACAAACGTAGTTTGTTGATTTGCTGTTTCCCAAATCCATGCTCCAACAAACATTCACAAACTGCGTCGCAAACTTGAGCACTTGAAACGACACCTCTGGAGCTGTAGTTAGAAACATAGTTCCTGGCTGTGTTCTATTCCCACTTATCCCCCCTATGCCCTATTCATTTAGAACATTACAACATTCAAAGTTAGAATGATTAAAAAATAAAAAAGCATTAAGGTCATCTCTCTTAGGTGTAATTTGCTTTCAAAGTATTTTTACAGTTCAGTTTTAGCGATCTTTATGTTTACAATTGTGCTACCTTCGCAGTGCACTTTGAAAACGTTGATGTCATTTTGAACACAGCCTCATGGCGAAAGCTATAGGTGAGCTATTATTTAAAAGCGGAATTTATATTTACGTCTCCAAAGCTTGTGAAAACAAAAAACATAATTTATAGTGGGTTATTTATTAAGTATCTGTGCTGTATATGACATGGACCTGCTGGTTAGAGCTTTCTGCTGTGGTTTACATGTGTCAAATTGAAAAAGTAGACTTAAAAAATGAAAAATAAATAAACAATATCCTACTTAATAATAATAATCATCATCATCTTTATTAATATTATTATCAAAGTAAATATATTTATAATAAATAGCCTCATTATTTATATGATTTATATATGATATTAGAATAGTGTTAGCTTTTGTAAGTGATTTTATGTTTTAGAATAGAATATGTAATGTTCAACTTCTCAATAATATTAGTAATGGAAGCCTATAAATTGGCCCTATATGTGCTATTTACATATATTTCAATGAATATGGAAAACGAGAGCATGTTTTTACCAAAACTAATATTGAATTTAATTTAAATGCGTGTTAGACACGCTTAATCTTTTAAATAGTTTAAAGAGCCCCTATTACACATTGAAAAGGGTCATATTTCGGTTTTATGGGTCTTTAACAACATACTGATATGTATGCAAGGTCAAAAAACACTTTCATGGTCTTATAATATGCATTTATTTTTACCTAATTATGCCAGCGACTCCTGTATGATTCGTTCAGCGATTCATTTGTTCTCAAACCCCTGCTTAGCGCGAAGCTAATCTGCGCTGATTGGACCGATGACAGCCTGTTGCGATTGGTCAACAGCGTTCAGCGCGAGACAGTGAAATGCCCAGCGTGGTTTATCAAGCCCCCGGGTCGCTAACATTGGTATAGGACTTGATCGCAGCGGACGCCCGAAACACGCTTCAAAGTAAACTTACTAACACCACAGTAAACAGTACCCGGTTCTCAACAGTGTTATTTAGACACCTCAGCGCCGAAAGCAGTGCAGTTTACCCCAGCATTGCTCTCAAGTATGACACACATTGAGTATTAATCCACACAGCAGCAAAAGCTGAACTATTCTGAACCTTGACCTAACAGTGGCCATAGCAACGACAAACGTTAGTGAAACGAGCTCACAAACACATTTAAATGCGTTAACAAAGCAGCACGCGTCGCGTCGCGTTACATGCGGTAACTAGTAACAAAACATGTAGATCATTTCTATTTGCAATTATTGCTCTGGCACCTCGTCCGTGAACTGCTATATTTTCTCATGGCTTACCTGTACCCTGCTATTCCAAACGATCACATACCCAGCCGGGAGGTTGTAGCATCCTCTGTCCTCTGACAAGCTATCTCTGCGGGCTCCTGCGCTCCCTTCACAAGCCCGAAGCCCAGCGTGCAGCAGCCTGCCGGTGTACCTATTAATTTTTCCTTATTTTGCCTGCACCCCTGGTGTATTGTCTGTCCATTACAAGATGGAGGAAGAAACTTAACGCATGAGCTGTGTAGGGATAGATCGCCCATTGTAAGTGTACAGATTTCTTTTTTTTTTTTTTTTTTTTAATAATTATTTTTTAGGGGTTTTCACCTTTATTTTGATAGGACAGTAGAGAGTATTGACAGGAAAGAATGGGGAGCAGAGAGAGGGGAAGGATCGGCATAGGACCACGAGGCGGAATCGAACTCAGGTCGCCGTGAACACCGGAGTGCATGTGTCGGCGCACTAACCACTACACCACTGGCGCCGACAAGTGTACAGATTTCTAAACGACTCCTTTCCCTCACACTTCCAATAGTATCCAGGTAAGCACAGCGTCTTCATGATCGTCCTGCTGCTGTGTTAGTGGGCGGAACCTCAGGTTTGAATTTTGCCGGGTCTGCGCGCGCAACCATTATGTTTCGTAACGACGTCACGCCGAAACGGCTGATGACTCGTTATCAAGACGATTCATTTAAACCACTATGAGTCGACTCTTTTATAGATGAATCAATAGTTTTAACAACTGTCCACTTTCAGATTTAAGCTTTAGCTGGATATTTCACTTCACTAAGAGCTGTGTTACACACTACGGAAGGTGATTTTCAAAAACCCATAATAGGGGCTCTTTAAATCATCCTTGAAAACTCACTACTTTACACTCGCCTATTCATGAGGTGTGCATCTTTGGTTTATCTTTTTTAGATAATTGAATGTTTTAGCCTGAATGATAAATTTTTACTGTTATTCTAAACTGTTTTATATATGTCTTTTTTGTGTAAAGTGCTTTAAGAATAAACTATTATTATTATTAAAAGTAGAGAAATTTTATTTAAACTGTTACACAGATTTTACCCAGCCAAGACATTTTTGAAAAAATATAAGTCAGATATAGATACATGCTGCTCTTTCTGTAATATACCCAATGAAACTGGTGATCATATTTTTTGGAATTGCCCTCATGCACAATGCTTTTGGACTGAACTTTCTTTGGTTATTCATCGGAAAATACTACCAGGACTCTTGTTAACAGGATGTCCTGTTGTGTTTTTTCAATTAATGATAAAAGTAAGGAATATTTCATTATCAACCTCCTTTTAATTCTTGCAAAATTCCATATACACCGCTGTAAATTCTCTCAACGTATACCTTGTTTTATTGTTTTTGACAAGGAACTTCAGCAGTACATTAGAGCTATTGCTTCCTTGAAAAATCTTAAAGCTATTAGAACTGTTAACTTATTTTCCTTTTTTAATTTAACACATGATTTTATATTATCTGTTTGATTTTTAGTTTTTCTTTCTCTTGTATATGCTTTTTGATGCTTTACCTCTCTGTAAAACTCATGTACAATCTATTTAACAAATCTTTATGATGCTGTTATTGTTACCCTGACATTATAAAAATAATAATAATAATAAAACATTATTCAATAATATACATTACAAAATGTTTACAGTAAAAAAATAAAAAATTAAAACTGTGAAACTTTATGAGGACTTTGTAAAAGTTATATAATTTGAATGTTTGCCTTGTTTTTTTTTTTATTATTTATTAGTATTATTTATTTTCTTATTATTAAAATTTCATTGTTCATCATTTCAATTTCATTGTTCATCGAATGGCATGGTTATTATGATTGTGTTGTTAAAACATAATAAAAAATATCCTATGGGTAAACTAAATTAATTTTTTTGCATCAGAATTAAATGATGAAAAAGAAAATAATTAATCATTAATTAATTAAAAAGCCTATAATTCCTGAGATTCGAAAATAGTCAATAAATAATGTTATTTAAATTGTATTTAGCACAAAGGTAGTACTTGTTTGACAGCTTTTATGCTGAAATAAATAAATTAATTAATAAAAAAAATAATAAATAAATAAATAAGTGATTTTTATATTATTATGATTATACTGCATTTTATACATTCGTTTATTTTGAAATGTGTTGTAATATGTTTATCTGTTGTGTGTTTTTGAAAGTGAGCAACAAAGGCTTTAATGTGATGGACGTTATACAGTATTTGAAATATTATTTTAAAGTAATCATTTTTTCCTTTTTTTAAACACTTAAAAATACATTATTAAAAAATTATGAAAAAATACTTTAATTTTAAATTACCATTATGTGTGACACTAAAAATATGTTAATGTATTTTACATTTTTTAAATCTCTATGATGATTTCTCTATGATTTAGACATGTTTTAGATTTATGTTTATTTTTTATAATTCATTTAAAATAAATTGAATTGAATTGTACATGTTTTTATTTTATGATTTATCAAAGCAGATGCAAATATTCCATGTTGGTAATTTTATATTTAATTAAAATTAAATAAATTAAAATAAAGCAAATGCTTAATCAACTGCTAGTTATGCTATTTTTTTCATTGTGTATATTATGTTAGCATAGTTTAACTTAATACAGCAAATATACTTTAATGTAGATGTAAAGACATGTTTTAGATAAAATGTAATTTTTTTTTACATTTAGTAGGGTTTTAATAGAAAAAATGATTCATCAAGGCAGCTGTAGGCCTATGTATATTGATGT
Organism: Danio kyathit; assembly: GCA_903798195.1. Taxonomy (NCBI): domain Eukaryota; kingdom Metazoa; phylum Chordata; class Actinopteri; order Cypriniformes; family Danionidae; genus Danio; species Danio kyathit. The sequence goes on from LR812533.1 coordinate 11,648,716, forward strand.
CAGTTCATTTATACTTATATTTGATAATTGGCACAACAATACGTAGATGTCGTCAAGAAATGTACAATAGAGTTCAATAGAGTCCACATATGAACACACGGTGGCAGTAAAACTCCATGTAGTCAAAATAGCAAAATATATAAGCATAACAATTCAACGATGAAGTTTTTGACCACTTATTCTGCACTAGCCTAAAGAAACCATCTTAATGAATGATTAAAAACATTAGAAAGACCCAGCGAATCACCGTAGCGAGCGAATCAAGATAGGCAACAAAAGCATTTTAGCATATCAAAACACTTTAAGCAGAGAAATGTACCTTAAGTGGCAGTCAAACTCCATGTAGTCAAAATAGCCTTGCTAAATTTAAAGGCATAGTTTACCCAAAATGAAAACTTTCTCACTATTTACTCACATTCAAGAGGTTACAAACCGTCTTTCTTCTGTTGAACACTAAAGATTTTCTTCAAAATGTCTTCTACTGTTTTCAGGGGCGGACTTAGTGATTTGGGGGCTAAGCAATTCCAGGTATGGGGCCCTAGCATTGTTGAAAAATAAACTGCATGTTAAAAAAAGTATATATATGATTTTTAAATGTTTTAAAATCACTCCTGCTCACAAAGGCTGCATTTATTTAATCAAAACTACAGTACACATTGAAAAATTGTGAAATGTTATTGCCTTTTTTAATAACTGTTCAAAAGTAGTTTATAATTTAATTTAATCATTTATTCCAGTGATTTTAAAGATGCATATTCAGTGATTATAAAGATGCATATTCAGCTTCATTACTCCAGTCCTCAGTCACATGATTCTTCAGAAATCACTCTAATATTTATTTTTATTATGAATGTTATAGTAATAAAAACGACTGGAGTTTAGTTTTTTTTTTAAACCACATACAATAAAAAAGCAGTTATTTAAAATGTTAATAAATATTATATATATTTTAATATTTAAAGGAACCTTTACCTTCCTAATTTAAAGTTAAAAGAAACAAATTCACAAATAAAACAAAAATAAGTCGTATTTCTACTTTTTTCCCCCAAATGTTCTCAAAATTCTCACTCTTGCACATTACTACCTCTCCTCTGATCGCTAGCAGACTGCTGTCACTAAAACATCTGTGATTGTAAACAACAGCAAGAAAATAATAAACTGTCCATTTAAATTATTACATTTAAAACGGAGAAGCAGATCAGTTTGACTGTACCAGGGCAATATCTCACGCTCGCGGTGCTAAAACATTTGCCTACGATATGCAGAGGAGTGATCTGCTCTCAATGCCGCTGGTGTGAGAGACGGCTGTGTGGCACTGTGCCACCCTTCAGTGCTCTGATGCGGGGGAGAGACTAATTCTAAGCTCTCTGATTGAACTGAAGCGCTCACTTCTCGCGCATGTGCAGTACGGATGGAACGTTCCATTAATCATGGGAGCCCCCGGTTTTGAAAAGTAATAATAACATGTAAATCTTAACAGTAATAGACCGATTTTTAGAACATATGATAGAATAGAGCTATATGATTAATATAGGCTTCTTGACATTGGTCGAGGCCCTCTAATTTCCCGGGGCCCTAAGCGGCTGCTTACCTCGCTTATTAGTTAAGTCCGCCCCTGACTATTTTCAACAGAGGAGAGGAAGTCAAAGAGGTTTGGAAAATAAAAAAGTAGGCTAAAAGATGAAAAAATTATGTCAGTTTTGGGTGAATCCCTTTTAGGTGAAAAAAACAAAATCATGAATAAATATTACATAAGCGGAAAAACATATTTAACTGAACTGCAAATAAAATAAAATAAAATGTGATTATAAATAGTGAACAAAAATAGAAATGTGTGCAATTGTAATTACAAACATACATTTATTATTTTGCGGGCATATAATCAGAAAACAATGTACTTGCTTCTCTGTTGTAAAAATGTGTCATTTGTCTGTTTAAAAAGTGGGTTACACCCAAGCGGCAACCTCCCGCTCTCCCTCGGGAAGCCAATACGGAAGTAACTAAAACTGCAATTCATCGACTCGCCTGTCTCCATGAAGTCATTGTAAATTGGCCATTTTTACAGCTGATAAAAACATGTTTACAGCCTGGTACAAACGATGGCTTTGATGCATATAGCTATGATTACCCTTCATGACAACTCTGAGGGGGGTGAATTTTTTTATAACTCATCCGTTTCCTTTATATTAGGTTATATTAAGTTTGCATAATTAAGGGCGTGGCCACTTGAGTGACAGCTAGGTCTCGCTGGTCGCTGTCTCGTCACCTCAGCTGATTCTGGCTAATTAGCCGCTGAGCTCGGCAAATAAATCGTGTATTTGTTTTGTTTAATGTTTCTTTACACCTTCATTTGCCTTTTGGAATTATTTCCTGCAATTATCAGATGATATGGCATGCTGTGTGGACTTAATTGTGCTTACAAACCGTTCAAGTTGCCTTCATTTCACAGGTGAGTGAAATGATATACTTCTATACCATCTCTATAAATGTATTTGTTTTATTTAAGATCATTTATCATTTAAATGTTCTTTAGACCAGTATTGCACTCCAGAATCTGACAGATTGATTAGCTGTAGGCTATAAAACAGTCATCTGAAGCGTTGTCATACAGTGATAGTGCTGGATTTTATAAACAGCCTTGCATTTACTAACACAGACTATATCTGAAGTGTTTGATAGTAATTCGCGTTTTCCTGCTGTCGAAAAACGTCATAAGAACAATGCTTAGTGGCTCAATGTGTTACAACAGTGTTTTTAAAAGTCTAAACACTTTATTAATATAGTGTACAACCAAGCACATGTGGTCAGAACACAAACGAGTCACAGGTAATGAAGTATTAAGCGTTCTCCCAAAGTAATAAGTCTGTTTTAATCCAGGTCTAAGCAAAAGGCTGAGAATCAAGCATGCGTCTGTAGCTCCGCCTCTTTGCCCTTATTTGGTATGCCGCGTTCGGTGCGATGACGCGCTAACAAAATGGCGACGGTTGGCCGCACCTACTTGTGGCTTCTTTTGCAGTGTTCAGAAACCTATGGGTGACGTCACGGATACTACGTCCATATCTTTTACAGTCTATGGTTACACCTTATTTTAGGTGTCCTTGTTACAGTGTAACTATTGATTTCAAATCAAATCAAATCAAATCACTTTTATTGTCAACAATTGATTAATATTAATTACAGTGTTGGGAGTAATGTGTTACACAAGTAATGTATTACAGTAACGTATTACATTTTCCAGTAACGCAGTAGTGTAAGGCATTACTAATTAAGTTTCAGTAATATTTTACTCGGTACATGTTCAGTTACAACGTTACAACAAAATTTTCGCCGACAAGACATTAACAAATAAATAACATAGTTCTATTTCCTGTTCGTGGGGAGTGAACATACGTGTGTGTTGTCATTAATCTCCCTCTGGCTATTGGAACTTTTTACTTTGAACGCGGAATGATTTCAGCCTCTGAGCTCGAGATCCGGGGCTATTGGCTCAGCCCGGTTCGCAGTAACGTTAAGCCCTAACGCGCAGCGCAAAAATCGGCAAATAGATGAAAATGGCAGAATTACATTCGCGAGATGGACGTACGTGCATGGCGTTGTTTCACTGCCAAATATCGTAAGCGCAGTTTTACAAGTCGAGAGCGCATTCATGTAAGACGAGCGAACGAATGCGCCAGTTTCCTCTGTCCGTGGACAAAACTCCTCGCGTGCACTCAAAACACCGGCTGCTCACGTGTGAATGATCTGCTCTCGCTCCGTCAGATGATGCAGACTCACAGTTTCTGCCTTGTGTTTCCTCCTCTTTTCGTGCTTTTGCTCTCCAGAGATCCTCCTGTCAAATTGTTATCTCAAGATTGTTGATATGGTTTATATATTGCTGCACTATTTACCTACAGGTATTTTCTACAGGTAAATTTTATAATACTAGTGTTTTTGAGTGTTAGGTAGGTATACTGCCTATGTTTTAGGCTAGTATTATTTACAAATTGTTAATGAATGCTTCAGCATACTGTAGTATTAAGAATAGTGAACTCTGAATAAAATTAACTACAAAGTGTAGCTTTACAGTAAAATGTGGTAAATTGTAGTATAATATACCCTATATTGTAAAAAACAAAAACTACAGCACTGGGTCATTTGTTTATATTACACTTGTTGTGTTACCATAGCAACTATAGTATTACATATAAATGTCATACACAGCCAAAAATGTTATGGTTTATTAGATTAAAAATTATAAGTCTATTTGAGCATTTTGGTTATTGTTAATAAATAGTGCACCAATATAAATCATATCAAAAAGCACAAAAGGAGGAGGAAACAAGACACAAATTGTGAGTCTGCATATAATCTCACTGAGCGAGTGTACTGAGAGCGCGCAAGAACATTTGTGCGTGAGCAGTGCATATTTGAGAGAACGTAAGAAAATTTGCACACCAGCAGCATATATTTGAGAGCTCGCAAGCAGTTTTGTCCACAAACAGAGGAAATCGGTGCACGAGCATTATATTGAGAAAGCTGTTCATCATGCTCACTTTGTGCATGACAGTTTGTGTTGTGAGCCACTTGAATTGAAAGTGAATACAATAATGGCAACAATAAGAAGAGAAAAGAAATCTGCATTCAGTCATGGCATTGGAGTTTACATAGAGGCCTGTTGTGTCTAATATGAATATAGTCAAGCTATTCACAGATATTGCCAGATAACCACTTTACCTCTACCATACTTTTAACAGATCATTTGTGAATCTGACTGTCATTCTTTCTTGCATTGTCTTAAGTCTTTATGTTGCCAATTATATACTATATTTTTAGTAGCCTGGATAGGTCACAGTCATTCTGCTACATCATATCACTTTCTACTGGATGCTCTGCAGTACATTTGGTCGTTTTAGAAAGTTAAGTTCTAATTCTGTAGTTATTTTAGTGAAAGTAACTAAAAAGTAATATAAGAGTAATGTAACATATTACAATTCTGAGACAGTAATATTGTAATGTAAGGGATTACTTTTAAATAACAGTAACAAGTAATCTGTAATGTATTACAGTTTGGAAGCAACACTGATTAATTAATAAGCCTACATGTACTTACTATATGGTTGGGGTTAAAATGCAGGGTGAGTTTAGGATTTATTGCATATAACAGTGCATATTTAATTGTAATTACTATAGCAAGTACACAGAGCATGTGTAACAAGGACATATTAAAATTAAGTTGCTGCTTTTCTGATGACATTTTTCTGTGAGTGTGAAGAGACTGTCATCTTCTGTCCTCACATTCCTTCATGTGTGCTCCGAGGGGCCCAGAACATGTCTTCAAAGCCCTTGTCATGCCGGACAGGTGATAAATCACAGATCCCTCTGCCACTATCTACATCATTTCCTCCCTGCCTTTGTTCTGCCATGACAGATTCCCCAGCACGCTTTTTTGAAAGGCCTTTTTCTCCTTAGAGATTAAAGCGAGGAAGGAGAGCTTGCCGTATGGGTAGCGGATGTTTTCTTAATATTGTCTAAACTTTGAATGAAAGGGGGTGCTTTTCAGACAGACCCCAATGCTTCATGTCATATTCGTACTAGGCTGTAACACCGTAACACTTTTAATGTTTAGACTGCGAGTTCTCCGTGTTTGTGACCTTGGACAAACCTGCAGTAGTGTGAGATTAGGAGCAGCTTGGTCAGACTATTCATATCAGTCTAAATCATCGTTTTTGCATGTTATAATTATAAAAAAATGTATAAAATGTGTGATATAATTCATCCAAAATGTAAATTTACTCACTGTTTACTCTCCCTTAAGTATGAGTGTCTTTATTCTGTTGAACACAAACAATGATCTTTTTACGCAAGCTGTAAACTGTGTAACCATCAGAAAAACAAGTAGTGTGGAAGTCAGTGGTTGCAGGTTTCCAACATTTTCTAAAAATACATGTTTTTTTCTGTATTGTACTAAAGAAAGGAAGTCAAACAGGTTTAAACTGAAAGGTGAGTAAACGATGACATAATTTTCATTTTTGGGTCAACTATCCCTTTAATAAAGAGACATGTCAGGACATGTTGCTGGTGGCTGAACACTGCAGATATAACCTTCACATATGTGGACAGCACATTTTTAGCTCTTAAGTGGCTATTTAAAATACTTTGAATGTTTTATACTTTGTCACAGACATACAGTGTCATCCTGCAACTTTTTTGCAGCATATGAAATGTCCTAAACCCTATTTTTAACTGTCCAAAATGGGGAAAAAATGTTGTTTTTACTCTCTGATTATCAAAGCAAGTTAAAAAAAAATTCTGTTAAATATGCTTAACCCTTGTATGGTGTTCGGGTCTGTGAGACCCGTTTTCAGTTTTTTTCAAAAGAAAAATTAAACAATTATTTATTTTTTCAACCTGAAATTCATTGTCTTTGGCTTATTTTCTGTGAAGAACATAAATCCGAACAAATTTTCAATGACCGCATACTGCACCTCCCCCTACGCATTTACATTACATACAAGGTGTTCGGGTCCACTGGACCCAGGTCTAATAAAAGTGTTGAAAGTGTAGGTCCAGTGTTCCTACACTCTGTCTTCCTCCTTTCTGGTGCTGCTGTTTTCTTCCCCTCCCCCCCTGCTCCCGCACAAAGTTGCAACATTGTTGAAAATTCAACTATCAACACTGTCTGCTCTTACATTCCCGCACATTTTACCCTCTCTCTTGCGGGAACCAAGCTTTATTTTCTCATACCCTGTCCCACCTGCAAATTAGGGGCATAATACTATAAATAAGACTTTGCCAGTGTGGTTCCTTATCACAACTGATCAAGATGGCCAAAAGATTATCTCCTGCAAGGGCCTTGCAAATGATTTTGGAAGAGAGAGAAGCTTCTGATGATGATGTCAAGGAAGAGGTTTCAGAATATGAGGATCACATTTCTGAAAATTCAGAGTCTGACAGTGACTTTGAAGAAGAGGATGAGGTTGAGCACAATTTAGTAACAAAATGAAGACGAGTACCCCATCAGCAGCCAGCTCCAGGACCAGCTTGTCAGCAACCAGCTCCAGGACCAGAGCAAGCCCACCAGACAGCAAGTGAAGAAATATGAATGTCAGAAAATGGTGAAATTGAATGGTCTTCTTGCCCAAGAAATAAGCCACCCTGCAGAGCTGCTAATGTGATAAGGACGCAACCAGGGCCAACCTGGCTGGCAGTTACTCATGTGCAGGACATCAAGTCTTCATTTGAGCTTTTCATCTCAGATTCCATTCAGAAAATTATTCTGGATTGCAGTAATCTAGAAGGAATGCGTGTTTTTGGAGAGAGGTGGAAGGAGATGGACCAAATTGATTTACAGGCAAAAGGAGGACCCTACGCTGGCCTCTGGTGATATTCTTTGACATGTTGGACTTCTCAGCATACAACTCCTTTGTCATCTGGATGGCTGTGAACGAAGAGTGGAACAGGGGGAAGCTCCAGAGGAGACGCCTCTTTCTTGAGGAACTGGGAAAGGCACTGGTGAGACCTAAAATCCTCAGAAGACAATGTATTTCAAGAACACCAGCTTCTGCAGCCACCATGAGACGAATTCAGGAGGAGAATGTTGGCGCCCCATCCACCCGACCTACAGAACCACTATCTGCCGAGCCTGAAGTAAGTGTGTGATGCTGTTGCAGTAAATGTCTGACATTTATGCCTTGCAAGAGAGGTGTTAGTAGCATTTCTGATCGTTTTAACTAGGTTGTGGCCAGCAGCAATAAAAAGAAGCGCTGCGAAGTCTGTGGACCCAAGTTGGACAGGAAAACTCAATACACATGCAGCAAGTGTAAGAAATACATATGCAACACACACATAGTAAAACTCTGCCCCTCATGTTTTGGATAGGCTGGTGTAAACAGGCAAATTCTGCGGGGCTTATGTGTCGAGACTGATGTTTTTACTGTATGTGTTCAACTTGTGCTATGTAAAATGTTATTTGTTATATGAGTTTTATGTCTAATGATGTTCAAATTAATAAAAATCAATAGTTGTGAAACATATTGCTTCATGTGTAAATGTGTTGTGGCTTTCCACTCACTCCACTTGATTATAACTGATTTTATTTTTTTCATAACATTAATAAAATAAAAACGAGAAGCACATTAATTCATCAATGTGATCTAACAAAGGTAAAGGGTAAAAATGAACCATGTTTGCTGTTCATATGGCTTGTAATTGGGATGAAGTAAACATTTGTTGAGTAATTTAACAAAAATTGTTTGATAATGTTAATTTGATAAGCCAAAACTCTGGCGGGTCCACCAGACCCATGAACACTGGCTGAGTAACAAAAATACGAACACCACACAAGGGTTAAAAGAGAATTCGGGAAAAGTGTTTTATGTAAATTCGGACCACGAGTCCACATATATGGGCATAATTTTTCTCTAAAAGTACATCATATCAAAAGATGATAATTAGATTTTTATTCTAATTAGGTTCCAATAAGCCCAAATAGCAAAGAGAAAAAAAAAACACCTTGGGCATTAGATTGGACATATACTATGCGGCTTGAAAGTTTGTCAGCCCCTTTTCAGAATGGATGAAAACATGAATAATTTTGACAAAGTATGAGAGATCATACAAAATGCATGTTCATTTTTTGCTTAGTACTGTCCTGAGTAAGATAGTTTAATATAAAGATGTTTACATATAGTTCACAAGACTAAAAAAAGCTAAATTTTGGAAAATAAGCCCATGCCAAACTTTGGTTTTTAATTAGTGGTGGGCCATTATCGGTGTTAACGTGCTGCGTTAACGCGAGACTCTTATCGCGCGATAAAAAAATATCGCTGTTGATCTATTCTCAAAGTTGGGTTGGGAGCTGGGTCTATTCTACGCAAGCTATGATGACTTTCACCTTGATATTTTAGCGCGGATGTATACCTGACCGGTGAGCCGTCTGACAAAAAAGTGCCTTTCTGAATCAAATCCGCAGGATGCCCTTCTGGATCTTTCACTTACTTCGAAGACACTACTGACCATGTTTACATGGACATCTGTAATCTAGTTATTTGCCTTAATAGACAATAATATAATTAAGGTGTTTACATGAAGTGCTTTCATGTAAGAGTTTCCTGTAATTTTGGGTGACTTTAACTGCAGTTCGGCAGGTTCACTTTCACTCATGAACATTTCATTCATGCCCCCGTGACAAAGGGTATTAGACGCAAATAAGGAGTAAGAACTGGTGAGAGTGTTATGGAATTTAATAACGCACACCAAATGGAAAGAAAAAATCTTCCGCATTTAGTGATGTGTGTGTGTGTTTGTGTGTGTATGTGGGGTCCTTTACTGCCATGTGTGTGAATCTTGTCAGAAACTATGGCGAAAAGTCCTACATGACGGTAATAGTTTGATTGCGGTGTTTACTTCAATAATGCCACTAATATATGCGTACTCCACATCTTAATTCTATTTCTGTTTAGTTCAGTTATGACTTTAGTCAGATTAAGGTAATCAAAAATCACTGTTTCGAACTTATGTAGGACTACAGTTCAAAATTCATGTTTAACTGAATAAACAGTTAGTAAACAAGTACATATTCATACATTTTCTTTTCGGCTTAGTCCCTTTATTAATCTGGGGTCGCCACAGAGGAATGAACCGCCAACTTATCCAGCACATGTTTTACGCAGCGGATGCCCTTCCAGTTGCAACCCATCTCTGGGAAATATACATACACACTCATTCACTATGGACAATTTAGCCTACCCAATTTACCTGTACCGCATGTCTATGGCCTGTGGGGGAAACCGGAGCACCTAGAGGAAACCCACGCGAATGCGGGGAGAACATGCAAAATCCACACAGAAATACCAACTGACCCAGCGAGGCTCGAACCAGTGACCTTCCTGCTTTGAGGTGACAGCACTACCTACTGCGCCACCGCATCGCCCCCCCCCCCCCCCTCCCCCCCCCCCCCCCCCCCCCAGCCCCCCTACAAGTACATCTTATTGAACAAAATTTATTTTCATCACCAATTATCATAGTAGACCAGTTTCTCAAGCAGTTTGTGATGAATTTTGGAAGCCGGAGATGAGCCCCTGGTCTAATGCGCCACCTGGCTAGAAACCTTGTATTTAGTCATTATTTGGGTAACACACATATTCTGAATGCCTTCGGCAGAATTCATATGAGCCATTTTAATCAAGATTAATCTATATTGAATCCAAGATTACAGTGAGATTAATCTAGATGAAAAAAAATAATCTATGCCCACCTATATTTTTAATACATTGTGTGGTTACCTCAAGGACGTAGATTTGCTTTTGATAATGGTGGGGACCTAATGTGACACCAACCCCTCCCAATTGTAAAATTTAAATGTAACATCATGTTTAAAATGAAAAGTAAAAAAAAATGTCTATAGTTTAATAAAGACTTCCATTTACTGAGGGCTTATTTGTGTATAATCACTTACCACCGCATCGGAACACATTTTTGCAAGTATAATATTGCCATCTATGCACTTTAATCTAAAAGATGACTTTACATGTCCATGTTCTTTTCCTTCTCTGAGCATGCAAACAGAACAGCACATAATCTACATGCACTATTTCGCACTTTAAAAAAAACTTTATTAAATAAATAAATCAAATACAATTAGTAATAAAACAACATTAAATCTAGCATCTCTTATGGTGCAAAAGTAAATTTACATGATTCTACTTTAACAAGGAATGAATGCAGACTTCTAGAAAAGGAGGAGGCATATGACACAATAACCATTTGATCTCGATTGTTGTTTTTTCATAATCTTCATGGAGGCCAAAATCGAAACAAATATTTATTAATTGCACATCCATGGTTACTATTATGGTGGACTTGTAGCGAACTTGACTTTTGTGACTGACACTTTTCTTTGAAATGTAACTGCTTATGTCCATGTCTCACCTGAGTCGTCCACAGTAAGCCTGACTAGAACATTTCCACAAAGCATCATTTTATTTTGTAGGCGATTAAATTATTGGTGGGGACATTTTAAAAATCTGTGGATATTAGTGGGGACACGTCCCCTTTGTCTATGCTAATTCTATACCCTTGGGGTACCTGATGATCATGACTTTTATTTTTTCATTTGTTTTGTTTTGTGATAATTGTTTGTGAGTCCCTTGCATCTTCTGGACCGTTAAACTGTCTCCATGTCCTGCAGATTCTTACGTTTTACAACTTTTTTTTTGCATATTTGAACGTTTTCCAGTGGTGGCTGTATGATTTTGGGATACGTGTTTTCACACTAAGAGAACACAAGTATTAATTTAAATGCACAGAAGACTCCAAAAGAAAATGCGATGCATTAAGAGCCAGGGGGTGAAAACCTTTGGTATTTGAAGATCAAGATAAACTTTACTTAATTTGTCTTCAGGAAAACATCCAAGTATCTTCTGCTATTTCTGAAGGGCAGTACTAAATGAAAAAAAAGAAGATATTTCAACAAAATAAGAAACATTTGAACATCTTCATCCTGTTAAAACTGGTAGACCATGTTTAGTTTTTCATGAGTAAAAATAACTTTATTTCTTTATTTTTCTATTTATGTTTTTAGCTGACAGCTGTGTTGACAGCATGTGTTTTTTTACACAACCAACAACATCTGATAGACGTCATAGTGGTAATGTCCACACAACGTCAAGCTGTAACATCATTAGATGTTGATATTTGGCTCTTTTAGGTTGCGTTAGAAAGTGACCAAAATCCAACGTCCATTGGACACTGATATTGGGTTCTGACGTCAACTCGATTTTCATTTCCACCCAAAATGCAACGTCCCACAATGTTGGGGTACAACGTCAATCTGATGTCATGTTGACGTCTTGTGCCTGCTGGGTAGTCACATAAACCTTTCACCGGAAGTTTATCATTGGCTGAAAAACACTAACTGTGCATATAGCCCATTGATCTACTTATTTATGAGCAACTGGCAAACTGACCATAGGATAAGCTATTGTTTCCATATTAAAGATATTAAGATAAAGAGATAATAATTGATAATGCAACAAAAGAAAATGTACACCGGAGGTGGTGATGCAGCCGTTAGAATTCAGTTGTGCATTATTTGCTAATAATTCAATGGACTGGCATTAATTGTTCAGCTAAAGGTGCCGTTCAGATGTTTTATTTTGAGACTTTTGTCAAGTTTTTGTCCTCAAACCACTCCTTTGTGTGAGATTAGTTCTTTACACAGCGGATCCAAAGCCTTTTGTTTTGTTTTGATTTGCTTGTTTTGTCTGTTGTTGGCTGTTTTGTCTGTTGATGGCACAGCATCTGTAGCTGAATAATTGATGCCATCCATTGAATTATTAGAAAATAATGCACAACTGAAGTCTAACGGCTGCATCACCACCTCCGGTGTTTAATCCAGCACTTGCCATTAGAGGGCAGAGTTCAGAACTTAAAAAGTAATCCTCTCAGTCTATTTTAGCAAAGCAAAGCCCATGTGTTCAGTATATCTCAGGAAAGAAACAAGACTCTAGCAAACTATTTAGTGATAAAACATGACTCAGTGCACTTCATTTGAGAGCCTGTGAAAACACAAAACTTTCCTACTCATGAGTCATGATAGTAAGTCACCTTCTAGAGTCAGTTTGCAGTAATTCTTTGTTTAGCAAATTCTCTCATTCATTTTCTTTTTTGGCTTAGTCCCTTTATTAATCAGTGGTCGCAACCACGGAATGAACCGCCAACTTATCCAGCATATGTTTTGTGCAGCGGATGCCCTTCCAGCTGCAAACCAACACTGGGAAACACCCTTACACACTCATTCACATACACCATGGCCAATTTAGCTTACCCAATTCACCTACAGTATAGTGCATGTCTTTGGACTTGTGGGGGAAACCGGAGCACCTGGAGGAAACCCACGCGAACACAGGGAGAATATGCAAACTTCACACAGAAATGCCAACTGTCCCAGCCGGGGCTCGAACCAGCGACCTTCTTGCTGTGAGGCGATTGTGCTACCCACTGCGCCACCATGAGGCCCGCAAATTCTCTCCACATGAGCAAAATAGATATTAGGATGGAGATATTAAAGGGCCCTCTACAACCAAAACACACCATTATCATAATGATACAGAATACTATTCATAATCATAATGTTGTTGTTGCTTTTCAAACAGGTTTTGTAAATCTGCCATTGGTTGACAAAACAGAAATCCGGTCACACTAGAATTTGAGCATGCGTAATTCATACCAGTCAACCCTCCCGTTTTTCCCGGGATTCTCCCGTATTTTACAGTTCTATCCCGCTATCATCCCGCAATGGTATTTTCCCGTATTTCTCCCGTATTTTCAGTCTTTCTCTGAAGGGTGGCAATAAACATTAAAGAGCCGATCGTCCCTTTACGCAGAGCATACCGCTGAACCACCAGGGCCCGCCCTTTGCTCGTAAATGTGAGTCTGTTCTGTGCTTTCGTTTTATTTAGGCATAAAACACTTTGAAATAAATATAAAAATGGTGGGATTCCCTTTCTTTTTCCCTTTCCTTTACAACCCCCCCCCCCCCCCCCCCCCCCCTCCTCCTCCTCCATCAAATCCTCAAAACAGTCATATAGTGGTGCATAACTGTAAGCTAAAGGCTCCATAGTGAAATAGACGCTGTTTCCCAAACAGATTCTGTACACGCGATTTGAAGCGGAGCAAAAGTCTGGGTTTTGGGTGCGTGTTTGAACAGATATATACACATGATAATAATAATAACATCTAAAGATGTCTATCTTGGTGAGGCTTTGTTTTTCAAACACAATTTATTTTGTCCTTAATGAGCATAAAAAGTTAGAAAAGCAATCAAACGCTTTCATTCTAACTTTAGATGTGTGCATTTTTAAAGTGACACCTGTTATTTAATGTAATCAAACGAAAAATCTAAATAAATGAGATTCATTCGTTGCTCTTTAATCGGAATGTATAAGTTACACAGTGAAGAAAAGATTAATAAAAATTTGATAACTTGATTCTATTTCTTTATAATAGCTATTCATTTTAATAAGCTAAACTGTTTGCTAATTTATTTGCTGCTAATGTTTACTATTTATCTTTTCTTTTGTCAATATTAATAATAGAAGATATTACTGACCGTTTAACTGTTTAACTCCAGAAGAACATACTTAGTAATTAGTAATCCCTTATTATGGTGGGCATATCCCTTATTTTCACATCCCAATGTTGACAGGTATGGCGCAGCGAAAAGCCCATTGGGGCAGGATTAAACAAGATGATTAGACATTTAAAAAAGTGAGCGACTGGTCCATGTTTTAAATTTCTGTCCAGAAAGGTCATGTTTTCATCCTCGATTGGTCTCACGCAGTCAAGTGATGCGATTTCGCAGGTCAGAGTTCACCAAGCTTGAACTTTCCAATGCAGCGATCTGCGAAACTTGACGCACAAGCTTGTGTTTCCGGTCTGACCAGGGCCAGATTAACCAATGGGCATTATGGGCACAGGCCCAGAGGCCCGTGCGCACTTGGGGCACCTGCGAGGGGGAAAAAAAAATGCTGATTTTGTAGTGTCTATTTAGGCTAAGTGCAAATAGCGCACCTCGTTGTAATAAGCTAGTTAAGTGCTTCCCGCCAGCGCCGTTTGATTGACAGAGTCAACATAACTAAAGAGCGCGGTAGACAACAGGTAGGAGTGGCGGAGCTCGTAAAGAGCATGGATATGTGTTTTGAGGCGATCGATCATGAACTCGGTTCGAATCCAGCGACTGATGAACACGTTCATCTTTTTTCCCCCCATTACATATCAAATTGGAAATACATTTATTTTCAATAGAAAGGAAATATTTTTGTTTAAAAATTTAAATAAAGTATATAAAATGAGTCACAAGGTATTTAATAAGGATAATAATAATAAATATTATATAAACAGTTATTTTCCACCTGGTGTTAAATGTAAGCGACATCTTAATATAATTAATCTGTATTTACAATGTTAGTCTCCCTGCTTCACCCATATTCTCCGACCTCATGGAGAGAGAGAGACAGAGACAGAAAAAGCCCCTGAAGAGGAGAGAGACAGGAGAGAACTGGTATGGTGTGTGATTTTGGATACTTTCAGCTTTATAATCAAGTGCTTTTTGCCTATACTCTTCTTCATCACGAGGGAGACAGTAGGAAGTGTGTGTATTATGGAAGACTCAGATTCATCGAACTGGATTGGAGAGGTGTTATATGCATTATAAGTTTGTAGAAGTTATACATTAAAAATACCCTTAAATATACATTTTAGTACTGCTTCAGTGAACTTGAACAAGTATATTAAAAACCATTAATTTTCACTAGTTATATTAGTATTTTTTTTATCAAAGTGTGCTTTAAATGCTTTGTAAATCTTTGTTCACTATAAATATATGTACTATGTCATTTATTTAAAAAATGTGGGCAAAATATTATAGATTAACTTTATTTAAAAAATAATATATTAATCTTATTTTTTAATTCAACTATAGAGGTGCGGTCTTGTAGGGGGCCCTACAAGACATTGTGCCCAGGGGCCTCTGAATTCTTAATCCGGGCCTGGGTCTGACGCAATCGCGTGCGTATGAATGGAAGTCTATTGGAAGAAAAGTGCAGTGTGACTGCAGCTTTAGTTGTGTTTCTGCATATACATGTGTCACAACCTCTGCTTGTTCCCGAAGTCCCAATCACCGCTCTCAATCACCATCCACCACACACCACACCTGTGAACCATCACCTGATTACTAATCACCAGCACACTATATATATTCTCCTCACTCACTCACTCACAGGCTGGAATCGAAGATGGATGGTTCGCCTCGTCTACTCTCCCGTATTCGCACGTGCTCTTCCGTGGATGTTCTTCTCCTCCTGTGAATGCATATACACCTGTTTCAGGGACGTGACTATTTTTATATTGGTGTTTACCAAAGAACTGAACTTACCAGCTGAACTGTTTGTGTGTGAGATCGCTCACCCTCTACAACACCATTCCCCTGCTTCACCTTGCTACTGTTGTTGCATTGCTTTAATAAATACCTTTGAAGTTTATCCTTTGTCTGTCTTGTGTGACCGTGACATGTCAGTAGAGAAAACGTGGTGTGTTTTTTTTCTTCTTTCTTTTCTTGAGTGCTATATAGTATATAGTTTCCACTATATGATCCTGTATTGTCAGACCGGCGTTGGTAACTCATCCTCAGGCTAAGACTGAAATACTCAGGTTTTCATAGGGAGAAATGACCTGAAAAGCAGAGTATTCTTTGCATTTATTTTCTCCCCACTTTATTTTCTTCTACTCTTCATATAGAAAAAAAAATGAGATGGGTTCAAATAAAGCTCTTCTGCAGAAGCATAAAAAAACCTACACCTCAGGGTCGTGTGTGTGTTTTTAACCGATCTATGGTCAGTTTTCAGAGACTGTGCAATCCTCAGAGACGAGCATTGCTTTTGAAATACAGCGGAGACTGACGCAAGCACTTCATTCAATTGTTTAACCCTTGTAAAATTAGCTCAGATGCATTTGACCTATTGTATTTCAAGGACAAGGCTACAGATGATGCAGTGTTTACTTGGAATTTATTCAAGGCATTTATCTTATCAAGGAGTTTCAGGCCTTGTGTGAACAGATCACACAAAAGCATGATGTAACATTTGTAATGAAAATAAAAATGTTGCACAATACAACATAATTAGCTTTGTTCAAATGTTATTTGTGAGGCATGAGCATGAAAATGGGCAATTCAATCAGTAGTGGTAATCTGTGAGGGAACTTGTTTGGGGAAGATTATGTATAAATCAGAGTTTAAAATCAAAGATAATGTTTTTAGCAGAAATATATTTTTGCTGTGGTAACTAACTCACAACAGTGGTCTATCAAAATCTGGTGTTATTTTCTATCAGTGTAGAACAACTTCAATATAACTTCACTTTAAAGAAAAGTCGCATATTGTTACTTTTAATCCCAGGGACGAAAGTAACACACGAGTGGGTCAAAAGTAACAACAATATTTGCTAGATTTACTGGCTTAATCTTGTTTGTTTTAAATACATCAGACTATGACTTAGGGCTTACTCACACTATGCTATCCGAACCGTGCCTAGGACCGTTTTCCGGATCGTTTGAGAAGTGTGAGTGCTCTGAATCGGGCTCAGGCACGGTACACTTGGGTGGCCCTGGCCCGGTTGGAAGAGGTGGGCCTGAGCGTGGTTTACTTGGGCTCGGGCGCGGTACGCTTACAGTGTGAGTGCAAGCGTGCTTGAGCCCGAAACTGAAAGCGAGACGTGACTTTTAAGGGACTGTTTGATATGGATTAATTAATCATTCGTACTGTTCAATGAACGCAAACTGTCGTAGATTATTAAAGACACAAACCCCTCACTGCACGACAGCTGCGCCTTCAGCAAACTTCCTTATTCCTACAGCACGAGGACTTTATGATTGTTTATGAGCGTCAAAAGTGGCTGATCTGTTCGGCAAAATATTAGACTGTGTGTCACCGCATATCAAACGACTTAAATCATATAATCAAATCTCCACTGTGCTGAGCGAGAGCGCTTACTGAGCAGCGCGTCATCGATGACGGAAGCGCGCCCAGGCCCGAATGTAATGTGAGTGCGGGCCGTCGGGGGAGACGGGAGGACCCGATTCAAGGCAACTGTACATAGTGTGAGTATGGCCTTAATGTTCACTGCAAACATATTTTGTCCTTTTTTTTTTGCAAAAAATATTTAACGGCATTTTCATTTTTAATTTCAGTTTTAATGGTAACGTTTTAATGTAAAATGTTAAAAATGTCTACAATTTTGAATATCTTTTATTATTATTGGCAATATGCATTAATTTTATAAAACATATGAGTCAAAACATTGAAAACTCTAATGTGGAAGCAAAAAATAAGGTTTGCCTATTAGCAGTCGTCGGACATAAATAATAGTGTTACTTTTGTCCCCACAGGTACTCTTGCCATTTAAACCTGACTAACTTTTAAACTGAAACTCAGACATTTCAAACTTAAGGATGTGTTATTGCAATAAATAACCTGTAGATTGATCATTAGTGTGATGCATGAAAAGAGAAACACAACTTGTACCTTCAAACCTTCAATAATTTACTTTTTGCGCTTAAAAACAGAAATTTGAACCGTGGGACACGGCCCTGAAATCACACGATATTTGGCAGCTCCATCAAGGGTTGCATGCTGAATGTGCTGTTATAGCCTGGAAAGCAAATGTTGTGAGGCCTTCGAGAAAATCGCTTTGTTACTTTCATCCCACGTTACTTTTGTCCCGCTCTTCCCTAATATGTTTGATAATGTTTTAGAATTTTTTATATTTATTTTATTTAGCAAAAGCAACATATATAGTAGTTAACAATTGCAGTGGATCAAAAATGTTTTTTAAAGTGTGGTTTATTTATAAACTAATTTCGAGAGGATCACGTGCTTATGATCAACACGGCTGTCACCTTATCAGCTCCATAATCTGCCCTATTAAATGATTACGGACACACTATAAATAACCAGAGATTTCACTCCAGTCATCTTCGTCTCGAAGTTCCCCCCTTCTTCCACCCCTACTTCCACCCTTTCCTATAGGGCGATACGGCGGGCCAGTGAATAGCACTGTTGCCTCACAGCAAGAACGCCACCAGTTCAACCTCCCATTGAGCCAGTTGGCGTTTCTGTGCGGAGTTTTTATGTTCTCCCCGTGTTCGCTTGGGTTTCCCCCGGGTTCCCCGGTTTCCTCCCACCGTCCAAAAACATACACCATAGCCAATCGACTAAACCAAATTATTGCCTAAGACAACTTTAGTTTACACTTTTCACACGGCGATAAGCGGGGGAGTTCTCGAGACCTTCCTGAGCTCGAACTTCCCTCTCGCCCTTCTAACGGGAGGGAGCCCCGGGCTCGAGGATATACGAGCTCAGGGCTCTCTCCAGGGACAGCATGCCAATTACGCTTTATTGATCATCAGCTAAGTGTGAACTCTTGAAATTCACAAGTGTTGAAATATCTAATCAATTCCATGCGTGTTCAATAAAAAAGGTCAGTAGTGTTTTCTTCAATGTCAAAAATATTAGTAATTTATTGGATACAAATTAATAATTCGATTCACAGAATTCTGGTATCCTCAATTCAATTAGAGCTTTGAACCTACACTAGTCTCACAGTTCGGTTCAGTTACGATTATCGTGCCATCGATTCGGTTCAATTCAATATCTCGGTGCATCACGGTGCATTGACGATGCTTTCCATACACAGTTTTATATATTTTTTCACAGCACAACAATTCTTGTATTTAAATGTATAAATATATTTATATTTATATAATATTTGTAATACAATTTTGTCCTTTAATACAAACAGTCAGATATATAAACTGTATCTACAATAAGTGACACTGATAAACGGCAGCAGCGATCACAGCTGATCCACGACAGACGCGGAGGAGTAAACTCACTCTGCAGACGCACGCTCTATAGACCAATTACCAACCGACGTCACACATGACGTCACACGGGTCCCCGGTTGCAGAAAAAGACCGGCTGCTATAGCAAACATGTCGTGTTTTGCGGTAGGATGCCAAATTCTGCTTTCAATGCCGACTGCAGACGTCTTTGGCTGAAAGGGAGCTGAATGAAGTGACGAACTAATTAGAAATGCTCGTCTCTGCAGTTCTCATGTTATATCAGGTCAGTTTACGCTATGCTGAATCATATACATTACTCGTTTTTGATTGCAGCAATGATTTCGGCAAAACAGTTACATATAGTTAATTAAACTGCGGACACTGAATGCTCAGAATGAAACGTGAAAGTGTAAGTTATTGAAGTAAAGTTGGTTTTATATTCACACATTCATTCAGTGACAACTTGTGACACACTCCCTATATTGTTTACCACGGCACTGAGTATTCGCTCTGAAATAACCTGCAAGTGTGACTTGAAAACAACATTAACACTGTTTATTTGACTGTGAACAATGTACTTTGATAGTCATTGGCTGCTAACATGATTTCGCTATTAAGAGTTTGCAAATAATACGTTTATGAAATTATATTATTAAGGGGAAAGTCCGAATGTGCGAATATAAAACCAACTTTACCTTTATGTGTAAGTTCACATACCCTAGGCCTGCCGTACAGGTGTAGTTTGCTGTCAGAATGCAGTTTTGCTGTTGATGATTAACGTTAGCTCCGTCTTTTTTTCCTTGTCTTCGGCTAGGCAGAACTTTGGTTTTTTAGCACTACATAGTTTTGAATCTGGTAATCAGGGAACATTATTTCTTGCACATGACAACACAGAACATAATTGATGGCATCCAAACACTTGTAGGGCTTTAACTTCTCTCGTAAAACCCCTTGGAGCTTCAATGAGATTATATTTGGGGCTGGATGCTTGGTCATTTCGTTTTATTCAATATCCATTGGGAGGCTGCTATCGCAAATGGACCTGTCAGACGAACGCCGCTCACTTTAACGTTAATTTTGCCGAATAACTGTGCTTATCACTGGGTGACAAGCTGTTATAATACACTGTAAGCATTATATAAATAATATATATAATATGCAATCAATCTAACTTATCTCTAATACAACAACAAACTCTGTACTGCATCGGATGTCATTCCCTCGCTGTAAATGCTAGCGCTCCCGGTTTTTTTCTGCCACCTCCCTGCGCGCGCATCCTGAATGTTTACGAACATGGTAATTGGTCTATAGTATCACTATAACAGCAGAGAGGAGAGGAAACTACCTCACGACAGCAGGTCAAAGGTCCACAACATTGAAACAGGGGCTTCTGCTGTGTCAGTTAAAGACTGTCCAGCAAACACACACGCAGTGAATTTTAAACGCAGTGAGCGTTTTAAATTCTCACGCTCGCCTCCTTCGCCATAGTAAGCTACCGTGACATAGCAAATATGAGATAAATGACGTCAGTACATAATAACCGGTTATGATTATTACTGAACCAATTGTCCACGTCTGCAGGGCGGTGCACCGAAGAAACAATTCATTTTGACACCCCTAAATTCAATGCAAAAGTTACATTCAGGAGGTGCACAACAATTTTCATTTCCTGACTCCAGCTTTTATACGTAGCTGATATTATCATGTGGAGTTTAGTGGAATTTGTCACTTGTCAATCATTCTCCAGTCCTCCATTGGCCGCACCCATACATACGTCCTCTTTTTCTACGAATTCTCTGCACAACATTTAAAGCATAACACTTCTCAACTGCACATATTCTGTGTTCAGTTTTAATCCATCTCTGCTCACAGGAAGTTTAGCTGCAGAGCTCAAGTTGGTTTTAGACAATCAGGCCTTTGCATTTCTATTAGCTTCATCTACTTCTGCTAAAATGCTTCATATGCAAGTCATATCGCATTCAAGAGAAGAAGTTTAGTTAATATATCACATTTAAACAATACAAATACAATTGTTTAATCAAAAGAAAAAGTAAAATGTAAAAAAATAAATAATTTTTTCCTAACACAAGAATGGGTGTTTTACAACAGTTTTGAGACAGCTTTGATATAAGCTTTTAATCTACTTCAACTGTTCACTTACAAAAAACTATTTATTCACAAAGGATGCATTGGATTTATCAAAAGTGACAAAAAAAGGACATTAATTCTGTCAAAAAGTTATATTTAAAATACATGCCTCTTTACAATTCAAAATTCTTTTTAATTTCTTTATTAATCCAAGAATACTAACTTTAATAATGTAAAAAATACTGCTGAGCCTTATTTCTGTTTTTAAACACAGTAGCCAATCAGAGGCATTTAAATTAGTCATCGCTGACAACATCAGAGTTCTTTAGTGTGATTCACTCACTGACTGAATCCTGTGACTCAAAAATTATCTCGTCTTAAATAAAGGAGGTTAGAATTATACATTTTATTAGACCACTTGTCTACTTAGCGCATATAGAGTTTCACATTAAAAAAGACACTTGTCACCTAGCCACACTATTGGGTTTACAAAAATGTGGCATTCTTATTGAAAACAGCCAGCCTGATTTTGAAAGGAAACCAAACTATTTTATGTATTGTCAGAAAAGTAGCTTATTCATTTGATTCTGATCATACAAAAACAGACGATTTTTAAAAGGAGCTATGCCCCCAAACCCCACTACGTATCATTTAGAGATGAGCAAATCAAAGTAAAATATACAAATGATATTGTACAAATACATACCAATTAGCTTAAATAAAAATTGTTTTGAATTGACCTGAGATTGCATTGGAAAAATAAGCTGGCCTCAGGATAAAAAAGCTTCGGCAAATATGTGCCTTTATACTCTGGGGCTGTTGAAAGCTTGATTCTGATGAAGATTCTAAGGTGTGCAATTATTTTCAGATAAACACAGCCAACATAGTTCCAGCCAGGTCTTGGCTGAATTATAGTTCCATGTGTATCACTATGCTCAAAGATTTCAGTTATTTCACTGCAGCTACAGACAAAACCGCTAACAACAGACAAAACAAGCAAATCTAAACAAAACAAAAGGCTTTGGATCAGCTGCGTAAAGAACTAATCTGACACAAAAGAGTGATTTGAAGACAAAAACCTGAAAAAAGTCTCCAATTACAACATCTGAACAGCATCTTTAGCTGAATAATTAATTTCAGTACATTAAATTATTAGAAAATAATGCACAACTGAAGTCTAACGGCTGCATCACCACCTCCGGTGTACATTGATTTTGTCGCATCATCAATTATTATCTCGTTATCTTAATATCCTTAATATGGAAACGTTAGCTTATCCTCCACCCAGGCTCATTCTGAAAATGTACCGATACATACATTTCTGGAGAGTGTCAAATATGTCCCAGGAGCTACGTATTTTTGCAGTTTCTGTTTTTGCAAATTCACCAGAGGCCGCTGTGTATGCTTTTTCAGATCTCAAATTTCTCAAAGAGTGCCATTCGCGCCAGTTGTTCTCACAGAAATCACCTAGAGGTCCCTGTCGACTGACTGACTGACTGACCGATCGACTGACCCACCCTCTTCCTTCCCTAAACCCAACCAATAGTGTTTTCAAAAGCACTGATTGACCCACCCACCCACTTCCCCAAACCCAACGACAGTTTTAAAAATAAATCCAAAAAAAAAAAGCCCTCGCCTAATTTTTACCACGTTATTCAGATTTTACCACATTCTCACCCTGTTATTTACTTTATTTTTTGGCTTCTGTTTTTGTCTTACCTGTTAAAAGACGAAATGCAGCCATACATACTTCTGGCTACATACTGTAATTCGAGGTCTATATATAGGGCTACATTTCAGCCAATGATACACTTCCGGTGAAAGATTTATGTGACTACCCAGCAGGCACAGGACGTCAACATAACGTCAGATTGATGTTGTACCCCAATGTCGTGGCAGTAGGTTGTTGAATTTTGGGTGGAAATGAAAATCGAGTTCATTTTGGATGTTGGTCACTTTCCAACGCAAACTAAAAACAACCAAATATCAATGTCTAATGATGTTACAGCTTGACGTTGTGTGGACGTCTATCAGATGTTGGATTTTGGTTGCCATACCAGATGAAAAAATGACATCAATATAACGTTGATTTAAGATGTCGGCTCAACGTTGGATTTCGGTCACTTTCACAGTCTAAATTCAACCAAATAGCAAAGTCATTTGACGTCGTTATTGGACATCAAAATAACGTTGTCCTTAGACGCTGACTAGACATTGAATTTAGGTCACCTGACATTACTACTTAAATCTAACCTAATATTAATGTTTTATGATGTTGTCAATTTCATAAGTTTCTTTTTAGAGTATTGATGTTGTAATGTAAATAAACTTTAGCATTCAATTAGTTGTTTAAGTGTTAAACAAGATTAAAGATCATGTAAACGCTAACGCTGTCAGTAGCAGCAGGCTAGCATGGAAACTCCATTGAAAATACTGGGGTAAAATAAATTTCCATATTTTAAAGACATGGCGCAGAAAAATCTAATTGAATGCAATGCTTCTTATCCTTCTTGTTCTTATCACTGATTTTTAAAGAAATCAGATCTTAAATGTGGCGATCTTGTAATGGTGTGACAGTTTACCAGAAGATCTTGGGCTGGCGGACTGAAAATTAAAAGTCTTTGTGAATATGCCCCATTTAGAGCATGAATAATGTGAATTTAAAAAGGTAGACAAAAAAATAATTGAGTCATAATTTCTATTCAGATTTTAATAATATAAGGAAATGAATGGCGTTACCTATGAATTCACTTTTTAGGACACTATGCTGTGTCCCTTTGGATGTCATTAAAACCTGCATAATGTGCCTGTTAAGGCTTAAGAATGAAGTGTTGTTACCCGCTCGCAGATTCACCTTTACAAGAAGCCAATTTGCTTCCAATGGAAAATAACATTGCACCAGATGTCCAAAGCGCCCCACGGCCAAGCTTCAGGCGTCCCATGCAGCTTCAACAAACTCAAGCAGGCTGATCAAACGTCAGTGCTGTGTGTATTGTTTATGTGTGGAGAAGCCAACAAGGGTGAACTGAGCCCTGGAGGAGCTGGGATGACGGGTCAGGGATGAGGAACAAGCCACGTCACGTCCACTGGAAAGAGCACTTCGACCCCCTGCCACTATCTGATCTTTATCTGACCTTCTGGGAGCAGCACTGAGCTCAAGGCTGGATTTGGAGCTTCAAACAGTTTCCTTAAGACAAAAAAAGTCAACGATTTAATAAATAAGCACTTTATTAAATCAGAAATGATGGTGACTAACATAGAAAAAGTGTTCTGACATTTTCACAAAATAATCTTAACTCTTTATAGGGCGTTCATTAAAATCATGTGTTACTGAAGTTATTACAAGACTTTTAACTTTTATGTCTTACAAAAAGATATTGTAAACGATGTCAATTGCTGTGTGTCCATCCAAAGGTGCAAATTTTATGCACAATACTGAAATATCGCATCAATATTAGCAAATAAAGCACCGTTTCTATCTAATGACTCAAAGAGAACAAAATCATCATGCTGGAATTTATTCAATAACTTGTCATTTTAGAAGAAAAAAATGTTTATTATTTATTTTCTTCATTTTTAATGTGCATTTTAAACATTTATGTGCATCTTATGCGTATTCCTAAACATATGAAACTTTTGAAGTTACCATATCTGAATCTTTACCTAATAAAGGGTTAAAAGTCCAACGACTATGCAAACCGCATGTTTTTAAAGCAGAAAACAAATCAACACAATGGTGAATCGATGTTCACTGAAGCATAAATGTGGTTATAATATAGAGTAAATGATCTGCATCACCCAAATTAAGCTGAGGTGAAAATATAACTATGTTGTAATCTTTTTAATCACCAATCTCGTTTAAAAACAGGCTAAATATATAATTTACAGGCCTATTTATCCAAACACAAGGAAAATAAATTATTCAAGCATTTTTCCTAGTTTTTCCACCACAAAGACAGGCCTGATATTACAACATCGCACATTGGTAAGGATGTAAACAAGACAAAAGAGTTTGTAGTAAATCACACTTTAAAGGGATAGTTTCAATTGAGTTCTATTAAACACAATTTTAAATATTTTGAAGAATATAGACCATAATATTCAGTTTTGTGTTTAGAATTGTGTTCAGCAGAAGCAGAAGAAACCCATTAAGGGTTAAAACCACCGGAGGGTGTAATGCAGTTTTATTTGAGATCCAAATGCAGTTTTGTCAGGCAGGCAAAGGTCAAAACACGGACACGAGCATATAGGTAATCCAACGCATAGTCAAAGTCATGGGCGAATAGTTAGGACATGGAACAAAACAACGTAAACAATGAAACAATCAAAGGTCAAAACAGGCGGTAAAAACACTTAGAATTGCTCACATACAGCTACCAAGACTCAGCAATGATGTGTGTGTGTGTGCTGTTTTTATTGTCTAACTGGTCCATCATGATCTTCCAGCTGTGTGTGTAATCAGGGGCTGTGTGTTTAATCAGGGGGAATCAGGAACTGGTGTGTGTGTGAGGTGCATGGTGGGAGTTGTAGTTCATTAAATTGCCAGATGTGAAGTTCTACAGTGATCTGCACAGGCTAGATCGCTGGTGATCCTGATAGAGGTTGAGTATAGTTTAATTTCTGAGTGAACTATCTCTATACAAGTGAACTATACAAACAAGCATTTAACACTCATATATAACGAAATGGCAAGACTGAAAATTTATGAAACTGTGGTAACTTTGAATACCCTGGAAAACCCATCCAACCTTGTACTGTGCCTGGTTGGGCTAAAGGTTGTAACCCACAAGAGCCCCAAACACACAAGCATTCACTGCGCTCTGCTATCTGTCCACAGCTGGACACGCTCTGCTGCATTGGAAAGCAGGAATTGGAGAGCGGATATGAAGAAGACATCCTGAAAGATGTTTGGGCTATTGCTTGGTACTTCTTTTCAAGTGCTTTGGAAACACGCCGCCAAGTCACAAGGAGTTACTCGGATTTCCCGATTTAGTAAACAAGAAGAAGCCAAGGGTGAAGAGAAGAAAAACACATATGATAATTAGACGAAGAGAGACAGATAAGAGAGAGCAAATGAAGTTATAGATAAGGAAGAAATATAAAAAACACATAAACAAAACTTCTGACCATGAAATTGTAAATAAACAGTATTAAACAGAACAAACAGTATTCATTAGAACAATTTAAAGTAACATCATAAATGTATTTACTGTCACTATGTAATTATATGAATTATTCTTTTATTAGTGCTTTCATTTATTAGAGTTTTAAAACTAGTATTCTTTCCTTTAAAAAAAAAAACTAAAACACAAAAAATATTGAGTAAATACTATGGAGCCCAGGAAGTCAAATGTAAGTGAGAAAAAAAAAAAAAAAAAAAAAAAAAAAATTGGTGACGGTTTTGCAATCGTGATACTATGGCTCCAAAATACTGGTGTTGCCACTGTAGTTTGTAAACAGTTGTATTGTCATTAACGGTCTATCTACAAATAATGTTGCATGTGGAAAAGTCACTAAAATGCTCAAACATTTGTGCAACAATAGACCATTTTATTTGAATAGTGTGTGGAGCCCTTTAAGGTTGCACATTTTCTGATGTTTTCTGACGTTTCAAGCGCACATCTGAATCACTTCATTCCTGTGCTGTCAATATGATTTAGTAGCTACAACAACTGCAACAATCTCTTAAAAAGAAGGAATGACAAAGTGAAATTTTGAATTACTTTGGATTCCTACCTGATAAGACTGGAAAAATATAATAAAAAATAGATGAAAAACCCAAAATAGCAACAGAAAACATTGAAACTATTTTTGACCTCTTCAACTAGCCCAATTTTGTTGAAAAATGCGCTTTTGTAACAAATTTCATTTGGTATAATTTGTATCTTTATTTTAATGTATTTTTTTGTTGGCCAGTTATCTACAAAAAAACCCCCCAAATAGAACAAATACATTTTAGGTGATGGGACGTGCAAATAATAAATTTTTCACTAATAAGGAAATTATTAATTTATTAATTGATAATATTAAATTCAAGTAGACATTTTATAACATGTAAAATATAGTATTTCTAACAATTTTCTTTATAATTTGAGTTATAAATTACAGTATCGCAATACTATTTGGTATCATGATACTTCAGCTGGTATAGTATCGTAAGATGAACTAATGGTATCGCGACAACCCTAGTTTGTACCAACAAATTTATAATCCGTGCATACACTTTGCCAAAATGCACACCTAGCAAATTTCTGGATAGGCTATGTATTAATGTACAGAGCCCAGAAAGTCAGCTGTGAAAGGCAAAAAAAAAAACTAAAATAAAAAATAAATACAAATCCATGGCAATTTGTCCCCTTCGGTTTATAAATCATATTCACAAATCCTTAAATTCAGTTTTTTTTCTTTTTAATTCTGTAGTCTTTAGTACTAAGTGAAGTTTATTTATAAACTAATTTCTAGAGGATCACGTGCTTATGATTGCCTGTGCCTGGCCCTGCATTATCCAATTCATGATTCACCAATCAGATGATTCCTAAGCCACTATAAATACCCTAAGTTCCATATAACAGCCATCTTCGTTTTGAAGAATCCCCCCTTCCACCCCTACTCCTCCTTTCCTAGATGGGTGGCACGGTGGCCCAGTGGTTAGCACTGTTGCTTCACAGCAAGAACGTCACTGGTTCTAGTCCTTTTTAAGCCGGCCGAAATTTCTGTGCGGAGTTTACACAATCTCCCCGTGCTCACGTTGGTTTCCCCCGGGTTTCCCGGTTTCCTTCCACTGTCCAAAAACATGGAACTTAAGTTAATTGACTAATCCAAATCGGCACCATAGACATGCACCTAGTAAGTAGTTATCTCTTAAGAGCAATCACTATCAGTTCATTAGCTACAGCAGGGGAGTTCTCGAGATCACCTGAGCTCAAACTCTCCTCTCGCCTTGCAAACGGGAGGGAGCCCCGGGCTCGAGGATCTTATGAGCTCAGGGCTCTCTCCCAGGACAGCATGCCAAACAAGCTTTATAATCAATCATCAGTGTGAAGTCTTGAAATAGAAATCCATTGGAATGAATTGCAAAGTGTGCACAATGATTTTTAATTTGTGGTTACAGATCAAAAAAAGAATGTAAGATATACAAAATAAGATTATATCTTATTTTAAAAGGTTTAATAATCCGTGAACATGGTCTTTGCCATGACTGTCCACAAACCAACAGCAGAGATCTTCTGATTTTCAGCTCCTGAGTTAATTAAAACAGCTGTTCCTAATTAGTTAGGCTAATTAGGATGCATTAGAACAGCCTGGACT
Organism: Danio kyathit; assembly: GCA_903798195.1. Classification (NCBI taxonomy): domain Eukaryota; kingdom Metazoa; phylum Chordata; class Actinopteri; order Cypriniformes; family Danionidae; genus Danio; species Danio kyathit. The sequence goes on from LR812533.1 coordinate 11,677,489, forward strand.
ATTTGGAACGGTATAGAACTTTGGATATTTCCATAGACTTTGAAAGTTTGCAAAAGGAATAATTTTGGACATTCCACTTTTCGTTCAAATGTAAATAAAAGCTGAGAAATATTTTTCCCACAATGATACCTTTTTGTACATTGTCTTGTCAAGTCGGTGTCACTTCTGCTCAAAAATAAAAACAAAAAAAACCTGGTTGAATAAAAGTTACTTTAAGTAAGAATCATTTCGGAATGACTAACTTACTAATTTAATTAATTAAATTAATCAAGGGTGAGTAAATGATAACAGCACATTTATTTTTAAAACACCCTGGATCAAAGTAAGGAAAGGAGAGAAATGCCTTTTCTTCCATTGTGTTTTGTGCCAGAAAAGCTCTAAAAACAAACTGTGCTTGACAAGATACAAAAGAAGAGGAAGAGAGTGACTAATGGAAGGTCTGTAAGACTGATGACAGTGCGCTTCTCTTATCACTCAGATCCTCTCCTCCTGCACTGTCAACAGCAAGTCAACAATACCCAGAGGAACGTGAGCAGCACGCCATAAAAATACAGCAAATTACCATATGAGGCAGCTGAGAGATTTATACCCAGCTGTTGTCATTTCCAGGTTTCAACATTTTCCAAAACATTAAAGACAGATACTGTCATCTATAGTGTCTGGAAACAACACGCATTTGTTATTTTACAGAGTTAGTTCTCTCCTGAATGAATATCTGTCATCATTCACCCTCATTTCTTTCATCTTCAGAACACAATGGAAGACATTTTTAAACAAATCGGATTTTTTTTATGTCTCCATTAAAAATCTGTTCACTCAAAGGGCAAATAAAAAACCATGGAGCAAGAAACTAATCTCATTGGTTCTATCAAATGTGTTCATGTGATACACGCAACGCTATCTCACGGCAATTCGTAACTTTTTGATTAGTGGCTAATTCGTATGAATTCGTACGATCTAATTCGTACAAATTAGTACGATTTGCCCATCACCCAATGACGGTTGGGGTTAGGGTGGGGTTGGGTGCCACGCCTCCTTTTTAAAATCGTACATTTTCGTACGACTGAACTCGTACGAATTCATACGAATTAGCCACTAAACTGACAAAACGTAAAATACTTACGTTTCCTCGTGAGATCAGGCTGGATACACGATGAGAACGAACTCATTGGTTTTCATTCGTCAAACAAACATGCTTAAGCTGTGGCCAAATTTGCAATGCTGTAAACATTGTTTGTTTACATCAAAGGACTTTGATTAAACTAATAAATATAGATGCCTTTATTATTATAGTGTATTTCTCTTCTTTGTCCTCTTCCTCATCTTCTTCTTCTTCTTATTTTCTACTTTATACTTTATGAATTGGAACTCTGGGTCAATAGAATTCCAATGGCAGGACAGGACTTGTGCAGAAGATAAAGTATACATTTTTGTAAACCTTTAGGAGAACACATTCACTATTAACTGACATAAATAACTTACGGCTCATTATTACACGGCTGTCTGGAATACTTGATTCTGATTGGTCTATCGCAACAATCCAAAGTACGTTTTTGCCGAGATAACAACCGCTAAACAACACAGGCTCATCCGGGAACTTCAAATCATCTTGACCATCAGGGAATACCTTTAAATCCATATACTTACATCCACATTCATATATATCTGCTTGTCTGTCATGTTGCGGCATGTTTGATATTGTGACTGAATAATGCGCAAATTAGTATACACTTCAGCTGTCTTCGTTTCTGTCAGCTTTGCGTTTAATTAAAGAATTAATAAAATATTACTACTGGAGATGCAGTGGGTAGCGCTCTCGCCTCACAGCAAGAAGTTAGCTGGTTCGAGCCTCGGCTGGGTCAGTTGCTATTTCTGTGTGGAGTTTGCATGTTCTCCTCGTGTTGGCGTGGGTTTCCTCCGGGTGCTCCAGTTTCCCCAACAAGTTCAAAGACATGCGGTACAGGTGAACTAGGTAGGCTAAATTGTCCGTAGTGTATGTGTGTGAATGAGAATGTATGGGTGTTTTGCAGTGATGGGTTACAGCTGGAAGGGCATCCGCTGCGTAAAACATATGCTAGATAAGTTGGCGGTTCATTCCACTGTGGCGACCCCAGATTAATAAAGGGACTAAGCCGAAAAGTAAATGAATGAAGGAATGAAAACTACTCAAGACAATGTTTTGTGTCTAATTTGTGGCAAGTAGCATGTAATAAGCGGGATGAAGTACATCCAGGATAGTTGTTTTCACAGAATAAAGCATTTCCGTCTTATATAACAGCTGTTATATTCTGCAATAACAACCTCCTTCTACTTCATCCAGGGGTGTAGAATTAGGATGGCCGTGTCCCCACCAATACCCATTGACTATTGAAATGTCCCCACCAGTAATTTAAACCACTTAAAAAAATAGCGCTGTTACATTAACCTGGACATGCAGAAAGGGTTAAATCACATTCTCTACTCCAGTCTTACCACCCCCAAACACATATGAACATTGTGATTGGCTGTGCCTTTCCCTGTTGTCATGTGAGATAGCTATGATCGGATAAGCAGTGACAAAACTGGCAGGGAATTTTCCCATGCGAGAATAAAGTGTGTGAAGTGGGTGACACATGCAAGTGAGGATGGCGGCAGCAAAAAAAGAAAAAAAGGTGGACATAAGGAGTCATAAAACACATAAACTCAAGTTCGCTACCGAATTAATCCATCATAATAATGGTAATGTTAAAGGTGCTGTTTGTAAGTTTTTGACTCTTCTAAAGCATAAAAAATACCATAATATGTTTGGAGATATTTAAGAAAGATCCTAATTGTACACTCTTGTTTATCTAAAAAACAATGTTAAAGTCAGATATTCTGCTTTGAAAATGTGCGTTAAGTGCCAGAACTTTGTTTTGGTCATTTAACCTGCCCAATGCCAGTTTAGCCAATTATTTTTCAGCACCCCAGGTTGTCTTGCTGGAAAACAGTGCATTTCATTCAGAAAGGCTCTCAAAGCATATGTCCGTGACCAAAATGCGACCTCCGGTGGACAGTAGCAAACTCTGAAATGAGATACAGATTCCGAATTCTACATGAAGTGGTTATTAATTAGCAAATAATATAAATATTACTAATGTAAACATTAGGTGAGCAGGTTACATTGTAACCCTGTGTTCTAACTACACCTAACGTGACGGGATTCGCAGTGTTAAGCAATTGGGCTGTTTGCACCAGAAAAAACCTGACAGAAATTTAAATACAGCCATTTAGAAGCACAGAATAGTGCACTCACTGCAATCCAGCGAAGGTTTATAATTTATTTAATACATATTAAACCTCTTTAACATTATTAAATGTAGATGCTGAATCACTGATATGAATTAGAGTTACAGTTCTAGTAAAATGGCATGCAAACTCACATTAATAGCATTTAACACTGAATAAAGCACATGAGGTGTACCTGAGGTAAACATTGTCAGTTTATCCTGTCGTTCAGGTGCAAGAAAAGCCATTTCTAAAATATAAATTTCAGGTGTTGGTTAGGACAAAAAACTCCTTTTAATATGGAAAATATTCATTCTATCACGTGCTGTTGCTTTTGAACATGACTTAAATCAGCCTTTGGGCTCGATAGTTGGCACACTTCTGTTGATGTCATCAATCTGGCAACCTGCGCTTGCGTGTGTTTTAAACCAGCCATGCAATACCTAACTCATCCACTGGGTGTCAAACTTACATACTGCACCTTTAACGCTAGTGTTTTTCCTGCTTTGACGCATATTTTAGCAGGCTGATATAATCTGTGAATAATATGGTTTGAAAACTATCTGCAGAATAAACAGCTAAATGTGAAAGTAATAATATGATCCCTGTCAGTAATCTCTCAGGGGTGCGTTTCCCAAACAACGACATAACTCGCGGCTGAACTATCATAGTGCGATGCATCGTTTGGCAAAAGAACGATGTAGTGACGAGTGTTTCCCAAAACCCATAGTTTCTCTGTCGCAGATCCATCGCTTGAACCACGTTAGTTATAACGTAAAACGCCCATAATGATGCTCTAAACGGGGTGGAGTAACTGCTTTAGAGAACAACCCCATCATTTCTTTGTGCAAATTATATTGTTTTACACAAACACGCATTTAAAATAAAATCCAATATTAGTTTTGGTAAAAACATGCACTTGCTTTCCATATTAAATAAAATAAATGTTAATGGCACATATAGGGCCAATGTTTGCTTTACTAATATTAATGAGAAGTTGAACATTACATATTCTATTCTAAAACATAAAATCACTTACAAAAGCTAACAAATATTCTAATATCATATATAAATCATATAAATAAATAAATAATGAGGCGATTTATTATAAATATATTTACTTTAATAATAATATTAATAATATTAATGATGATGATGATGATTATTATTATAATTATTATTTAGGATATTGTTTATTTATTTAAAAAAAATTACAATTTGACACATGCAAACCACAGCAGAAAGTTCTAACCAACAGACCCAGAGAAGCTTAATAAATAACCCACTATAAAATAAAATAATTAACGTATGCTATGTTTTTTATTTTCACAAGCTTTGGAGACGTACTGTAACATAATTTCCGCTTTTAAATATACCTATAGCTTTCGCCATGAGGCTGTGTTCAAAATGATATCAATGTTTTCAAAGTGCACAGCGAAGGGAGCACAATTGTAAACATGAAGATCGCTAAAACTAAACTGTAAAAATACTTTGAAAGCAAATTACACCTAAAAGAGATTAACTTAATGCTTTTTTAATTTTAATAATTCCAACTTTGAATGTTAGAATGTTCTAAATGAATAGGGCATAGGGGGGATAAGTGGGAATAGAACACAGCCAGGAACTATGCTTTTAACTACACCTCCAGAGGTGTCGTTTCAAGGGCTCAAGTTTGCGACGCAGTTTGCGAATGTTCGTTGGAGCGATGGATTTGGGAAACAGCAAATCAAAGAACTATGTTTGTAACGACGGAACTTGCGACCTTAGTTGGCTAACGATGGTTTTGGGAAACGCACCCCAGAGTAGCATGTCGAATTTTGGTTGAAACTATTTGTCAGAAAAGCTACAGCCTGTACCCTATCTACTTTTATTAATACTGATGTATGAGACATGTTTCATTTGCACTATGGCTAAAATAAACATCTTTATGGGGATTTATAGGTCCCCACCAATGTCATATGCAAATCTACGGTCTTGACTGTATCCCTAACTTAGTAGTTAGTAAGGTAGTTGCACAGGTGGCAAATAATTCTAGCCCATATTTGGCATAAAGCTGGCACAGCAGGCATTCGTCCGGCACTGGCATACAGCATGTGGGACAAACATGGCTCGGGTTTGGCAGTGGTGGCACCGTCTTATAGGCGGCACTCAAGATTTGGGCCAGATATCAAATGTAGTATTTGGCCCAGATCCAAAATGTATATGTGGGCTACATACGTTTGGCGTATCTTGACCCACTTTTGAAGTACATATAAATTATTTTTGAGTAAAGAAAAAATTCTACCAATCAGGTCCCTTTGCAAAATGCTTCATGGGTTTATCAAATTTATTGCAGTCATGAAACACCAACATATCTGGCCCAATTCAGACCCAGTTATGGGTTGGTAACTTGGCTGAGAGTTGGCCCAGATATGGTCCATGTTTGCCCCTTATATGGAAGCCAGACTTGGTCCAGTCATGTACCGTAATTCACTGCGGCATGTGGGCCAAGCAAGTGCTGATTGTGTGGGCAAGATCTGGGCCAGAGAAATTTTGCTATGTGGGTGTTGTAGTGGTTAGGTTTAGGCACAGGAAAGCATTAAGTGATGTAGAATATGGCCGTGCAAAACAAGTCATTAATATGTGCTTCGCAAATAGCCTACTATCAAACCACCAATATGCAAGCTAATAAGCTAATAGTTAAAAGTAACAATTGGTCCCACACTAAAGTGCTACCAAAAACACTAAAGTGAGTAAATGATGACAGAAAATTCATTTTGGTGTGAACTAATGCTTCAATTATCCTATCCATCAAAATGTGTCAAGTCTTCTGCAATATGAAGTTTTGGCGGCACATAAAGTCAACGAGATGCAACACGTCGCGGAATCCAAAAATGATGTCATTGGGAAATGTTCGGAATTCATGCGAGCAGCAGATCGTGTTGCACGTAATCCAGATGACAGAATCAAAACTGCTCAGTGCTGACAGCAAACCGCACTAACACAGTTCACTTTAAAGTGCGTTTCTTTCATTTCAGACATTTATAATCTGCCAAATACGGGCAGTGATGGTTCAGCCTAATGTTAGACATCTCTCAGCGCATTACTCAACCGCTCTGACAGCTACGTGCACAGCATGGTGTCCAAATGTTCAGCACATACCCTTAAGGTTAACTGAGGAAGCGGAGAGGGTGTTTATGACACACACACATGCACACAAAATTGCTTCAAAATTTGTTCTAGACCACCATCGTCTGTTTATGCTAGTGCTTGCTGCAAGGACGGTTGGATGTAATGCCTGTAAGTTTATGTTTGTTAGTGTGCACCTGGGTCATTCCCGTTTGAGATTAAACTCAGATCTCCACTGCGGCCTGTCCGGGCATGAATCAGGACAAATGGAAACTTTATAGCCTTCAGTGATGTCAGGATGATGTCATTGACTTTGAGGAATGATGATGTCCATTAATCTACACTGACTTCACACACCTGCACCTGCACTGTAAAAATCGTGAGTAAACCCATTGCCTTAAAAGCAACACGTTGATTTTACTTAAAAAATTCAGTTAACCCAATGACAATGCACATAGTTTGTCTACTTAATAATTATAGAGCAACAAGTTTACTCTCTTTTTTAAAGTCAGCTAATCGCTTTTTACAGTACACACACAGACACACACAGATTGGTTTTAGTGGTTTATGAGGATTTTTCATAGACAATGTATTTTTTACTGTAAACAAACGCTTGCGAGTGTGTATGGGTGTTTCCCAGTGCTGGGTTTGCAGCTAGAAGGGCATTCGCTGTGTAAAACATATGCTGGACATCATAAGTTGGGGGTTAATATAATAAAGTAAATAATAAAATAATCAAGGAACTAAGCCGAAGGAAAATGAACGAATGAACAAATGCTCATTATATGGTCTTACCCCACCCCTACACATAAATTCGCCCCTTACAAGAAGCATATGGCAAATTTTTAATGTTATAGGACGCTGTTATGTATGATTTTTAAGCATTTTGAATTATGAGGACACAGGACATGTCCTCATAAACCATCTCAACATTGTACCTTGGTCACTCCCATGTCATTATACAAATCTGAGCACTCATAAATCACCAAAACCAGTACACACACATGCACGCTTTTATATATTTTGTCATTGTGGGAATTTCCTTTGGATTGCATTGTTGTTTTTGTACTGGGGTAATGATATAAAGGTAAAATGTACCTTCATATGAACGGTTTTAATTAAAACATTACTTAGTGTGCTGGTTTTATAAGTTGTATAATAATGTTTATTATATTGTTATTTTATTTTCCTTATTATTATTATTATTCCACTTTCACGATTGTACTCCATATAGCAACATAGACTCATTCTGAAAACGTAGCCCTATGTACATTTCTGGAGATCCCGAATTATGTAGCCAGTACGTATGGCTGCATTTCGTTTTTAAAACGAACGCTACTGGGCGGTATGATGCCGTTCCTTTTGGCACTTACCAGTTGACCGCTTACCCCCATATAGATGGCTTTCCCGCTGTTACCAGTTTGTCCAGTTAGCTCGCCATATACGTCGGCAGAATTGAGATGCAGAGAGGAGTTGACCACAACGATGGGGTATGAGTGCGGCGAAGAACGGTTCCAGAAAGCAGGTAAGAAAAAACAGAATCCAAAAAATAAAATAAACAAGTACATAACAGGGTGAGAATGTGGTAAAATCTGAAAATGTGGTAAAAATCAGGCTTTTCTGTTTTTGCATTGCTTTTCAAAACTGTAGGTTGGGTTTAGGGAAGGAGGAGGGTGGGTCAGTCGATCGGTCAGTCAGTCATTCAATCAGTCAAACAGTCAGTTGACAGCAGCCTCTGGTGGATTTACGTGAGTAAGAGCAGGCTGGAATGGCACTCACATGAGAGATTTGAGATATGAGGGTGCTGTCACACTTGGTTCAATTGCCTGGACCACACCCAAGTTTGATTGTCCCCCCATGCCGCCTTCTCGGCTGGTTTATGTTCAAACCGTGTTTTTTCCCTCGGAATCCCAGTACGCTTGAGTCATCAAGCTGCTGTTTTGTGTACAGCTGTTGATAGGTGACAGCCATAAAAGCAAATCACCAAAATGGAGACGTCCGCATAACACGGTTATTCTGCTTTTACTGAATCTTTTGGTTTTGTTACGAAAACCAAAGTACAGAGAGCCCCTTGCATTTATCTGCCACAAAAAAAAACAAAACATTGAAAACATTCAGAACATCACACGATGTCTGCAGAAGTCGTTTTTGGTGGAGACAAGCAGACATTATCACTGTTTGCATTGGTCTTGCTTGTCACCATGGTAGGCGTTACACAGACATATACACATGAATGAACGTTATGAAAACTAAAGTTTGTTGTACAGTTGGTGGTTTACTTCCGTTATTTGGTACGATTGCATTTATGAATGAATCAGAAGTTAAAGCACCGGAGTTTGCACGAACCGTACCGCAGACTACCTCTTTTTTAGGCAGACTCGGGTACGGTTCATGGGTGCGAACCCGAGTTCAGAAGACACGTTCACACTAGCTTAACGTACCATACTTTGACATCAAACGAACCTGAGTGTGGACCAAAAGTTCTAGCGTGAAAGCACCCTGAAAAAGCGTACACAGCGGCAAAAAAAATGTAGCTCTTAGGACGTATTTGGCGCTCTCCAGAATTGTATATAGAGGTATGTTTTCAGAATGAGCCTGGGTTGCCATATACATAGTGGACTCACAAAAGCAATAACAATCTGACAGAAAGACAAAACACTCAAAAATGAACAAAATACAATAAAATAAAAAAAAACATGACAACAAATTATATTATTATTTTATTATAAATTTAAATATTTAAATTTGATAAAAGGGAACTAAATAAAAGCACGCAGTAATTCATGAAAAGATTGATATTGTCTGTATCATATATTTAATCACATAAAAAAATACACAATAATAATAAAAGTAGTAATAATAATCTAAAGTAAAATAAATAATTTTTTTGTCTTTTTTTGGGGGGAGGGGGGTCACCTTTAAATCTTCTGGGGTAAACAAATTGCATAGAAAGTGTCGACGTATGACACATGACATAAGATGCTATTCCTTTAATACATGAAAGAGGCTGTTCTAAAAGATCATATGTTTTTATTTTGCATTATAATAGAGTCAGAAATACAGATCAAACCTAAAATAACTATTTGTAAACTCTTTACTGTATGCTGAAACAGACCATTACTGTTCAGAGCTAAACTGGGGATCAAGCAGTGTTCAACTGCAATTCTCCAAATTATCTCATGCTTTTTTTATTTTTGTGGACGACCAGTCTTTTTGGGGGATTTGAACTAGATAATGACAATGTAAACATACAATAACCTGAGGACACCTTGATGACATCAAATTGACATCAAGCAGATGTCAAAATACAATCATGTCTAAAATTTGAAGATCCATTTGACATCCACATACTGATGCCCTTTTGACCAGCAAAATAAGCACACTAAAAGAAACGGTTAATTCTTCTGAAAGCTTCAATTACAAATGTCAATTTGGGATGGTACCCCTGTCACATCCCCGGCTCGTTCCTGCTCACCCAATCAGCGATCACTTTTACAAACCACCTCCATCCAATCCTGTGAAATCTCACCTGCCTTCTAATGGTTTGCACCTGTTCCCCATCAACTAGAACACTATATATACTCACCTTCTCCTCTCAGTCGTCAGCTGGTATTGAAGTTGGATGGTTTGTCTTCATCTTCACTCCTTCTTCTTCTCTCTTCTCCCCTTCTTCCGTGGATGTTCCTTATAAGTCTTTGAGTCTTTCATACTGATTAAGGGAAGTGAATATTCTTATCTGATGTTTACTAGAAGATCTTCTTTCACTCTGATGTACTGTGTGCTTGTATACTCCTCAATGGATGACCATACACGCTTTCTGATCCTTCTCCCCGATTATAAGGAATGCTCACACTTGTGTTGTGTCTACCAGAAGATCAGCTATCTACTAGATGAACTGTCTGTATGCTCCCCTGCTGTGTCTCCTAATTTAGTATTATGTCTCCTGAATTATTATTATTATTATTATTATTATTATTATATATATAAATTTTTTTTTTTTTAATATTTCACAAATTATGTTTAACAGAGCAAGGACATTTTCACAGTATGTCTTTTTTTTCTGGAGAAAGTCTTTGTCTAAAATAAAAGCAGTTAATTTTTTTTTTTTTTTTTTTTTTTTTTTTGTGAACCATTTTAGGGTCAAAATTATTAGCACCTACTACAGAAACCGTTATACAATAACTTGCCTAATAACCGTAACCTGCCTAATTAACCTAGTTAGGCCTTTAAATGTCACTTTAAGCTGTATAGAAGTGTCTTGAAAAATATCTAGTAAAATATTATTTACTGTCATCATGGCAAATATAAAATAAATCAGTTGTTAGAAATGAGCTATTAAAACTGTTATTCTTAGAAATATGTTATAATTCTTTCCGTTAAACAGAAATCAAGGAAAAAAAAAAATTCAGCGGGGCTAATAATTCTGACTTCAACTGTATATCAACCCTCTGAATTCCCTTTGTGATTAGTGACTTTGTTTTGAATAAATACTGTGAAAAGATAACCATCCCTGTCTTTCTTGTCTACCAGCGTGACAACCCCACAGTGCACTATAAAAATATAATATAGCCAAAACACTGACATTTCAAATCAATTTATATATTCTATAACGTGTGACCTTGAACCACAAAAAATGTTTTTGGAAATTGAGATTTATACATCATATATATATATATATATATATATATATATATGTTTATATATATATATATATATATATATATATATATATATATATATATATATATATATATATATATGTTTATATATATAATGTTTTCCATTAATGCATGGTTTGTTAGGATTGGACAATATGATACAACTATTTGAATCTGGGAGTTAAAATGAATGAATACATTAAAAAAAAAAAAAAAACGAAATACTGAGATAATCGTCTTTAAAGCTGTCTATTGTAAATGAGATTCTTGGTAAAGCATATTACTAATCAAAATGTAGTTTTGATACACTCAAATTAAACTACTTATTTAAAATGAGCTGAAACAGCTGAGCTGATCATTCACCTTTAATGATCAGGACAACGGAGGTTACAGACAGAAATATGTCTTTTTTTGGTGTTGTTCAGTGTTAAAACCGGAGTACATTTTAATCCACAAGTGTGAAAGAGTGTATATTTAAGGGTTTTTTTTTCCAGTGTTAAACCTTTAACCCAATATGCAGTGTATTTCCCACTAGTGATGGGAAGTCCAGTTTTTTTTTTTTTTTTTACTTGAACCAGTTCTTTCAGACAAACAGTGATCAAACCAGTATGTTTTACTTCAACTTGAAACATGTTTTGTTGCATTTTAAAATACAATAAGTTGAATGTATTGAAATTATTTCTGAAAAGATTAATGAACATTTAATAAATGAAAACAATTTTCAACATATTTGATTACTGTTATCTGTCACACACACACACACCAATTGATAATATAGGAAAAAAGGTAATATATTAACACTTTGAAGGGTAACACGCACTCCAGTTCGATGTAAGAATAAACTCTTACTGTGTTAAAATTAACTCTGAGATTAATGTACAAATTTAACACCTTAATTGTTATTTTAACTCAAAAAATGGGAGTCATATGCACACCCAAGGAGTGTTAAGTTAAACTCAAATTGAGTTAAATGTACACCGTTTTTTTTTTTGTGTGTGTGAACATCTCAGTATAATGTGTTGATGCTCTAACCACTAGGCTACTTGCGCTGAAAATAAATGAAATGTTTTCAAACCAAACTAAACCATTTAAATAATAAATAAGTTCTTAATTAGATCATAAAGTAGTTTATCACGTATTTATTAGAGATTGCAGGACAATGCGGTCTGTATACATGCACACCTGTATCAGGCATTATTGACATTGACATCTCTCTCAATATCCTTCAGTTTCTGTCTGATGAAAGCAAGGTTTGTGTCACAAAGGTCTCAAACAGGTCCAGTCCACACAATACTGATGACATAATACCAGGTGCAGCACACCTGCAGTACAGTTGCTCTATTCTCAATCCGAGTGCTGTTTGAAGTTCCCCTTCCCCTTCCAAACCACTCTGATTGTACATTTATTCTTTCTCCGTTCCCTCATTCATTCAAAGACCCATGAACATTGTCTATCTTGTGGCTCCTCCCCGTCCCACTTTCCTAATCTTCCCTTTTATCTTCTTTTCTCCTCTGGGCAATGAGTAGTGTGTTTATGCCTGAGTTGTGTTGCTGTTATTAGACATAATTGCGAGTGCGGATGTGTCATTGTGCTTACCCTATTATTTTCTCTGTATAAGGCTGTGTGCATTTGTGTGCGTGTGTGTTCTTCATGTACCCCGTGTTTTAAAAGACCCCTTGCTCTTTGTTATCTGTGATTCATTTGTTTAACAGCTTATTGAACTAGCACCAAGGCAGCATGTTAAGGACTCTTTAAAGGAATAGTTCACACAAAATTGAAAATTACCCCAAAGTTACTCAGCCTTAAAACATCTTTGACATGACAAATGTGGCATTATAAGAGTATTATACTGTATATAACAAAAACATCTACTTTTCCTTTTCGTTGTAGTGATTTATAGTAAATAAACTGTATAGAAAGTGTCGACGTGTGACGCATGACATAAGATGCATTCGTAGTGGAAGTTTCTGGAAATAGATGCATCTCAAGGGAATTTGGCATTGTAAGAATAATAAATTAACTGTATAGAAAGTGTCGACTTATGACGCATGACGTAAGATGCATTCATAGTGGAAGGTTCTGGAAATACAAACTTTTTTTTGCAGGAATATTTGCATAATCTTGCAGGATTGTTAGCACAATGTACTGTATAATGAAAACAACTAGTTTTTTATTTTCGTCATTGTCTTCTATGGTAAACAAACTGTGTAGAAAGTGTCGATGTATGACGCATGAAATAAGATGCATACGCAGCAGAAGTTTCTAGAAACAGATGTGTCTCAGGCAACCCAGGCTCATTCTGAATATGTAGCCCTATATACATTTCTGGTGAGCACCAAATACATCCCAGGAGGTACTTTTTTTTTGCAGTTTTTGCGAATGCACCACAGGCCACTGTATACGCTTTTTGAGATCTCATATTTCTCTCGTGAGTGCCATTCGCACCTGCTCTTCTCACGTAAATCCACCAGAGGCCGCTGTCGACTGACTGACTGATCGATCGACTGACCTACCTTCCTCCTTCTCTAAATCCAACCGATTTTTTTCAAAAGCACCGATTGACCCGCCCACCCACTTTCCTAAACCCAACTGCAATCCAGAAAAAGAAAAGCTCTCACGGCAGCCTGATTTTTACCACATTTTCAGATTTTACCACATTCTCACCCTATCAGTGACTTGTTTATTTTATTTTGTTTTATATTTACCTGCTTTCTGGAACCGTTCTTTGCCAGACTCAAACCCCGTCGTCACGGTCAACTCTGCTCCATGTCACAAGTCCACGCGGTGAGAGACTGGGCAAATTGGTAACAGCGGAAAAGCCGTCCATACGAAGGTAAACGATCAGCTGGTAAGCGCGAAAAGGAACGACATCATACCGCCTTGTCGCATTTGTTTTAAAGACGAAATGCAGCCATAAGTACTTCTGGCTACGTAATTTGCGATCTCCAGAAATGTATATAGAGGTACGTTTTTAGAATGAGTCTATGTTGGTCTCGTGGGTGTGCGGCATTGTAAGAGTAATATACTGTATAATGAAAACACCTAGAATTTTATTTCGTCGTCTCTTATGTTAAATAAACTGTGTAGACTATGTATGACACATGACATAAGATGTATTCATAGTGGATGTTTCTGGAAATAGGTGCTTCTCGTGGGAATGCAGCATTATAAGTGTAATGCACTGTATAGATCTAACGAAAACAACTAGTTTTCCTTTTTGTCATTGTTTTCTGTAGTAAACATATTGTATAGAAAATGTTAACGTATGATGCTTAGGGGGGATGTTGATGGGGGAGTTGGTGGGGGGTGTGGGGGTTAGTTGGGTAGCAGATGCCACCCTCACTATTCTACCACCCTAGGTGGCCACATAGATAACCTCTATGGACGCGCTGGCCCTGACTGTATAACAAAAATAACTCATTGTCTTCTGGGGTAAACTAATTGTATAGAAAGTGTTGACGTATGACACATGACATGCATAAGATGCTATTCCTTTGATACATGAAAAAGGCTGTTCTAAAAGATCATATGTTTTTATTTTGTATTATAATGGAGTCAGAAATACAGTGAAGATCAAAATTAAATAAACAATTCATAAACCCTTCACTGTATGCTGAGACAGAACATTACTGTTCAGAGTAGGGTTGGGCCGATAGACGATGCCATCGTCCATCGCCGATGGCCGATAGACATCACGATGCTGAGCCGGCATCGCCGATCCTCCGCCCCACCCCCGTCGTAAACCCACTCGCGAAAAATACACACTAAGGCCACCTTTACACTAATACGTCTTAGTTTTAAAATGGCATTTTAGAACAAAAATGATGCACATCCACACCGTGTTTTACCTAGCATTTCTGAAGAGCCCTCCGTCAACACTACGCACATCACGTGACCACACACAGACACAGCCACACACACCGTCATGCGCTCGTCTGAGCTTCAGAGAGCAGTGCACGTTGGAGAGTTTATCAAGGATGTACCGCTGGATCGCGTCTCACTATAGCTGTTAAACGTGATGTTTAATTAATCTATTCTCTATCTAACGACTCTTCGGCCTTTTGAATCTATCAGGTAATGTGTCACAGCGTCAGTACACTGCTTCAATCTCTCGCTTTCACACTTGTACTTCGTAATTTTAGTGAAAACCTCAGATACTGTTGATTGGTTCCTGTTGGTTGTGCACCTTTTTTACCAACCAAGTTTGTGGACGCTATTATAAAAACACAGATCACTCTGCCTATTCATGCCAGAGTCCCACAGAAAAAGTGATTGACAGGTGGTAATTTGTGTGTAACTTATCTTTTTTTATTTATGATTTGGTTATGGGTAAAATAAAGACCATGCGGGTCAGGTAGTTAAAACCGTAGGCTACAAATAATTAATTTGTTATGAATGAATGAATTATTCATAAATAATTAATTCACCTCTGCCTATGACGACGATGCCATCGTCCATCGCGATGTTTCACATTAGACATCGTACGATGCCAAATAGGTCGACATCGCCCAACCCTAGTTCAGAGCTGAATTGATGATCAAGCAGTGTTCAACTGCAATTCTCCAAATGATCTTATTCAAATGATCTCTTTTGTGGATGACCAGTCTTTTTGGGGGACTTGAACTAGATAAAATGTAAAGATCAGTGGCGGCTGGTCAATAGAGGGCGCTGGGGCGCCGCCCCCCCTTCAAGTTAGACCCCTTTAATATGTTAATGTTTATTATCATGAATATTAACAAAATAAATTGATTTAATTATAACATTCTAACATTTACTGTAGTCATACTATCATTTATTGAAAAAAAATGTATGAACAATATTTTTTCATATGTGTGCAGGGTGCCGGACTAATGGGTGTCTATGTAGGTACACAAACTTTTCCAATGCACGTGATATGACAATAAGCTCTAATTGGCCTGTTTTAAATTGTCTTTGGGGCGCAGCGCTCTGCGTCCCGAACCCTCCCATTTTTGTTGTTAGAACGAATCATATTTGTTTTTATATGATTGGCCTTATGTGATTGGACCATTCTCACCAAAGAGCTTAGAATGCATTTTCTCGAGATGAAGGAAAATTCTGTTGTATCTTTGCAAAGATATCCGTTCACAAGGCGTTTGGATGAAGAAAAAAAAGAATCAAGAAGCTTGGACCAGATTGACCTTCTATGCAAAGGCTTTGGCTTTTCCAGCACTTGTTATGACAAACGGAGTTGGCTGGCAGGTTGTGATGTAAGTCATCCCTTTTGCTATTTCCGTGTTTGCTGTTTCAAACAGCATGACGCAAGAGAGGCTGAATGCATTGGCCATGCTGTCAATAGAGAAGAGACTGGTGACTGAGATGACTGACTTTAACCAAAAGGTTATTGAGAAATTTTAAAGCCAGAAAAAAAGGAGAGCATAATTTATTTTCGAGTAGTGCTACTGGCCAGTGATTAGGCAACATTTGTTTGTGTGTGTGTGTGTGTGTGTGTGTTTACTGATTATCTTGATTACTTCATTACTGATAATAAACCCAAATTGAACTAAAATGAACTGATTTGTGATGCATTTATTGTATGCTTTAGTCATATTTTAGTTTTTTGATGCATCACCTGAAAAATGGCTTTTACACTCTTACTTTACCAACAGTTCGATTTTTTTTCTGGTGTTTTCTGGTGTTAAAATATAAAATAGCCATAACACCGACATTTCAAATCAGTTTATATTGTATAACATGTGTGATCCTGAACCATAAAAAAAAAAAAATTATGGAAATTGAGATTTATACATCAAGTAAAAATAAATAAATAAAAAAAGTTTTCCATTAGTGTATGGTTTGTTAGCATTGGACAACATGATACAACTATTAGAATCTGAGAGTTAAAATGAATGAATGAATGAATATATTTAAAAAAAAATCTAAATACTGAGAAAATTGTCTTTGAAGCTATCTACTGTAAATGAGGTTCTTGGTAAAGCATATTACTAATCAAAATGTAGTTTTAATATATTTACAGCACAAAATTCTAATAATTTTTGGCATAAAAATAAAAATCAATAATTCTGCCCCATACAATGCAGTTTTGTTTATTACCAAAACTATATCCGTGTGACATAAGATTCTGTGGTCTGGGATCCAGGGTCACTCTGTATGAAGTGCTTTTGAGTTTCTGGTCATTGTTGGCTTTTAAATTAAACTGAAAGACTTAATAAACTACAGTACCAACTTTAGGCCTTGAAAACCAAGGCTGAGATTAGTTTTCCCACCCTGAGGGCTTGAGCGATGACAGATACACAATGGAAAGCAAAGGCCTATCATTAGGAACACGAGCTGGTTTGAGCTGCTGCCTAACCCTCCTTGCTTAAGCTAGGTGTGGATGCCCACACCCTCTAAACTGCAAACCCGACCCACTGCAACGTCTATTTTAGTGTTCATTCAAATGAAAGAGATGGCCTCGGTCGCTCATTAGGCTGCACTGTAATTACACAACTTCATTAACAGTGACTTAACACAAGCTAATGGAAGGAGGGCAGCAGGAAAAACAGTGAACAGACTTTGGGATGGAGAACACGCGCTAACTCAGTTTTTCCTGTTTCACACATTTGGATATAGTATCTCCCATTGTCTCTAACACATTCCCGCCAGACACAATAGCATCTAATAACCCCATGGAGAGCATGATGGACCCTCATGGTTACCCTAGAGGCACACCCAGTATGATGCAAGGTAATGTGTAATGAATTACTCACTTTCTGACACACAAAGTGCCAACAGATGGCTTTCTGCTCTTCTTCATTAAATATTTAACACTGTTGCTCGTTAAAGAGATAGTTCACTCAAAAATGTTAACTTACTATTTACTCAGCCTCAAGTGGTTCCAAACCTTTATGCGTTTCTTCTTCTTCTGTTGAACACAAAAGAAGCTATTTTAAAGAATGTTTGAAACCGCTAACCACTGGCATCCATAGTAGGAAAAACAAATACTATGGAAATCAATGGTTATCGGATTCAAACATTCTTCAAAATATCTTCTGTCATGTTCATTAGAGGAAAGAACATCAAACAGGTTTGTGGCAAGTGTAAAGTTAAAGATTTAATTTTTAGTTTTAGGTGAATTTTATTAAGATATGACATAACATGACACCAAATTCATTCATTTTTTTTTTCAGCTTAGTCACCTATTTAATTTGGGGTCGCCACAGCGGAATGAACCGCCAACTTATCCAGCTGCAACCCAACACTGGGAAAATGACCCCAAATTGTATTTTTTAGATGTGCTATTATTTTTAGAACCTTTTACAACTGTGATTTTGTAAACAGTGGTTTTGTAAACACGTTTTTAAAAAGATACAATAGCTTAATTCTTGTTGTAGCAGTAACTCTTCTTTATTAGAGTTTTTTTTTCCAATTGCTAACACACAATTTTTCAAACTAATCTGGTTTTATCAAAATACTTAACACAATTCACAAAACCCCACACCCAAACTGCAAAATACCCTTATATATCCTGCAAAATGAAGCACTGCATCCAAAACTACACATAGCATTATCAAAATCAAACTTTTGCATGAAATGGCACACACATCATTCATATTACCAGATTTTTGCCTAACCAACCTAACCAGTCAGTTTAAATAATTGTGCTTAGCATGTCATTTTAGCGTGTTAGCAATTGGAAAAAAAAACTAAACGAAATGATATTGAGGAAACGAACAATCTTGCTTAAAAATGAAGGTTTCAATGATGTTTTTCCTTGTATGATTGTTTGTTTGTTTTCATAGTGACGGCATAGTGAACCATTTATTTATTACAGTTTTTCCCAATTGTTTACACACATTTTCTAAAAGCATGTCTCATATTGTCAGAACTCTACACACAAATCACAAAACACACACACATTGGGCAAAACCTTTCAATTCTCGTGCAAAATGAAACTTTACATTCAAAACAATGTACTTTTTTTCTCAAAATGGTGTTTTGTTTTCAAATGACACACACAAACCATCACATGAATAGACATTTAGAAGAACCATTTGAACACTGATGTGCTTAATGTAACACACTATGACCACTTCTTCTCCATTTATCATAATGACTTACTGTGAGCCTTTTTTTGTTTGGTGTTACAATTACTGCAGACAGTACATAGGCCTACAGAAGTGCATTGTAAAATATTTCAGAATATTGCTTTTATACAAAATACACAAATACACGGTACCAAATATATTTTACTGTATTTTTCCCACAAAAACAGTGTTCATCCCAACCAACACAAAATTGCACATAACGTGGTCTACATATGCCATCAACAGAAGTATTTACAGAATACAGTTACAGTAAAAAATAAATAGATACATTTAAAAAAAAGGTGTGGATTTCGTTCACACACTTTCCATCCCCAGGCAGAAAAAAATCCTCAATAGGATTGAGAATTGGAGAATATGAGATGAGCTCTGATTTCTAAATTGCAATTATGTGTGACTGGTGTTTACCCATGTGATGAGTTAGTATGCAAAGTAGGACAACTGACTTTACAATTGTGAGTGACAAGTGTGTTCCTTGTGAAAACAAGAGATTTTCTGCATGAAAATTGTGCCAAATGCAGAGAATTGTGTGTAGTGTTTTGAAAAAAGTGTGTTTTAAATCTGCACTTTGAGTGTAAAGCAGGAATTGTGCTTGGAGTTTAGCAGAATTGGCTCAGGGGGTTGGTGCATCAGTTACATGTTTTAGTCATTGTGTCTGAAGTAAAAGTAATTGTGTGTAAACAATTGGGAAAAACTGTAATGTTCAGTACATTTTAATGATCTAAAGAAACATTTTTCACATTAAAACCCTTTGTGGAACTTTATGGTTCCATGGATGTTAAAGGTTTTTCATGGGAACCATTGACTGATGCCAATAAAACCTTTCATTTCGAGTGATAAAGTGATGAGAACAGACAATGATATACAAACAAACAATAATAGTTTTTAAATCTTATTATTTATGTTGTTTAAAGAAAAACATTCAGAACTGTTGCATATAGCATTTAGACATCTAGATGTGTTAAATCCAATGCAATCTCACGGCAGTTCGTAACTTATTGATTTAGTGGCTAATTTGTATGAATTCGTACGATCTAATTCGTACAATTTAGTACGATTTGCTCATCACCCAATGACGGTTGGGTTTAGGGGCGGGGTTGGGTGCCACGCCTCCTTTTTAAATTCGCACATTTTCGTACGACTCAACTCGTACGAATTCGTATGAATTAGCCACTAAACTGACAAAATGTGAAATACTTGCGTTTCCTCGTGAGATCAGGCTGGTTAAATCACATAATTAAAGTGTTAGTTCACCCCAAAAATTTCATTATGTTAATAATTACTCACCCTCGTGCACTAAAAAAAAAATCTTTTAAGATTTACTTTAAAAAAATCTTTGTTACAATTGGCACAAACAAATTTCAAGTACATTTTTACTATCTTTTATCAGGTACAAATAACTTAATGTTTAACCCAACACTCCTAAATTAATTAAGTAAAAGTTAATTGATTATCTTTAAGTTTGAGTCTATATTTATTTACATTAATCAAGTAAATTAGTTCTTGTTTTAGCAGAAGGAACATTGCTTTTATCAATTTAAATAAATCTTATTATTACATATAAGCACATTTGGTATAACTTAGTTTAATTAAGACACACATTTGGAAAACAGCCACACTCAAAAAAAAAAAAAAAAAGACTTATTTAAAATGAACTGAATTAACACAATTCTTGAGGGTTTTTTAGACAACTTTATTATTATTATTATTATTATTATTATTATTATTATGTTCAATCCACTTAAATTTGTAAAAACAATTAAGTTAACCTAAATGATTTGACATGAAGGAATTGTCTGGAACCCAGTATTTTTTACAGTGCATACACTCTCACAGGCACACACATACACTACAGTCAATTTCATTCATTCATTCATTTTCTTTTCGGCTTAGTCCCTTTATTAATCAGAGGTCACCACAGCGGAATGAACCGCCAACTTATCCAGCATATGTTTTATGCAGCGGATGCCATTCCAGCACTGGGAAACCCATACACTCTTGCATTCATACACTACGGACTGTGGGGGAAACCGAAGCACCCGGAGGAAAGCCACGCCAACACGGGGAGAAAATGCAAACTCCACACAGAAATGTCAACTGACCCAGCCGGGACTCGAACCAGCGACCTTCTTGCTGTGAGGTGACAGTGCTAACCACTGAGCCACCGTGTTGCCAAAATTGAACCCAAGAACAAATTTGCTTTTTATATGCTACTGATCTCAGAGCTAGTGTTAGCATAGCTATATGGCTCATTGAGTAAAGCGTCAAACATTTATGCTGAAAATTAAAAATGCCAAAACCCAAAGCATGAGTGCTTCTCTTCTGCAAGGTGGTGACCTCAAAACAAAACAAAAACTACTTAAAAGTCTTCCTTATCTTTAAACTAATGAAAACTAAGCTCTAACAACACTTCCTCTCAAATTTAAACACCTAAGATTGGTTTACTTTTCAAAATATTCTCCTCTTAATTCAATCCCATACAAAGCATGCTGGGAACACATCCATTATGACATATCCATTATTAAAATTCACTCGGGTTTGCAACTATTAGAAAATATTAAAATATTAATGTTGTACATGAATATTAATATTTAACTCTTTCCACTCTTTGGTTTATTACATCAAGTAAATGTGTAAATATTAAATATTCGCCATTTAATATTACAATTTTAAAATTATGAGAGTAAATTTATCAGATTTTACTACACCAAAAAGTCTTTTTTTCAGCATGTCATTCCAATATACATCACTGCACAGTGCTCATGAATATGCGCAATATACTGACACTGAGGAGAAGAAACTGTTGAATAAACTTTTTTTTTTGTTTTACAGTATGTGTGCAAAAAAGTATTCTTATAGCTTGATAATATTCAGATTGAACATCTTAGTTTGTGTTCCAAAGATGAACAAAGTTTTAGGGGTTTGGAAAGGGTGAGTAATTAATAATACAATTTTTATTTTTGGATGAGCTAACCCTTTAATTTTACTTTAAATGTATGGTCACATTGGCAGATTTATTGAAAATTTGAAGAAAAAATATCAGTTATCTTTTTTTTGCCTACAAATTTTAGTATAAACCAAATTGGTCCAGTTTATGCTTTGAGAGATGCTTTGA
This sequence comes from Danio kyathit, assembly GCA_903798195.1. Lineage (NCBI taxonomy): Eukaryota > Metazoa > Chordata > Actinopteri > Cypriniformes > Danionidae > Danio > Danio kyathit. The sequence goes on from LR812533.1 coordinate 11,699,679, forward strand.
GAGAACCAAATTGTTTATGCTGGAGAGAACTGGTATAGTGTTGGTACTGAGCTGGTCTATCTGGTTGACAAAGTAAACTGATGTCTGGTTGACAAACTGAACAAAGCACTTCCACTTCTCATAGTGAGAGCAGCAATACATACAGTACAGCAACCCAATCCAGCATGTTTCCAAATATGCCTACTTTCATACTACAAATGCAAAAAGTAGTGAGCAAGTAAGATCAATAGTGTTCATAAAATAGTAGCTGAAAAATACCTAGATAACTTATAACTTCAGACAAGATTCTGTATGCACGTATAATAGAAACTTGACTCACTTTGGGAGCAGATTTATGAATGGCAGTAGGCTGAAGCAATGCAGCTGACATTTGTAGGTCATGTGAAATTCATTACATGATATAAATATGTATATTGATACTATCATACTTTTTTAATGGTTGCAAACTTTAAATTCAAATGAAGTACCTATAAGTCATTTCTGACACAGTGATAGCTTGCTGGATTCAAGAATATAAAGATATATAAAGCACAGCTCATGCAGAAGTCCATTTAAAACCAAGTGACTTGCCAAACTTAAATGGATTGTTCACCCCAAAAATTTTTATTTACTCACCGTTTCCTCACCATTAAGTGGTTTCAAATCTTCTTTACTTTGTTGAACACAAAAGACAATATTTTAAAATAAAGCTGTAAACCTGTAAACCATTGATAAGGATAAACAATCACTATTCAACAGTTTTAGGTTTCCAGCATTTTTCAAAATATCATCTTTTGTGTTCAACAGAATAAAAAAAGTCCAACAGGCTTAGAAAAGTAAAGGGCGATAATAGAATTTTCAGTTTTGGTTTAACTATTTTTTTGAATGTCTGTGTGACTTTTATTTGCAGACTTTTATTTCAGTATGATGATGTAACTGAAACAGAATATTAAGAAGGAGGAGAGGCTTTATTTTTGTGCTCCTCCTTTCATCTTTGACTTGCAGCAAACTAACGGTTGGAGGGGCGTGGCTATGCATATGACAAACTGACATCATCAGAGAAGTACTGCCATTCCAGAGCAGAAGCAAATAGTCAGATTTGATTAAAGATCAGTGGATTAACAGATTAATTGTTCACTTTAAGACTAACCATGTGCACTAGCCAAATATACATTGCCAATTTTAATTTCATGCAGACTTGAACCAAGCATGTTGGTTAACACAGCACTTATAAGGGGAATTTTGTCCCTCTCAAGTTTTTGAATTATGGGGTTTCTGTGACAATGACTGGATTTTGCTGGTGTAAAGTCACTGAACAATGTTAAATTTAACTCCTCCTTATGGGTGTAAATTTGTTGCATCAATCGAAAGTATTAGTTAACATTAAAGGGATAGTTCACCCAAAACTGAAAATGCTGACATTATTTACTCACCCTCCACTTGTTCCAAACCTGTTTGACTTTCTTCTGTTGAACACCAAATAAGATATTTTGAAGAATGTTTAAAACCTGTAACCATATTGTATTTGTTTTTCCTGTGGATGTTAAAGGGCACCTATTTTACTCCTTTTTTAAGATTTAAGATACGTTTTTTGTGTCTCCAGAATGTGTCACTCATCAGATTATTTATTATACCTTTCAGCACATTGGAATTTTCTGCTTTAAACACATTGTAGCTGTTTTTGTTGCCTGCGCCTTTAATGCTGGTTCTCCCCGCCAGTGTTGCCAACTATTTTCAATGAAAAGGCACTAAGCTCAACATCGCTAAATGTTGCTAGATTACGTCATACATCAATTCGCATATTACTGACGTCATGACAACACTACAGTTTCTGTTTGTTTAATAGCCTATGGCTAATAAAGGAGTATTTATATTTGCACTACGCTTTATGTTTGCATGTCAATTAAACTAAATGTATTGCTTTTTGAATAAAGTATATCAGTATAGATGTGGTGTGAATTTGCAGTAATCTCTGGCGTAATAAACTCAGACAAGTTCCGAAACTGTCACTAAAATATCTGTGATTGTGAACAAAAAAAGAATAAATGGTCAAATTAAATTGGTAATTGTAAACAGTGTTGGGGAGGTTACTTTGGAAATGTAATAGATTACAGATTACAAATTACCCTATTTAAAATGTAATAAGTAGTGTACCTTTTTATAAAAGTAAAGTAACTGATTACATCTGATTACTTTTTGATTACTTAAAATTTCTAAGGGATATTTTCAACTAAATAATTTTCAAGCATTTATACCAAGCAAGTGTGACGTTAGCACTCTGTTTACTGTTAGAATTTCAAAATTTTTTATCACTTGAATTAAGATTATATTAACTTAATTTTAAAGTACAGCCACCACAAAACCAGACCTTATTAAAAAAAATTGTTCAGTTCAGTTATTTACTGTAAATAATATGCTGTACTAAACAGAAACAAATTCTAGAATATAACAGCAAAAACAAAGAATCCAATAAAACCAGGTGTTACACATTTAAAATACTATAGTAATTTATAGTAAAGGGAAATATTTAGGAATAAACATTATATTGTGTGTGTATTGTGTGTGTGTGTGTATGTATATATATATATATATATATATATATATATATATATATATATATATATATATATATATATATATATATATATATATATATATATATATGTGTGTGTGTGTGTGTGTGTGTGTGTGTGTGTGTGTGTGTGTGTGTGTAACGGAGGCCAGCTTGTAAGTGCTGTGCAGGTAAACCTCACTCCTCTGACCTCTAAAGGTGCTCTGGCGACAGATGCTAGAGGCCATGGTCTTTAGCCTCCTTGTTAGAGCAACCGACTCCCATGCGGAAGGTCGCCGGTTCGATACCAGCTCGGAGCGGGTTGGGTGGCATGGGACCGGCGGGTTTATATATGTATGTGTGTGTGTGTGTGTGTGTGTGTGTGTGTCTCAATCTCCACCTCAGCTGCTAAATAATAATAAACAGCACAGTGACAAACATGACGCAGGCAGATCTTACATAACGTTTGATCTCACATAACAATTATTATTTGATGTATTTGTTGTGAAGTTGTAATGATGAGTCACACACAATGTTGTTACAAAGATCACAAAAAACAGCAGACACACACGCAGCATGCAAGTTTAACTGTGCACTGTTTTTGCACGCAAATGTGACAGGATACGCATTAATATACACTGCTGTATGGATATCTGTTACGTTAATGTACAAAATAAACCTGATTTATTGTCCACAAACCGGGATTAAAGCGTCTTCTTTTATAATTGTACTGACATGCCACTGTGGTGATAAAGATGGTAAAATCGATGTAATTCATTACAAACATGCACTGTTTTAAAAACATTTTAAAACTCTTTCTTGATCACTGATCACTTGAAAACTGGACTGATGCAGTTTCAATTGACTAGAACTTCTATGTTAAGCTGCTTTGACACAATCTACATTGTAAATGCGCTATAGAAATAAACGGATTAAATTGAATCACATTTGATGATAACTGATGATCACAACAAGCTGATCTTTTAATACCAGTTGCTGTGGCAGTTCCTGTCTAGTTGATATGATTATACATGTTACTACAGAAACATGTTAATACATGGCTATCAATCAATTTAGTTGGTGCGGGAACCGCACTCCTACGTCACGCTGCAGTCAGCCTCAAATTCATACCTGTCAACCCTCCCGTTTTTCCAGGGATTCTCCCGTATTTTACAGTTCTATCCCGCTATCATCCCGTAAAGGTATTTTCCCGTATTTATCCCGTATTTTCAGTCTTTCTCTGAAGGGTGGCAATAAACATTAAAGAGCAGAACCTCCCTATACACAACCCATACAGCCAAACCACCAGGGGCCGCTCTTTGCTCTTAAATGTGAGTCTGTTCTGTGCTTTCGCTTTGTTTAGGCATGAACACTTTAAAATAAATATAAAAACAGCGGGATTCCCTTCCTTTTATTACAGGTGCCGTCTCCCCTTCATATGCGATCCTCAATACAGTCATATAGCGGTGCGTGACTGTCAGCTGATACGCTCCATAGTGATAAATAGGCGCTTTTTCCCAAATGGATTCTGTACACGCGATTTGAAACGGAGCGAAAGTCTGGGTTTTGGGTACGTGTTTGAACAGACATATACACATAATTAATAATAATAATAATAATATCTAAAGATGTCGATCTTGGTGGGGTTTTTTTCAAACACAACTAATTTCGTCCTAAATGAGCATAAAAAGTTAGGAAAGCAATCGAATTATTTTATTATAACGTTAGATGGTTGCATTTTTAAAGTGACACCTGTTATTTAATGTAAATAAAAATTCTAAATAAATAAGAGATTCATTCGTTGCTCTTTAATCAGAATGTGTAAGTTATACAGTGAAGAAACGGCTATTGAGATTTGATAGCTTGATTTTATTTCATTATTATAGCTATTCATTTTAATGAGCTGAACTGTTTGCTAATGTATTTGCTGCTAATGTATACTATTTATTTTTTTCTTTTGTAAATAATAAAACATATTACTGACCATTTAACTGTTTATTTACATTGAAACTGCTCCAAATCAACATATTTAGTAATTTGGGGATTTTTTTAAGGGTGGGGGGTGGGGAGGTGTTGGGGGCGTTGGGGGAATCCCTTATTATGGTGGGCATATCCCTTATTTTCACATCCCAATGTTGACAGGTATGCTCAAAATGGGAGGGATTTGGATCCTATTTTAATGTCAGGAAATTTGAAAAAAAAAAGAGGCTTATAGTCTTTATATCACCCCAATATGAGTGTGGACACACTATACCTACACACAGTTCTGTCCAAACAGCTTACAAAAGATTTTCATCATAGGTGCCCTTTAAGAGTTACAGGTTTCTAAAAGTCTTCAAAAAAGTCTAATTTCATGTTTAACAGAACAAGAAAACTCATTCGACAAATTGACCAAACTTTCGTTTTATGTGTGTTAACTATCTCTTTTTGACTAATGCTAGCCAAAACAAGTTCTTCAAGAGTTAGCTTTCCTGTTTGCTAGAACTGAACTGAACATGTTGTATTCAGCACAAGAAGTCCTGTGTTGTTTATCCTGCATATCCTCCACACTTAAATACAGTTTCCATTAATTCTGACATCATGTGATATATGTTGCCTCCTCAGCATGTCTGAACCACAGCAGATTGAGTCTTACCAGTGGAATGTCTAAATGCATACATCTCAGATGGCGCTTATCCCTCAGGTCATAGAGGATTAAATTTAATGGGAATAAAAGGGACTCCTAACTTAATTTCGAAGAAACTAAAGCACCTTGATTTTTTTTTTTTTTTTTTTTGAAATATTGAAAAGATGGACCACCAACGATGTCATAAATTTTACATTCCTAGCTGAGGTGAGCTTGTTTTTTTTAACAAATGAAAGCAGGCATTGAATTGAAGCAGTTGCCTGAAAAGTTGCTGAAAGCTATTTATTAGATATAGTTGATGTTGTTGTGTTTACATGAGGTACCATCACATGCAAAGTTGAGCATGTTAATTCAATTCAATTCATCTTTATTTCTATAGCGCTTTTATAATGTAGATTGTGTCTAAGCAGCATAACATAGACGTTCTAGAAAATTGAAAATTGAGTCCAGTTTTCAGAGTACAAGTTCAGTTTAGTTCAGTTCAGCGTGGTTTAATTTTCACTGCTGAAAGTCCAAACACCGAAAAGCAAATCCATCGATGCGCAGCTCCACAAAACCAAGCAAGCCAGTGGCAACAGTGGAACAAAACGTCACCAATTGACGAAAGTTCAAGAAAAAACCTTGAGAGAAACCAGGCTCAGTTGGGCATGACCATTTCTCCTCTAGCCAAACTTCCTGTGCAGAGCTGCAGTCTAGGTGCCGGAGGCTGGAGAACGCTGGACGTCCATCGTGGAGAAGCTGCAGGTGTGAGTAGGTCACTGGCAGGCTGGCCCGCGAGATCAATGCATAGACTCGTCTGTGACTGGGGTCTTTCAGGAGTCAGTTTCAAGCTCTCCAGTCCTCCATGACCACCACAGCATCTGCTCAGGATACAGCCTGGTCCAGGATTATCGAGAGCCTGGGATAATGAAAAACAGACTAACATAAGTGTAGATGCTGTTCAAATTGTTATGTCTTTTGGGAAGTCTCCTGTTGCCTTAATTAGTGCAGCCTAACAATTCTAACAGTTTTGCTCCAACCCTGATTAAACACAGCTGATCCAACTAATGAAAGTGTTCATGACTCTTTTGAATACGATTATTTCGATTAGCGATCAGTGTTTGATTAGGATTGGAGCAAAACTGTGCAGAGCTGCGGCCCTCCAGGAATTGAGATTGAGACCTATGCTTTAGAGGATTCGGATTTCAAAAGCATTTGTGTTTTATGTGTATGCCAATGCAAAGAGATGTGTCTTTAAACTAGTTTTAAACTGACAGAGTGTGTCTGCCTCCCGAATTGTGCTAGGAAGGCTGTTCCAGAGTTTAGATGCCAGATATGAGAAAAATCTACTGCCTGGGAAAGATTCTGGGATTAATCAATTGTCCAGAATTAATTGAGTGTAGTGGATGTGAGGGGCTGTAATGTTAATTTGAATAAGGCCCAATCCCAATTCTATTTTTGTACCCCTTGTATTTTCTTACCCCTTGGTTTTGAGTGTGGTCTTGAAAAATCTTCGTTCGAAGGGGTATCTACTCCTTGCCCTTAGCCCTACGCCTTCAAGCTAAAGAGAATTGGGACAGTAAAGAGTAAGGGGAAGGGCTAAGGGGTAAAATTAGGATTGGGTCTAAGTATTTGTTTTTTGTAGCTTGCTCTACATTAGGTTTGCTGATTCAGCAACCTCCATTCATAGAAACACACCCCGAAGGTGTGTGCAGGAACCTATCCCAGCAATCATCTTCTTTTTAAACAATCCCTTCTTCCTCTTTGCCAGTTTAAACAATCAGCAATTGATCATATGTACACAATGTTCTCTTTTCCATGATGTACCTTAGTGAATCTGATCCCCCTCCACCTGCTGAGCAGCACAATCAATATCAGCACTGGAAAACTCAGTCTTGTGCCAAACTACCTTTTTTTTCCATCATTGAGATCAAAGTGGGAGGTCATGGAAGTTTGTTTGCACAGGGAGCAATAAATTTTTCTTGAAAACAAGGCAATAAAAACGTGTTCCTGTGTCATCATGTGCCACGCATTTACTCTCTTTTGTTGTTGCTCTGCGTGTGTGTTTTGGGATAATCTGTTTGTCTTTGGACTTAAGTGATTTGGAAATGAAGCAGATCGTTTCAGTCAAATGAGACACTCTTTCTTCTCCCCCCAACCTAAACTCAGCCATGTGTGCTCAAGTTCTGAGATAACGCTGTTCCTTTGTTTTATGATAAAAACTTGTTTTTTTTTCCCAGTGGAACATTATGATAACTTGAACAATACAAGAATTTGATGAATAGTGATGGTGATGAATGGCCCACTTTGTTTATAGTTTTCATTGAAAATAAGTTCTAATCATATGTGACGTGTCCATTTTATTTTCATTATTTTTGCTTTTAGTTCGACGGTACCCAGATAGCATACGAATGTGGGCCACTTTAGGCAGTTATGCAGCACTGGTGGTATTCCTTCGGCCCAGACAAAATGAATGTGAGCCTGAAGTGGCCCACCTATACAATGGCAAAGAAGGACCAAAGATTTAAATTCATATATGGGCCATTTAAGCCAAAGATTTGGCACTTATGGCAAAATGTAATCTGAATGTGAGACTAATGTGGCCCATGTGGAAAATAATAAATTTGGCCCAAATGATGGAGGACAAATGTGGGCCACAGTTGGCAAAAATGTGGCATAGTCATTTAAGGGTAATCTTGGTCTAAACCTAATGTGGCTCACACGTGTAGGTGCAAATGTTGTTCAGTTATCTTAAGACATATGTGGGCCACTTTTGGCAAATATTTGGCACAGTTCTGGCTAATGTGGCTGTGGCTGTGAGCCTAAAGTAATGTGGCTGTGAGCCTAAAGTGGCCCAGAGAAGATATGGCAAATGTGGCCCAGTTATCTTAAAACATATGCGGACCACTTTTGGCAAGTATTTGGAACAGTAATGGGTCATAACAGGGGTGATAATTATAGGGGTCAAACCATATCTCTTTGAAATGGCAGATATGGGTAGTAATATACACTGTAAAACTTTTCGTTGTAAATTGACAGAATAATACTGGCAGTTGGGTTGTCAGCCACATACTGTGTTTTAACAGTCCACTCCAGTAGTATACATTCACAGTATATTACTGTTAAAATACATTTTTACACTGTTTTTACAGCTCAAACCTTTAACCCTTTAAACCCTACAGCAAAATTCTCAGTTTTAAATGAACACTTCCATATGTCCACACTACTGAGTGCTCAAGAAACAGCTGAAGATAATGGGTTATAAAATAGAGAAACATAGACTAAAGTCACCATCATGGAGAAAAGTGTTTGCTTTAGTTGGGCTCATAGCCCTGAACCTCTTAATATAAATTTTATTTTGGGCTGCTGTAGCTTTTAAGAACTTTGCTTGAAAAGTTTATTCATTACAGCAAACAAGCCAAGTTAAAAAAAAATAATAAATTAAGTAAGGGACAACCTGTGATGAAATAATTTAATTCACTGATGTTAACCAATGTTTAATCCATTATTAGAAGTAACGTAATAACATGCTTGCATGTGTCACAGAATTACGAAGGTTTATAAACTAAAAAAAATTCTATGGTTCAGCTTCTGCTCACAGAGACATCTGTAATCAGCGTATGAACCTCAACAATGATGACAATTAACAAAATGAACAAACATCACAAACAGGATACTAAAAGTGACAAAATCAACAACGTCAACATAAACAGCAGAATCAAAAGCAAATAATGAAAACTGTAGCATCAATAAGCTATAGAATGTATTCATACTGCAATGCATGCTGGGATTTTTGTCCTTTATCACACCCAGCAAGTATAAGTTGTAGGCCGGATCTGGGCCAGAATAAAAGCAAACTGTGGCCCAGAATAGGGTCAGATTTGGTTGAATTCTGGCTAATATGTGGTATTGCTTTGACTTAATTGTGGCCCAGATCTGGCAAACAGGAGCAGACTGCCCAAGTGCCATCATTCCATGCGGTATGTGGGCCGGATGTAGGTGTCTGGTGTGGGCTGGATTTGATCCACATGAATTTTGCTAGCTGGGTATGGATGTATAGGGAACCATAATCAGGAGGTAAGGGACCAGCAGGCATCTTAATGTCAAAACAGCATCAAAAAACACATCATGAAACATAACAAACATGAAAATTGCAAATCGATTTGATGCAGATCGACTACCTTGATGTCAAAATGACATCAAATTGACATCTAACATTAGCGTCAAGTGGATGTTTAGGTTTTGAGATAAAATTGATTAGCATTTTTCATCCGTTTTTTTATTACATTACGCTTGATTTGATGTTTTTTTTTTTTTAAATCATAGTTCCTGCTGGGGAGGAAAAGAAAGGATTCCAAGCCAATATTTGAACACTGTACACCACACTTTTGGCCCATTTCCACTGAGTTGTACAGTACAGTACAGTACGGTACGGTATGGGTCATCTTTATAAGGCTTGCGTTTACACTCCCAAAAGGGTACCGATGCGTGGTGTACGACAAAGTTTCAGTCAACATCATTCTCGCTCAAGGAAATGTCAAAGTAAAGCTGTATGGGTCGTTCACATATCATATGAGAAGTGCTTCTCACACAACAGATGCTTTATACACATAAATACTTGTGTATAAAAGTTCCTTACTAACCTTTCTATGAGCATGATTTGATTATAACTGCAGTTCAGTGATTGTACGAAATAGCCTACTGTAACATCTGCAAATATATAAAATAAATAAATAAATGCTACATATATGAACACATACAGACCCTTACAGTCTCCGATATGTTACCAATTACAGAAAAACTGCACACAGCATACATTTAGTCCTTATTTAGGTTCAAAACAACACGCAACATACAGTATAGCCCACAGTCAGAGCAAACCTCTCATCTGTATCTTTATTCTTCGCCAGCACATGTAACCTCTTGTTACAAAAGTAATTCCATCATTCCGAGTTCATAATAGTACAAAAGGTGATGGTAATAGTTAAGCATGGCAGTTTGTTCATGTTTTAGGTTGCTGAAACAATCATTTGCTTCTTTGTTTTTTCCGGCTTCTCCTTTGTCTTTTCACGATTCACTTTCGTGTTTGTTCGTTTCTGAAAAGATCGAGTGTCAGAAGAACTTCATTAATAACGCGCAGGTTATTATTATCAGCTCAAGAAGTTCATTATTTTAAATATAGACACGCAGTGAGCACAAGCAAGAAAGCAAAACCATTCGTGGTTTAGACGGCATTGTAAACAACTATGGGGCACAGCGTAGATTTTGTTTTTTTTCTTGGATTTGTGGCTGTTCATCAAGACGACGACAAGGTTTGTTTAACCATGGCTCATTATTATATGCATATATTATTACGGTGTAATGTCTCGACTGTTTATTTAAAAATGGTGCTTCCTTTGTTTTCATTCTCCTGCTTGTGCACAAGCTAGTGACCAGAGGTGGGTAGAGTATCCAAAATCTATACTCAAGAAAAAGTACAAGTACTTGCGGAAATCTTTACTCAAGTAAAAGTAAAAGTTACTCGAGTAAGAGTAAAAAAGTATCTGATGAAAAAAATCACTCAAGTAAATAGTTACTAGTTACTTTTCATTGTGTGTGTGTATATATATATATATATATATATATATATATATATATATATATATATATATATATATATATATATATATATATATATATATATAAATTGAATATTAAACTGAATTATTTGCCCCCCTGTTTATTTTTCCTCCAATTTCTGTTTAACGAAGAAAATATTTTTTCAACACATTTCTAATCATAATAGTTTTAATAACTCATTTCTAATAACTGATTTCTTTTATCTTTGTCATGATGACAGTAAATAATATTTACTAGATATTTTTCAAGACACTTCTATACAGCTTAAAGTGACATTTAAAGGCTTAACTAGGATAATTAGGTTAACTAGGCAGGTTAGGGTAATTAGGCAAGTTATTGTATAATGATGGTTTGTTCTGTAGACTATCGAAAAAAAAAAGCTTAAAGGGGCTAATAATATTGACCTTAAAATGGTCTTTAAAACAATTTAAAACTGCTTTTATTCTAGCCGAAATAAAACAAATAAGACTTTCTCCAGAAGAAAAAAATATTGTTAGACATACTGTGAAAATTTCCTTGCTCTGTTAAACATCAGTTGTGAAATATTTAAAAAAGAAAAATAGGTTTAATAATTCTGACTTTAACTGTATATATATATATATATATATATATATATATATATATATATATATATATATATATATATATATATATATATATATATATATATATATATATACTGTTTATTTATATATATATATATATATATATATATATATATATATATATATATATATATATATATATAATTACCATTTTCACACAACCTCTCCAATGCGACGCCTCGCGATATTTGCAGACAACAAGTTATGTGAATCATATTTATTATCATTTGGCAGTAACGGAGGAATGCCACCAAATGTACCGAAGTAAGAGTAATGATTTTTCTCTAAATTTACTAAAAGTACACATTTTTAAATGTACTCAAAAAGTACACGTTACCCAACAATTTTATTCAAGTAAATGTAACAAAGTAAATGTAATTTGTTACTACCCACCTCTGCTAGTGACGTATCTCTGTAAACCAACAGCGTTCAGCTGCCTGTCTTGCTCCGCCTTTTTGGCACCCTTTTGTTGAGCTAGGTACCCTTCCGAATAGGTACCCAAAAAGAGTTACGATACGGATCGCTTTTTGGTACTTTTTGACAGTGGATAGTGTACCGAACCGTACTGTATTGTACCACTCAGTAGAAACGGGCCATATGGCCCTGTTTACACCTGGTATTACTGTTTTGGACAACTGGATCACAGATAGGCCAGAGAAACTCGTTCTCTGCTGCGTTAATCTGCCATTTTTTGATTCATTTTGACCACTTTCCTAACTTTATTTCCTTACCACTAGAGGTGATTGAAAGTGGATAAGCTCTTAATATTTTAGATCGTGTTTACTGTAAACATGACCAATATGTGCACAATGATATTAACTTTTAAATATAAAAAGCAAAACACATTAAACGTAATGCATTTTGAGTACAATGAAAGGTTTTGTGGAAAGGCATTCGGCTGGGTTTAAAAGCAGCATCTAGAGAAATTAATTCATTAATTTTGCTTCAGCTTAGTCTTTAGCTTTTAGCTAGTCACCTACTGTATAGTGCATGTCTTTGGACTGTGGGGGAAACCAGAGCACCCTGAGGAAACCCACACCAACACAGGGAGAACATGCTACTCCACACAGAAATGCCAACTGGCCCAGCTGGGACTCGAACCAGTGACCTTTTTGCTGTGGACTGACAGTGCTAACCATGGAGCCACCGTGCCACCGATCTACAGAAATAAATAAATAAATAGAACAAAGCCCTGTTTATAGTCAAATTATGTTTTTCGTTCTCTTTAAAACCAGGTCTGAAATTTTAAGTCACATTAAGTTTTTTTAAAAAATCAATAGATTTGTTTTGATGTAAACCTATTCAAACTATGCACAAGACAGACCTGGAACATCTGCTGTGCCTTCATTTTCAGTTCATAAACTTGTTGCCCAAGGCAGAAGAGGAGTACTACAACATGTGTTGAAATTTTTAACAGCTCAAGAACAAAGAGCTTACTCACCTGTTCCTCTGGCTCCTCCAACCCAAAACAAAACAACATGGGTGGCTGCCAACACTTCAAGCACAGATATGTTTTGTCCTGAATTTTTTCCCTACACTGTAAGCATATGGAAACACCTTCGCCCAGCAGTCTTCTGACAACAGTACAATGACGAAGCATTAACAAGAAAACTGGAACCACATTGGAGCATTAAAAGCTTACTTCTCCACTTTAAGCCATGGGTGACCTGAGACCTCAATGTAGTTTTTGAGCTGTCCCAAATGTCACCTTTAACCCTTAAAGTCCACACTCAAGAACATATGACATAATGCTGCAAATAAACATCCTTTGAAACAAAGAATGACAAATGGGACACCCAGCATCTTTTGTACGTCACAGATACATGCAAATGACCAAAGTGCACTATAAATCCTCTTCAAATGTGTCATTCAGGATACAGCCTTTGAGTTTTTAAGCCTTAAACTAGGCCCTGTTGGCATCTGTAAGTATGTTACAAAAGATGATTTGCTTAACTGTATACCTATTGTATATACAGTATACACAATGTGTTTCAAGCATAGTGATCAAATATTGCACCAGGTAAATACAGGTACTCAGTCATAGGAATTAGCAACCAACACCAGAACCAATTTCTCCCAGACCATTTACTTGTGTTTGCACCATCAATAGGAATTCTCAAGTGATGTAAACTGGACTCAACAAAATCTACAATTGATGGTGGGAGGCCCCATAATGGAGGAGCACATAGCTGAAGGTATGTTTTGTTGTGTTTTATGATAATAAAGATGGAGCATAAAAATATATGTAATTTAGCGAACAGGAAAAAGAGGGACTAAATCACCTATGCCAGCTTGCTACATATCATCTAGCCCAGGCATGGGCAACTTTGGTTCTAGAGGGCCATTATCCTGCAAAATTTAGCTCAGGAGTGTCCACACTCAGTCCTGGAGGGCGACTGTCCTGGAGAGTTTAGCTCAGGGGTGTTCACAGTCCGTCCTGGAGGGCCACTGTCCTGAAGAGTTTAGCTCAGGGGTCTCCACACTTCAACCTGGAGGGCCACTGTCCAGCAGAGTGATGGATTCAGATTTCTGCCTTCCAATATGTCCCAGCATGAATTAACGTTTATCCTTTTCTTATTCTTAATGTAAAAATGTTCAGTGTCCTTGTTCCTTTCTTTCTCTGTCTATTTTAACTTTATTTTTCAGGAGCCATGAAACCAGGTCACCCTGATGACTGGAAACAACTGTTTCTATTGTTATTACTATGAGTTAATACTGTCTAAAGTGATGGTTAATTCTTTTAAAGTGATTTCCTTTTTATGCAAAATAGACTTTGTGTGTAGTAAGTATATGGCAGCCTGAATGCCGTTTATACCAGTTTTGAACTTGTTTGATAAGACATTTGAGAGTACGAAGAAAAAATCTTGGGGTTTTATAACAGATTGTCTCTTGCCTGTGTATATGCATCCCATGGGTCAGTTCTACAGGTCTGAGACCAGCTCTTAATTGTCTACGGGAGACCTGACCCTAGCCTTCTGATTCCATCCCTATCTGGACTCAGATACAACCCCGCATTGACGTACATATTTAGAATTGTCTATCTTTGCCATGACCAATCATAACAGTTTACCGGAATCACACCCTTTCTGGTCTTGTGTAGAGGGTATAATTGTTGTTGATTTACGATTGTAAGCAGAGCGGCCTAGGAACTCATTGCGAGTGTTGAAGCTGGCTTCTGCTGATGAAACTGCAAACGATCTTCAGTAAACGTTATTTATTTGAATCTCTGACTCCGGCTCTTCTTCATCTGACAGACTGGTCATTCTTTGGGTTCAAACTGTAAATTATCCCTACAAGAGTTTAACTCAGGGGTGTCCACACTCCTGGAAGGCCACTGTCCTGTAGAGTTTAGCTCAAGGGTGTCCTCACTTGGTCCTGGAAGGCCACTGTCCTGCACAATTTAACTAAGGGGCGTCGACTCTTAGGAGGGCCACTATCTTGCAGATTTTAGCTCCAACTCGTCTAAAAACACCTACCTGGAATCTTCTAGTATGACTAGTAAACCTTAATTAGCTGTCTCAGATGTGTCTAGAGTTGGAACTAAACCCTTAAAACAGTGGCCCTCCAGGAGCAAGTTTAGATACCGCTGGCTTTGCACCAACCATAATCAAACTCATCTACTCATCACTTTTTAGTGACATTGAAGGCATTTAAAAGTTTGTTCATGTGTGTTTGATTAGGGTTGGATCAAAACTCTGCAGGACAGTGACTCTTTAGGACAGAAGATCCCTCATCTAGACTGAGGCCCTGTCCACATAAACATGGGCATTTTCAAAAACTCAGTTTTTTTCAGTGTGGTTTGTTCCATTAATTTACAGGAAAACAAAGTATCGGGTGACTGAAACCAAAAACTTTCTGAAAACTTTGGCCATGCGGATGATTTTCAGAAACTCTAGTTACAGTGGGGTTATGTGGCCACTAAAAGAGTTTTTGCCTCATAACATTAGTGTGCATGCTGTTTTCTCCTTTGGATTGGCCAACATGGCTGGGTTCACACAGTTTTATTGTGCTTGATTAGAAATTGTTTTGGATAGCCAGGAGATAATTTAGTTTCATAAATGGGATTCAAGTTGTTGTGGTGCGAACACACCAAAATAAAAGACAACAACAAAAACAAAAGGGTTCTTCTAAAAAAAAAAAGTTCTAGGAACTGTGAAAGAGTTCCTCCAGTCAGAAAGCCTAATTTTATTGCACTTTAGAATATACAGAAGTACAGTCCCTGGAAATCGAACCCATGGCCTTGGCATGTATTATGCCTAGACTTTTTGATTAAGGTGATCCATGTGAGGTACTGGCTCATTTAAAGTCTTGCTTTTAAACCAAGAAAATAAGCTTGCTTGGCAAGACTACCTTTAAAACCTTTTCCATTTCACTTACCACATTTTGCTGGTGAGTAGCACAAACCCACAAGATAGACCATCACCAAACCACAGCACTAACCAAAGGATATCTCAGTCTGTCCCTGTTATAATCTCCAGCAATCATTCAATCCAGCACACTAAGGAGCATGGGGGAAGTCAAACGGTTGGCTCCCCTCCCACAACCACCGGCACTGCACGTTTCCCACACAGCACTGCCAGAACCTTTGACCTTAGAGCCCCAAAAAGGTTAGGCTAAACAGGACCACCCTGGCAGGCTTACAGGGGCGCCCCTGGGGAGATTCACCCCTCCTCCAGCCTCAGCAAGCGACTTGATCATCCGCACGGTGCTCAGGGCTGAATAGACCTATTTCAGGGGGTGGACTCTGTTGTGGGAGCAGTAGATGTGAGCAAGGGTTTGGGTTGACACAATGTCTGCTTGCTTTCACTGGGTAATTGATCTCACTGGCTTCATGAAGTGCTGTTGGAAGAACAGTCCGACTCTAAATGCTGACATCTGTCCTTATTTCCCTTATAGAGGGGCCCGTATACATGGCTATGGGCAGATCAGGTTCAGCGTTTCAGAGTACAGAGTAGGGTGAACTCAACCTTTAGCAACTAGTAGCGAAAATTTATTCACTGCAAAGTAACTGCTACTGGAAGAGAAAATCACAAGATCCATTGTACTTGTTCCAGTCAAGCTGATAGGTGAACCAAACCAAAAGTATTTGCTTGATAAATTACATTTTCAGGGCTATTCTTTTATAATGTACTATGTTTGTTATTGAATTATTTAATTCTTATGTGTTCTAAATAAATTTAATTAATATTTATATTAAGGCCCTTTAAATAAGCCCCTTTCTGGCTATTGGATTCCTTTTTGAGAAAATCTTGCTGATGGCTAATGACATTTGATCTCATTTTTATTATATTAAAGTTAGAAGCAGCTTAGTATTTTGGCAATAGTAGTTTGCACTTTGGCACAAACTACAGTTACCATGGTAGATTTATGTAAGTTGTAACTGCAAAAGTACATACAAATAAACATTAGAACAATTCACTTTAAGATTTGTTTTCGTTACTAACTGAACATTTATACTGTACGTTTTTGGAGTGAGATGTGTAAATCTCAGCTGTCCACCCCCAAATCTCTCTTTATCACTTGCAATGTAATGCTCTCAGGGGTTTCTCACCACACGACAAGAGGCCTAATAAAGCTGCCGGATTTCACTTTACGCTTTCTGCCTGTTAATCTCAATCACCTGGGACTTCCACATTAGCTAGAAAAGCAATAACTTCTGGGCCAATGAAGTTACAGGTGTACAAATTGGTTCCCATGGTAGGCTTTACTGTTTATAAAAGGAAATTTACACACTCTTTAACAGAGACATTAAGATCAGTGTTCGAACTATATCGTGGCCTCTGAGGGAGCCCACATTTTTTCTAACGATGAGGGAGGGTTTGGTTTGGAGTCCCTAGCCACAATGATGTAGTAGTTTATAAAACACACAAGATCCCTGTCCTTAAACAGAAATGTATGAACCAAAAACCATAAATATAAAATAAATATTTATATAATTGTAACTAATTTTACAATGTAGGCTAAATAAACCAAACCCCACGATAGTTTCGGTTTACTTTCTCGCTAAAAAGTGCTTGTTTTCCCATCAATAACTGTTTTGACCCTTAAAAATATCTTTTGAGGGATTTATTTTTACATGCACAAACAACAGCAGCCTAAACAACAGAACCCTGATGTCTAATTTTGCCTGCAGTGTTTCTGTGAGAGGAATACATTCAGTTATTTAAAATCAACAAACACGAATAAGGACAGCATTATGCTTTTTTATTTTACATAGGCCTATAGAATGTCATGGGATCTTACTTTTCACTCCGGTAAAACATAATCGCAAATTGGAAAAGGAAAGAAACACCATTCAAAGGGCTTCCATTTTGTCAAGTTTACCTGCTTTCAGTTTAATTGTCCTACATGTTTACAGCAATGTCATGGTCTTTAAAAAAAGATCATTGTATTGGCCTACTGTATTAAGGCTCGTACACACCAGAACGCTTTTCGTTTGAGTTTATCGTCAACGTTTTTCGAGATGTTTTTCTGGATTCAAACCCAATTGATTTTCACTGGCGTCGAGCAGAAGCATATGTAAAATCACTCTTTGACGTTAGATGGCGCTACACAACTTTAAGCTTCTGACACCCGCTTGTAACACAGAAGAAGAAGACAGAAAGTTAACACACTTCTTGGCTGTTTCTCAATATGCGGTCTTCAGCGGTCTTGCGTCCTCGTGTTCTCATGTAACGTCATCATCAGCTGCCAAAGTTCAGTTCCAATACTCAAGACCGCAAGAACAGAGGACGCGTGAAACTTCCCGGATGTGTTCTTGATATCGAGGACGCACCGATGCAGACTTGAGCACCGATCTCGCTCTAGAAGTCCCAGAAGTCATTGCGACTGGAGGTGGGAAGCGCAGCATTTTATTTAGATTTATTATTAAAGTTCAGAGATATGACTTATTTACCTCAGGAGTTTCCCTAAATTAGACGGTGAATATAAACATCACCATGGACATCTTAATAAAGGAATAAACATATTAAGGGTGTTTGTTTGCTGAAATTCGTATTAAAATATGTTTATTTACATTGTGCAACGTATATTTATAATGTTTTTATGCCTAGTATATATTTTGAAAAGGGGAAAAACAATAAATCGTGGTATAAATGCTGTAATGTTTAAATAATTAACACGTGAAGGTCACATGACCATCAGGAAGAACGCAGCATCTCATTTCTCAGAGGACGCCTTCTCTGTTCTCGTGGTCTCCCGAGTTCGTTCTTCTGAGGACACCTGGCAAGACCGGTCTCCACAAGAATGCAAGTCCGTTCTCTGCGTTCTTGGAATTGAGAAACAGCCCTTGTTAAAGTTACTGGCAATTCGAGCAGGCATAGATGGTTCAAGTAGCAGCTCCAGAAATGATTATTGTTCACCAGTGCAATAAGCAGCTCCACGTTCATATCAACTATAAGCATCTTCTTCAATGTGCGCTCGCATTGACAGTTTTGTGCTTGAGCGCCTCCAAGTGCTGTTTACTGTAACTTCAGCAGCTCTGTGCACGTGAACAAAAGTGCCAGTCTGATTGGTGGAGAAGGTTTTATGTATACATTAAAGCAGGGGTGATTAACCCCCTTCCCTGAAGATCGACCTTCGAGTTTTCAGTTGCAGCCCATATCAAGCACACCTGCCTGTAATTATCAAGTGCTCCTCAGGTTCTAATTAATTGGTTCAGGTGTGTTTGATCAGGGTTGGAGCTGAAATCTGCAGGAAGGTCGATCGCCAGGAACAGGGTTGGTCAACTATGTATTGAAGCATCTGGCTGTCAGTCTTTGACATGACTGGACTTTGCTCTGCAGCGCCCCCACACCTTGATGCTCATGACAAGAATAGCTTGTGTAGTTATCTCTTTTTTTAAAGTGAGGTGTAAATCGCAGTAATGCATAAATTAATGATATTTTTACACTTTTACACATAATAATCCATGATCACATTACACAATATTGAAATCGGACATCAAAATAACACATTGTCAATATTTTTTAACCCCCCCCCCCCCCCCCCCCAAAATTTCACAAATCATGTTTTCAGGGGAGCCCATGCCTTATTTAGGGGAGCCGAGCTCCCCCTAGCTCCCCCGTAGTTTGCACTCTGATTAAGATAATTCAAAAACAATCAATTATCCGTTCAATCGAGGTCAATTTTTGGTCATTCTATAGATCATTCCCCTCCACACAGTTCTATTAATCACAGCTTCTTTGAGTTCGCGCATGCTCATGGTGGTATCAGATTTGAAAGTATCGAGCCAATGAGTTCTTGGGCCTTTCCTCCTACTTCCACTGACCATTCCCAGCATGACGACATTCTAGAGTGAATTGCTACACATGACATGGACAAAATAGGATCATTTTTGTCTGGTAATCTTGGCTTCCAGTGAGGTCTTGATGCACCCTAGGACTTCTTTGTTGGTGATTCTTGCTGTCCACAGGATGGGCAACAGTCTCCTCCAGCATCATAACTGGAAGGCATTGATCTTTCGTCTGTTTGTCTTCTTGATCGTCCAAGTCTCGCAGCCATAGGTTGCTCTGGGGAAGACGGTCACGTTGACTAGCTTTGCTTTAGTTGCAGTGCTGATATCCTAAGGCTGATGCAGAACGCGCGTATAAATCACGATATATGCACGTAAATAGACGCGCAAACATTTGAGTATACTTGCTTCATTCGCGCATCAAAATCCGCTTCATTTGCGCGTCAAATCCGCTTCATTCGCGGATTCACTTCAGAAGAGACGCAGATTCGCATTATGGGCAGGGCTTCTGTCTGCACGGTGACTGTAGCTTCGTTGCTAAATGGCTAACATGGATTTTATTGAGAAAATAACTGTGTTTATGTGCTTTTATGAAGGCTGAAAAACAGTGTTGATTCGTTTGGAGCCGTGTCTGAGTCCACTAGATCCTTTCCCTGCTGAAAAATCCAGCTTAAACCAGCCTAGGATGGTTGGCTGGTTTTAGCTGGTCGACCAGCCTGGTTTTAGAGGGGTTTTGGCCATTTCCAGGCTGGTTTCCAGACATTTCCAGCCTGGTCTTAGCTGGTCAGGCTGGATAATGACCAGCTTAAACTAGCTAAAACCAGCTTGACCTGCCTGGTTTAAGCTGGACATAGCTGGTTTTGGCTGGTCAAGCTGGTTTTAGCTGGTCAAATCCCAGCCTGACCAGCTAAGACCAGGCTGGAAATGGCTGGAAACCAGCCTGGAAATGGCCAAAACCCCTCTAAAACCAGGCTGGTTGACTAGCTAAAACCAGCCAACTAGCTTAGGCTGGTTTAAGCTGGATTTTTCAGCAGGGTTCACAGGTGCGCCCAGCTCTGTGAGCTCATAAACTCCTCTAGAAACTTAACCTGGATGATGGAAGCATTCAGCGGTGCTTTTGACTGAGCCCAGCCCAGTTTGATGAACTGTTGTCGGTGTGTGCTGGAGGATTTTCCCCTGGGACACCCTCAACAGGCGCTACGTCATAATCACGCCCCCACAAGAGCTAGCGTCTGATTGGTTAATGCGGCGCGAATGTCCACCAAAGTTCAAATTTTTTAACTCGAGCGATTTGTGCGATTTGCGAGTTAAGTGCGTCAAACACACAAAGCGCTCCATTCGCGCGTATTGCGCCATTCGCTCCACGCAATTCGCTCCGCAGGATGTTTATTCACGTCTTTGCATTGACTTAACATGTAAATCACTCGCGCTTGACGCTTCTTCCGTGTCTGGTGTGAACGCAGCATAACATACTGAGGCAGAACTAGTTCAGTTTATATCTTTTTATGTACTGCAGGACCTCAATTTTCCTATATCAAAATTGTATTTGCATGTCAAACTTTGATTGAATCCACACATTACAGCATTGTGCTAGCAACACTGCTTCAGGGTTTAGGAATGCAAGAACTGGTTAAACTGTATGTACCTTCAATGCTATGCAAAGTATTTTAGATCAGGGTGCTCAGCCCTGTTTCTGGAGATGGACCTTCCTGCAGATTTCAGTTGCAACCCATATCAAACACACCTGCCTGTAATTATCAAGTGCTGTTCAGGTCCTAATTAATGGGTTCAGGTTTGTTTGATCAGGGTTGGAGCTGCTTTAGATGATATGATGTCCCATTCTCAAAATTTCTTAAAACAAAGCTCCCCAAACATGTTTAAATAGGCATGTGAAAAATAGAGACAGTTCCATGATTGTTGTCTCATCAGACGGTTAGATCCCTGGGAGAGCTGACAGCAGGATGCAGGAATGTGCCGGCAGGTAGCGGAGGGGCCCAGGAAACAGTGGGACATAGACATCCGTGCTGTTGAACAATGGAAGCCGTGTGTGGGTGCGGTAAAAAAAAAAGCCCCTGGGAGAGAGGAGGGAAGATCAGGTTTCACAGCCCCACTTACCTGCTCAGTTCAACACACACTTCAAAGAGAGAAGGAGAGACAGCAGGTTCAATGTGTACCATTCATAGAAACCAAAAAGGGGTTGGTGTGCATGCTTTTGTGTTAACATGTGCATGTGTGTGCCTACAGCGAAAAGCTGTTCATCAATTGTCATAAAAGAGAAGTAAGAGGGGGAAGTCCACTCTATTGTGTGACACTCTGGTGCTGTTTACACTAATATGTTACATGTTGTTATGGTTATGCTAAATTGTCCATAGTGTGTGTCTGTGTGTGAATGTAAGAGTGTATGGATGTTTCCCAGTTATGGGTTGCAGCAGGAAGGGCATCTGCTGCGTAAAACATATGCTGGATAAGTTGGTGGTTTATTCCGCTGTGGCAACCCCTGATGAATAAAGAGACTAAGCCAAAAATAAAATGAATGCATTAATGAATAATGTGATTTTTTTTTTCTGAAATGCAACAAACCCTGCTGAAAAATCCAGCTTAAACCAGCCTAAGCTGGTTGGCTGGTTTTAGCTGGTCAACCAGCCTGGTTTTAGAGGGGTTTTGGCCATTTCCAGGCTGGTTTCCAGCCATTTCCAGCCTGGTCTTAGCTGGTCAGGCTGGAAAATGACCAGCTTAAACCAGCTAAAACCAGCTTGACCAGCCTGGTTTAAGCTGGACATAGGTGGTTTGACTGGTCAAGCTGGTTTTAGCTGGTCAACTCCTAGCCTGACCAGCTAGGACCAGCATTTAACAATCCTTCAACAGACATTTAACTGACTATAAGAAACTTTGCAAGTACATGTCAACTTACACTAACCCTAACCCTAACCCCAACCTAACAACCTACTTATAATCTACTGAGAATTAGTTGCAATGTATCTTAAATTCAACTAACAGACCGTCAAAATAAAGTGTGACCTTTACTTTAAATTGCTATAGTATTTTATTTTGGTGGCGCAGTGGTTAGCACAATCGCCTCACAGCAAGAAGGTCGCTGGTTCGAGCCCTAGCTGGGTCAGTTGGCAATTCTGTGTGGAGTTTGCATGTTCTCCCTGTGTTTGTGTGGGTTTCCTCTGGGTGCTCCGGTTTCCCCCACAAGTCCAAAGACATGTAGCATAGCTGAATTGGGTAAGCTAAATTGGCAGTAGTGTATGTGTGTGAATGAGTGTATGGCTGTTTCCCAGTGATGGGTTGCAGCTTAAAAGGCATCCGCTGTGTTAAAAAAAGCTGGATAAGTTGGTGGTTCATTCTGCTATGGCAACCTCTGATTAATAAAGGGACTAAGCCAAAAAGAAAATAAATGAATGAATGAATTAAATTTTTCCTGTGGGCACAACACTACATAGTTTTGAGTCATTGCAATGGCAATCCTAGATAGTTATTAATTGTTCCAAGTCACAATTAAACTACTGTTCAACCTTTATATGCTCCCTCTGAGCCAAATAATGAGAAAGAACCAAATTTCCTACCACAGCTTTGCTGATGACACTCAGATCTACTTAGCCTTACTGCCTAATGACTACAGCCCTATTGACACTCTCTGCCAATGCATTGATGAAATTACAGTTGGATGTGCCAAAACTTTCTTTAGTTAAACAAAGAGAAAACTGAAGTCATTGTGCTTGGGAACAGAGATGAGGTTCTCAAGGTGAATGCTTATCTTGGCTCTAAGGGTCAAACAACAAAAAATAAGGTCAAGAATCTTGGTGTGACTCTGGAGTCAGATCTGACTTTCAACAGTCATGTCAAAGCAGTTAGTAAATCAGCATACTATCATCTCAAAAACATTGCAAGAATTAGATGTTTTGTTTCCAGTGAAGACTTAGAGAAACTTGTTCATGGTTTCATCAGCAGCAGGGTGGATTACTGTAACAGCCTCCTCACGGGCCTTCCCAAAAAGACAGTCAGACATTTGCAGCTCATCCAGAACGCTGCAGCCAGGATTCTGACCAGAAGCAGGAAATCAGAGCACATCACACCTGTTTTCAGGTCTTTACACAGGCTCCCAGTTACATTCAGAATAGATTTTAAAGTATTTTTACTGATCTATAAATCACTAAGTAGCCTAGGACCTCAATACATTACAGATATGCTCACTGAATACAAACCTAACAGATAACTCGGATCATATAAACTAGAAATTCCAAGAGTTCAGTCAAAGCAGGGTGAATCAGCCTTCATCAACTACACCCCTCGCTGCTGGAATCAGCTTCCAGAAATGATCAGATGTGCTCCAACATTAGGCACATTCAAATCAAGACTGAAAACACATCTGTTTAGCTGTGCCTTTACCGAATGAGCACTGTGCTACATCCGACAGATCACACTATTGTAACCTTGTTTTCATTTCATTCTTTTATAACCTGTTTTAACACATTTTAATCTGTTTTTAATAATAAAAGCACTTTGAATTGCCACTGTGTATGAAATGTGCTATATAAATAAACTTGCCTTTCCTTACTAAATGGCCAAATCCAATGCTTATGAAATACTTTGAATTTAACAGGAATCTGTCTGTTTTAGCTCAGTGCAAATCAATATAAATACATTGGTGTGCTTACATGTTTGTGTTAGGTCATTTTTAAGCTCAAACACATCCAAACACATTAGCACAGTGGTGCTCAACCCTGTTCCTGGAGATCTACCTTCCTGCAGATTTCAGTTGCAACCCTGATCAAACACACCTGTCTGTAATTAATCAAGTGCTGTTCAGGTCCTATTTAATTGGTTCAGGTGTGTTTGATCAGGGTTGGAGCTGAACACTGTAAGAAGGTAGATCTCCAGGAACAGGGTTGAGCAGCCCTGCATTAGCATTTATACTATAAAAGCAAATAGATCAAATGCGTTGTCCACTATCTTTGAAAGTGATCCATCAAATAAACTTCATACAAGGTGTACACTCAACCTTAGAAAATGGCACTTCTCCTCAATAAGAATTTTTAACAGGTTAACTTATGATCTGAAGTATAACACATATCATCACCAATAAAGATATCCTCTTTCTGTATCATGGAGTTTACATAAAGACGTTTTTATTCGAAGCAACTAACAATGCTTGACAATAACACCCGCCAGCCCGCCAAATGCGGGTAGATTTCACCTGTTGCTGGTTAGACAGACACCCCCATTAGCCACTTTGGCTGGTTGAAAATATTTTTTAAATTGCCAGAGCTGCCTCGTCCCTAAAGATTAGAATGTTAGTTTAAGAATAACAAATGTGATCTTAGAATCAAGAAGCAGCACGACTGATAATTGTTCGCACGAGCAAAAGAAAGCAGGTGAATACCGAATGAGAGGATGATCAGGCGCACTGTGAGACACAGGCGATCCTCGCGCACTGACGTTGTGAGCGAGGCTCAGCTGATGTGAAGCGCGTGAGTGTTTAAAAGCTCCCGTTTCAAGAGTTCACACTTAACTGATGATTGATTATAAAGCTTGTTTGGCATGCTGTCCCGGGAGAGAGCCCTGAGCACATAAGATCCTTGAGCCTGGGGCTCCCTCCCGTTTGCAAGGTGAGAGGGGAGTTTGAGCTCAGGTAGATCTCGAGAACTCCCCTGCTGATGTAGGTAATGAACAAATAGTGCTTGCTCTTAAGAGATAATTACTTACTAGGAGCATGTCTATGGTGCTGATTTGGATTAGTCAATTAACTTAAGTTGCATGTTTTTGGACGGTGGGAGGAAACTGGGAAACCCGGGCGAAACCCACGCGAGCACTGGGAGAACGTGTAAACTCAGCACAGAAACGTTGGCTGGCTTGGTAAAGACTAGTACCAGTGATGTTCTTGCTGTGAGGCAACAGTGCTAACCACTGGGCCACCGTGCCACCCATCTAGGAAAGGAGGAGTAGGGGTGGAAGGCGGATTCTTCAAAACGAAAATGGCTGTTATATGGAACTTAAGGTATTTATAGTGGCTTAGGAATTGTCTGGTTGGTAAATCTTAAACTGATTAATGCGGGGCCGGCTACAAGCAATCATAAGCACGTGATCCTCTCAAAATTAGTTTATAAATAAACTTCACTTCCTTGCGCAAAACAACCATGCCTGGAAACGCAACTGGTGTGATTGTTTCTCTTTAAAATAGATTGGAAACAAAGCGGTGCTTGTGCACCCACAGTCCTGCTGCTTTCAAGAGATCTCCAGATTTTTTGTATGCAGCAGCTGTTGCTGCTTTCACTTTTACCATTCTTTGAACAGATTATTACTGGGCCTAACGTTAACCGTTTGCGTGTGATAATCCTTTCACTATTCCACACAGAATGTTTTTCACCGTTTTCTTTTGCATGCAGTTATTTTTGGTTTAATTGTCATCCTTTACAATAACATTGCTTATAATAGGTGATTTTTCTCAGAGATGGGTTGCAGCTGTAAGGGCATCCACTGCATAAAACATGCTGGATAAGTTGGCGGTTCATTCCGCTGTGGTGACCCCGGATTAATAAAGGGACTAAGCCGAAAAGAAAATGAGTAAATGAATAATAGGAGATTAACTCTCCATTTATTTTTAGTTATGATCTGGGACCTTTAGCCTGGACAAACTACCGTGTATAGTATTAGATAAATGAGAATAATATTTTTAAATGTCAATTGTCTTTTAAGAACATTTTTGTTAAATAAAAAGTGTATGTGATATATTTAGCTTGTTTTGACACATTTTTTTTTTTTAATTTGTGGCAAGGAAAAATTATTTTGGTGTGGCCAGAGAGATAAAAAAGGAAAATCCTTAGTGTTAAGCCTTAAAAAGTAATGTGAAATAAAATAAAATAAGTTAAGGAGGCATGTGGACATATTGCATAATTTAAGTAATTTTAGCATGCCAAAGTCAAATTTTATGCATTTAAAATATATTTTCCCAACAACAAAATTGTGTCTGGTGAAAATGGCGAGTGGCTAGTAACGTTGGAAAACTACTAGCCACAGTGGCTGGTGATCAAAGAAGTTAATGTCAAGCCCTGCCTATAACCTTTGTATTATTTGAATTATACCCTACTGTTTGAGCTACATCAGTGACAAGACAACTGTTTTGCCAAGAGCTGACAATATAAAGAAAAAAAAATAAAGAAATCTTCACCATCAAACAATGTGATTTTTCTGTGCTGCTATTTGCATTTGTTCAGGGAAACACTTTTATGTTTACAAGCAGAACAGTAGTGCATTTTTATTACCCTTTAAATTGCACATTGAAATTGCGTATTGAAAATATTCTAATTGAAATGCTGTCATTTTGCAAAAGCTTTTTTATTGACGCTTATAAAATTTGAATAAATTTGTAATAGAAATGTGTCTTGTGTGTGGTAATGAATACATTTTTTTTTACTCATGATGACAAACTCACAATGGTTTGGAACTACTTAAGGCTGAGTATATG
Source organism: Danio kyathit (assembly GCA_903798195.1). NCBI lineage: Eukaryota > Metazoa > Chordata > Actinopteri > Cypriniformes > Danionidae > Danio > Danio kyathit. Next base: position 11,726,739 of record LR812533.1, read on the forward strand.
ATGAATTTTGGGCTGAACTATCTTTAATATATTTTATTTATAAAGAGTTTAAATAAATAAAGTGCCCTTTTTTCCTCTTGAGCCACTGTCCCTCAAAATGTCTCCGCAGGTCCTTGATCATTAGAGATCACAATTAAGATTATCTAGTTCTCTGATTAATTGAACGTATACCAAAGCAAAGTGTGAAACTGGTTTCAGTCTGGTCAAAGGGCAACTTCAGCTAGACGCAGAAAGTTAAGAAGCTTAGGGTTCAGGAGGGTTTACTGTACAGGAGGTCAGTGGGTCTCTAATGGTGTGTGTGTGGCAACAGATGTCCAACTGAAATCTGAGAGCTTCAGTGATTTGCCAAAAACAACACTGACCTCACATCTGAGAAGCTTGCTTGGTTATTATTGTTGTTGATTATCTTTTAGTGGTTGCAAAGCGGCCTTAAAAGACTACTGGACTAAGATATCTAAAGGTTGGTTTATACTTCTGCGTCGAGTGATCGGCGTGACCCACGGCGCATGCCTTGCACATAGCCGTGCATTTATACTTCTGCGTGCTGTTTGTGCTGCTCTGCAATAACACTTCTGAAACGCTAGCTGGCAGTAGGTTATGTTATGTTCAGGGCTTAATTTGTCCAACATCTCTGAAATCTGATCCGGCACCTCATTTTACCGATCCACCTTCCTCAACTACCCTTCTCCCCCGTCCGCTGTTCACTTTCGCTTTCTTCCGTGACTCCCCAACCCTCTTCACTGTCGTCCGCGACACCCCCGCCCCGCTCACTTTCGTCCGCGACACCCCTCCGCCAACCACCGCAGGTTAACAGGTAACATGTAACAGGTAACATGGCGGATCCGTTACCCCGATCTGTTCCAGGACCTCGCAATTCACAAATTAAGCACTGATTATGTTCCTCTGTATCGAGTTTCTTCACGGGTGTTTTGTTTTTTTATGAGTGCTACTTTAATGTACAAGTAGCTAAAACTTGCTCATTCAGCGGTGGGAACCAGTGGACGTGCAACTACTTTAATCATAAGGTAAACACAAAACATTTAGAGCTCCTTTATGGGACGACACTTGTAAACACTTGCTCCATTGGGCTCGCAGCTCTCAGCACCGCACACACTCAACACACCTACCAAGTTGACCAATCACACATTTTTTGAGAGGTGGGCATCGGCGAGGGCTATGCGACCGTGCGAAGGCTGTGCTGGACCATACGTGTGTGCTTGGCGCAGAAGTATAAATCAGCCTTAAGAGTCAGCTGGACTTGTTACCATTGACCAGTCCTAAATTCATCACAGAGAAGCTCTAAATCACTCTTTATTCACTGCTCCTTGCTGGTGGAATAGAATAGGTTAGGGATGCTCATGGCCAAAATTTTCTCAACTCTCAAACTCTCAATGGCCCTGCTCTGGGCCCGAACAGTCTGGGCTACTCACACAGAGCCTGTAGTTAGCCCACAGTGGTTGGCAAAACCTGGGCTAACCCACACTGGTCCTGTTTAGATTTGGTATGGGGTAGCCATAATCGACTTTGCCCACAAAAAGTCAGCATGGGCCTTACAGGAGCATTTTTGCTGGGCTACCAACTTTTAAATGGCAAAAGAAAACTCATCTTTTCCATTAGCACTTGACTACATGTTTAAAAAAATGCTTCTCATCCCTTTCCTATTCCCTGGTTACCCTAACATTTATTTTTCTAACAATGTCAGAGCCTTTGTATTAGTAGCTCTTCTTGTGAGTATTGACTCCTTATGATGAGTCGCTTGACACTTTCCTCATTTAAATGCTAAATGACTAAATCCCAGTGGGCACCTTGATGTCAAAATATCAAATTGACATCAAGCATAATGTCAAAACAGGCATCAAATTGCAAATCAATTTAATGTCAAAATCTTGACGTACACACTTTGATTGCCTTTGTCCAACAATAAAAAGCATTATTCATCTGAAAGCTTCCAAATTCCAAATTAATACTGTATTTTATATCCATATAACTAACTTGAAGTCAAAACGACACCAAATTTACATCTAACATTTTTATAAAAATGCATCAAAAAAGGTTAAAGGTCTGTTCTTTATCACCATCACCAGTGTGCAGCCTTCACTTGGATAATGTGACAGCAGCCACATGATAGTGGCGGCAGTGTGCTCCCCACACAGTAGCTATTGGTGGAGTGGAGAGACAGTGATAGAGACAATTAGGTGGATGGGGATGATTGGGAGGTTATGATGGGTAAGGGTCGATAGAGGGAATTTGGCTAGGACACCGGGGTTACACCCCTACTGTTTTGCAAGAAGTGCCATAGGCTTTTAATGACCTCAGAGAGTCAGGATCTCAGTTTAACGTCTCATCTGAATGACAGCGCTCACTGACAGTATAGTGTCCCCTTCACTATACTGGGGCATTAGGACTAACACAGACCGCAGTTTGAGCACCTCCCTGCTGACCTCAGTAACACCACTTCTAACAGCAATCTAGTTTTTCCATGTTGTCTCCTATTCATGTACTGACCAGGCTCAGCCCTGCTTAGCTGCAGTGAGTAACCAGTCTTAGTAGGGGTGTCAAAATTAATTGTTTCTTTGGTGCACTGCAATGCAGATGCGGACAATTCGGTAACTGTTCAGTAATAATCATAACCGGTTATTGTGTACTGACGTCATTTGCGCTATGTCGCCGTAGCTTACTATGGTGAGGGAGGCGAGCACGAGTGTTTACAACGCTCCAACTACTTAAAAACGCAGAAACTCTGCATAATTTTACTGCGTGTGTGTTTGCTGGACAGTCTTTCACTGACACTTACAGTAGAAGCCCCTTCACTGCGATTGAGAGAATGAAAGTAAACTCCATTCCTCTCTCTCTCACTGTGACCCATTTGACCATCTGGAGTGACTTTTCCTCTCCTCTCGGCTGTTACAGCGAAACTTCTGGATACAGACACGAGCGCACAAGTTTTCTCCACCACGTCAATCATGGATCAGCTGTGATCGACGCTGCAGTGTTGCCAGATGTAGCTGACTGATTCCAGCCCAAAAACTATCCAAAACTCGCCGAAATGCCTATCCAAAATCGCCCAATCTGGCAACACTCTGCCGCTGCCGCTTATCAGTGTCACTCATCGGTGAACATCGCCTGCAAAGTAAAATATAAAATTGTGTATGGAAAGTATCGTCAATGCACTGTGATGCACCGAGATATCGAATTGAACCGAATCGATGGCATGATAATCAAAACCGAACCAAACCGTGAGACCAGTGTAGGTTCACACCTCTAAGTCTTAGGCTGCAGGATGATATGACTGTGGTATCATATGATATGTGTATGTCATTTTAAAATCAAGGTAGTCAGTTTTTGATGTGTATTTTTGTTATTTTGACATTAATGGCCTGTTTCCACTAAGTGGTACAGTACGTTATGGTACGGGTCGGTATGTTCACCTTTATCAGGCTTGCGTTTCCACTGCCAAAAGGGTACCAATGGTGGGCGTGGTGTATGACAAAAAGTTTCAGTCAACGTCATTCTCGCTCGATGAAATGTCAAAGTAAAGCTGTACGGGTCGTTCACATATCAAACGAGAAGTACTTCTCACAAAACAGATGCTTTATACACATAAATACTTGTGTATAAATGTTCATCACTAACCTTTCTATGAACATGATTTGATTAAAACTGCAGAACAATGCTCAGTGCGAACTAGCCAACTGTAACATCTGCAGTTATATAAAATAAATAAATAAATGCAACATATATGAACACATACAGACCCTTACAGTCTACGATATGTTACCAATTACAGAAAAACTACACGCAGCATACATTTAGTCCTTATTTGAGTTAAAAAACAACACGCAACATATAGCCCAGTCAGTGCAAACCTCTCATCTGTATCTTTAATCTTCACCAGCACATGTAACCTCTTGTTAGAAAGTAATTCCGTCATTCAGAGTTCATAATAGTCCAAAAGGCAATGATAATACTTAAACATGGCAGTTTGTTCATGTTTTAGGTTGCTGAAAGAATGATTTTCTCCTTTGTTTTTTCGCACTTCACTCTTGCGTTTATCCCTTTCTGAAAGGACTGGATGTCAGAAGTACTTCAATAATCATGCGCATGTTATTATTATCAGTTCAAAAGTTTGTTATTTCTAATATAGAAGCGCTCAGGAGCTCTGGAGAAAGTGAAACTGCTCGCACTTTTATATGGCCTCGTAAAACAAAAACAGGACACGGTAGATTTCGTTCTTCTTGGCTTTGTGGCTGTTCATCAACATGACAACAAGATTTGTTTGAGCTCGGGTCGACCATGGCTCGTTACTATATGTATATCGTATTATGATGTAATGTCTCAACTGTGTATTAAAAAATGGCGGTTCCTTTGTTTTCATTCTCCTGTTTGTGTACGCTAGTGACGTTTCTCTGTAAACCAATAGTGTTCCGCTGCACGTCTTGCTCCACCTTTTGGTATCCTTTTGTCGTGCTAGGTACCCTTTGCAAAGGGTACCCAAAAAATGGTACAGTACGGTTCGCTTTTTGTTACCTTTTAACAGTGAAAACGGCTATAAAAGTGTACCATACCATACCTTACCACTCAGTGGAAATTGGCCATTAGGTGCCTGCTAAGATGTAAATGTACATCTCTACAAAATCTGGTCACATTGAGATATTATTAGTTTCCATAGTAGGAACATGCACTGTAAAAAAGCTGAATTAAATTTAAACTATAAGTTCAAAGTCCATTGAACTTTTATTATGTTAAACTGACTTAAAACAGCTTGTGTAACTTATAAAATTAAGTTAGAACATGATTAACTTATGCTGAGTTCAGACTGCATGATTTTAACTCGCCGACCGGTTTTGAGAAGTCACCGTCAAATGTCTGAAATCACAGGCAAATCGGTGCTCGTGCACGCGAGTGACAATCACACAGTGTGAACTTGGCATCCGTGAGATATTTGGCATGCTAAATATCTGAAGCTGTCGGTGATTCAAATCATGCCATGTGAAATGAGTTTTGACTGAAAATAACATCGGTGATCACCTACAGCCAATGAGAGAGCAGCATCCACTAGTGTGGTTACCTGCAGGCCAACGGGAGGTTAAGGGAAAAGTTAAAAGGGCTCATTTTCAGTATATTTAAACCCAAGAAATGGAGGAAAAACTAGCAGAAATTTGACAGGAGCACCTGTGTCGGTTTGACGTGTCATCTTGAGTTGAGCAGTTGAGCAAGTTGAGCAGAAATTGCTAATTCCCTTCAAACCCAGGTGAGCAAATATGTACATAGTTAAAATCATGCAGTCTGAACTCAGCATAAGTTAATCATGTTCTAACTTACCCCATTAAAGGCTTCTATCTCGTTATGTAGTTAATATCAAAAGATATACTACGAGATTTTGGCTGTGAGACGTAGTTTGGACAAAGCTGTCGGCGATTCTTCCTATTTTAAAGTCATACAGTGTGAAACCCCCTGTCGTCGATCCATCTTGCAGTGTAAACAAAGCAGCGACAAAATGCTAGCCCAGATAGTCATGCAGTGTGAAAACATCTGTGACACGACTACTTTGAAAATCATGCAGACTGAACTCGGCATTAGTTTAACAAGTTACAATGAACTAAAAACATATGCTGTCATCACTAATTTATCATATTTTTTTTTATAGTGTACAGTAGCATGCAGAAGTTTAACACATAGAGTTCGGAGCTTTTAAAATAGTATGAGTAAGATTGATGATTGCCTCAGCATGCATCACTAATAATAGTAGCAACTCTGCTGTGAAGCTAGGAACTATCTCGGTCTCCCACACACAGAGCAAGTGCTGAAGTGCAACGTTTATGCTCACACAAGTTTTGTGGCACCTCACACCTCTTTCCCACCATGACACCTTCACACTTCTCGTTCACACGTTAATCTTCACGTTTATGAGCTTTGCCTGAGGTCAAATCTGAACCTGTTCAACTTGGTGGGCCTAAATCTGACAAAATTCGGTCATCATTTACTTGCCCTCAAATGGTTACAAACCTTTATGATTTGAACACAATATACGTTATTTTGATGTAAGCTGAAAACCTGTGAACATTGACTTTAATAGACCAATTACCAACCTACGTCACACATGACGTCACACGGGTCCCCGGTTGCAGAAAAAGACCGGCTGCTATAGCAAACATGTCGTGTTTTGTGGTAGGATGCCAAAATATAAAACTTAACTTTTACCTTACACCACACTGCTTTCAATGCCGACTGCAGACGTCTTTGGCTAAAAGGGAGCTGAATGAAGTGACGACCTAATTAGAAATGCTGGACTCTGCAGTTCTCATGTTATATCAGGTAAGTTTACGCTATGCTGAATCATATACATTACTCGTTTTTGATTGCAGCAATGATTTCGGCAAAACAGTTACATATAGTTAATTAAACTGCGGACACTGAATGCTCAGAATGAAACGTGAAAGTGTAAGTTATTAAGGTAAAGTTGGTTTTATATTCACACATTCATTCAGTGACAACTTGTGACACACTCCCTATATTGTTTACCACGGCACTTTGAGTATTCGGTCTGAAATAACCTGCAAGTGTGACTTAAAAACAACTGTTAATGCGAATCTGTTGTTAACTTTACTGAACTCACCCAGGCCTTGTATAACGTTAGCTCCGTCTTTTTTTCCTTGTCTTTGGCTGGTAATTTGAATATGGTAATCATGGAGCATTATTTCTTGCACATGATGACACAGAACACAATTGATGGCATCCAAACACTTGTAGGGCTTTAACTTCTCTCGTAAAATCCCTTGGAGCTTTAATGAGATTATATTTCGGGCTAGATGCTTGGTCATTTCGTTTTATTCAATATACATTGGGAGGCTGCTATCGCAAATGGACCTGTCACTGGATGACAAGCTGTTATAATACACTGTAAGCATTATGTAAATAATATATATAATATGCAATCAATCTAACTTATTTCTAAGACAACAACAAACTCTGTACCGCATCGGATGTCATTCCCTCGCTGTAAATGGTAGCGCTCCCGGTTTTTTTCTGCCACCTCCCTGCGCGCGCATCCTGAATGTTTACAAACATGGTAATTGGTCTATATGTAGTAGGAAAAACAAATACTATTGTTAATCATTGGTTTCACACTTCCTTAAGAATATCTTTTGTGTCCAACAGAGGAAAGAAACTCTTAAAAGTTTGGAACAATTGAAGGGCGAGTAAATTACAGAATTTTTATTTTGGGTGAACTCTCTCTTTAACAGCACAATAAAACATGAACTCAGATAGAAAGTGCTTCGTAATTTAACTCGCTATGGCAGCTGGGATTATGTGCAACCTCTTATCACTGGAACCCAAACAATACAATCGAAACCACAATACACTGCAAACCCTTCCTGCAATCAGGGTGATGGAAGTCCAAGGCCTCCACTTCCACAACCGGCCATAAAGAACGGTGCTGCTGCTCTTTGAAGCCAAATGGTTGTTTAGCAGTTTAGGAGAAAAGTCAAGGCTATCAACTGATGAAGAGCTTTCTGTCGAAACTAATCCCAAATCCCACCCTTTCGCTATCCTCTACCACCTTCCACTTTCCACGACAGCCAGTGCTTCAAAGTGCCGTTGAATGATACTGGGACACGGATATTTATCATGAGGCCTGACAGATTGCCTTTATGGCATGTATCTGTTTCAGTGGACAAGATTTATGAATCTTGTCCTCTCCCCCCGCCTAATCTTAGACTCTGCAAAGAGTCTGAGGAAAAGGGGGTTTCCATCAACAGAGCCTAGATCCCTAAATGATGTCACTCCTTAGCTGGCAGCCGATGGGGCCCATGAGTCAGGGGGTCATAAAGAAACATCTGCTCCGTTCTGTACAGTGCTTTCCCATCTGGAAACATCTCAGCTTTTAGTAGACGCGAAGCTGTGGAGAAAGCTGAGACATCAGGTCACAGACGTGAGAGGAATGTTTAAAGTCCGCATGAATCAGAAGATTGTTTTTTTGATGAGATAATAAATGAGAAAACAGTGGGCGTGGCTTGTGTTTTACTACTGAGAGTTGATTGGATGTAGTACAGTAGGCATTTTGCATCAGATGCCCCATGAGAGAATTCATGAAGATGTAGTACGTCCAAGTTCCATTCGTACCATTCGTACTACTGACATTCATACTTTATTGAACGTACTTTTCTAATGATCGAGTAGTACATTTATGTAGTAGGGGATTTCAGACACTGAGAAATTAACTAAAAACAAACAGGAAGTGCATTTTCAGATTTTAATTTTAGATTACGAGAGCAATAAAATCATATAGTTAGTTTTGATTTCATTTGTACTTTAAAGAGCCCCTATTATGGGTTTTTGGAAATGACCTTCCATGTAGTGTGTAACACAGCTCTAAGGGGAATGAAATATCCAGCGAAGGCTTAAATCTGAAAGTGCACAGTGTTTAAAGCTATTGATTCATTTATAAAAGAGTCGACTCATAGTGCTTCAAATGAATCGTCTTGATAACGAGTCTTTAGCCGTTTCGGCGTGATGTTGATGCGAAACTTAAGCCCAGCCCAATTGTTGCGCACGCAAACCTGAGAAAATTGAAACCTGCGGCCCCGCCCACAAACACTGTAGCAAAGAAAAAGAGGAAGACAAACACTGTAGCAGATCCCGGTTGAATCAAGTCGTGTAGACGCTGTGCTCTGCTGGATATTATTGGAAGTGTGAGGGGAAAGTTTTTGTTATTTTCTCTACCCAAGGATGAAACTGTGAAGAGTTAGTGGTTGAGGTTTATTTTTGCAAAAATACCTCAGCATTATAGCCCTAATTTTTCTGACGAGTGCTTCAGTAATCTACACGCTTACAACAGGGGATTCGTCGGCCGTTTGTTAAAGGAAGAATCAGAAAAGACTATTTATGTGTGGGACTTTGTTAGAGCTCAACAGGAACTTTACAGTACACAGTTCATGGATCAGTTCCTTCCTCTATTTCACAAGTGTAAGTAAGTATGATTAAAATGGTTGCCTCCTTGTTTTCTCTAGCTTGCAAATTATGTATTAAATTGTGTTTTGTTAGTTGTTACCACTTGTACTGTATCTGGTTAATTATATTCTCATATCGCGTCTAATGTTCAAAACGTTCAAAACGCGACGCAGTTCCACTGCCGTTTGTCGTTGCTATGGCCACCTTCATCTGTTCCTACACACGTGTGGCAGTCAAGGTTCAAAATAGTTCAGCGTTTGTCGCTGTGTGGATTAATACTGAATGTGTGTCATGGTTAACAATAGAACAATATGCTGGTGTTTAACTGCACTGCTTTAATGCACTTCTGCATTGGGCTCACACACATACCTGCCAACATTTGTCCCTGAAAATCCGGGAAACCGGGCGGGTGAGGTGTCTGAATAACACTGTTGAGAACCGGGTGCCGTGTACTGTGGTGTTAGTAACTACTATGAAGCGTGTTTTGGGCGGCCGCTGCGATCGGATCCTATACCAATGTTGGCGACCCAGGGTTTAACAGAGGGAGATGGGTCTGAAATACGGGAGACTCCCGGGAAAAACAGGAGTGTTGGCAGGTATGCTCACACAAACACTCTGCACTCTGACTACTTCAATATTGTTGATGAGCCCTGGTGGGCATTTCACAGTCGATGAATCACAACAGGTTGTCATCGGTCCAATCAGCACAGATTAGCTTTGCGCTAAGGAGGGGTTTGAACAAATGAATCGCTGAACGAATCATATGGGAGTCGCTGGAATAATTAGGTAAAACTAAATGCATATTATAAGACAATGAAAGTGTTTTTTTTTTAACCTTGCATGCATATCAGTCTGTTGTTGGAGAGCTTTAAAACCAAACTATGACCCTTTTTAATGTATAATAGAGGATCTTTAAGTAAAATGTAAAAGATTTAATAGCAATGTCGGCACACTTTTCGACCATTTGGAATGAAGAGACCCTCATGAAAAATAGTCAAAATAATCTTGATGAATGACATTTTAAAAGTGCAATAGGAGATATTTGTATTCTATTGAATGCTAATATTAGCATAATGTTAGCATGATAGCCTGCACCTCAAGCTGCAAATCGCCTTCCAAAACCAAGGCTATTTCGCACTGTCATTGATCTGCAGTTATAATCAAATTATGTTCATAGAAAAGTTAGTAATAAACATTTATAAACAAGTATTTATATTTATAAAGCATCTGTTTTGTGAGAAGTGCTTCTCATATGATATGTGAACGACCTGTACAGCTTTACTGTAGACATTTATTTGAGGGAGAATGACGTCGACTGAAACACTCTGTCGTACACCACGCCCACCAAAAGGGTACCCCTTTGTAGTGGAAACTCAAGCCTGATAAAGGTGACCCGTACCATACCGTACTGCCCTGCTGAAAAATCCAGCTTAAACCAGCCTTAGCTGGTTGGCTGGTTTTAGCTGGTCGACCAGCCTGGTTTTAGAGGGGTTTTGGCCATTTCCAGGCTGGTTTCCAGCCATTTCCAGCCTGGTCTTAGCTGGTCAGGCTGGGAGTTGACCAGCTAAAACCAGCTTGACCAGCCAAAACCAGCTATGTCCAGCTTAAACCAGGCTGGTCAAGCTGGTTTTAGCTGGTTTAAGCTGGTCATTTTCCAGCCTGACCAGCTAAGACCAGGCTGGAAATGGCTGGAAACCAGCCTGGAAATGGCCAAAACCCCTCTAAAACCAGGCTGGTCGACCAGCTAAAACCAGCCAACCAGCTTAGGCTGGTTTAAGCTGGATTTTTCAGCAGGGTGTACCAGTCAGTGGAAACGAGGCATAAGACCTGCTTCAGAGCAGGTTAACAGAGTAGTGCAAGTTACCATGGCATCGAAACCCACAACCAACCTGGCTTCTTGAGCCTGACAACAATTTTTAACCGCCAATAGATATGGATAAAAACCCGAACTGGCTTTGTGAAACAGGCCTAAGGTGTCTAGATGAGACACTGTAGCATGTTTTGTTACATTTTTAGCCAAATGGTGGCATTATAAAAAGCTAATGAAAGCTTAAGTTAAAACATTGGTCTATTCATCAAAAAATGTATTGCATGGCTCAAAAAGATAAACAATAAGGTGTCCAAAACATTTAGACTCGTTATTTATAATTACAATCGTATGGTGCTATTTGGTTGCTATTGCTTGACAATGTCTTGTCACTACATGTGTTTACTAAAAAGAGCAGCTTGTATGGCCTAACATCTCCGTTTATGTTTCATTCATTCATTCATTTTCTTTTCAGCTTAGTCCCTTTATTAATCCAGGGTCACCACAGCGGAATGAACCGCCAACTTATCCAGCACATGTTTTACGCAGCGGATGCCCTTCCAGCTGCAACCCATCTCTGGGAAACATCCATACACACTCATTCACACTCATACACTACAGACAATTTAGCTTACCCAATTCACCTGAACTGCATGTCTTTGGACTGTGGGGGATACCGGAGCACCTGGAGGAAACCCACGCGATCAACTTGTAAACTCCACACAGAAACGTCAACTGACCCAGTCGAGGCTCGAACCAACGACCTTTTTGCTGTGAGGCGACAGCACTACCTACTGCGCCATTGCGTCGCCCTGTTTATGTTTATACATGTTTAAAACAACATGATGGTGAGTAAACTTTGCTAGAAAAGCAATTTTTAGGATGTTTCTTCTGTTTAAATTGCATACATTAGTCCAAAAACAGACTAGTCATCAAATAGACAGGAATGAAAGAATGCTCATGTGAGCCCAGCGGGACACCTTGAAGTCAATACGACGTCAATAAAAATTTCTTGTTAATTGACAATCAAAATTACAAGTCAAAAAAACACATCAACAATTACTAGACTGACCTGTAATTGATTTTTTTATTGTATTTTTTGACGCCAATGTTAAATATCATTTTGACATCAAGGCAGTTTACATGCATTGTAAGGATAAAAAAATCCAGTGTAAATTTGTAATTGATGCTTTTAGAAAAATAAAACTTTTCTTTTGATATAATACTGTTTGTGTCATTATTTTAGTGGTCAAAAGGGTGGATGTCAATTTAATGTTGTTTTGTAACTTTTTGATTTAGTGGCTAAGTCGTATAAATTCGTACGATCTAATTCGTACAAATTAGTACGATTTGCTCATCACCCAACGATGGTTGGGTTAGGTGCCACGCCTCCTTTTTAAAATCGTACATTTTCGTACGCCTGAACTCGTACGAATTTGTACGAATTAGCCACTAAACCGACAAAACGTAAAATACTAACGTTTCCTCGTGAGATCAGGCTGGTGATAACACACATTAGCCGCTTTCCACTGTCACACCTAAAGCGAGCGAGCGAGCCAGTGCAAGCCAGGGCCAGTCGCGTTTCCACAGTCACTTCCGGGGCCTGATCGGCCAAAGTGGGGCTTTCTCTGGGACAGTGGCCGGCCTTTTTAGGACCGCCGAATACCTTGGGCTAAAGCAAGCCAGCTGGGGCTTCAGGGCGGAGTGAAAGTAAAGGTGGAGTTTGCCCAAGTCTGGTAAAGATGGTGTGCCGCAAATAAAACTTCGTTTTGCGATCGTGCACGAGTATAGGCTTCAAGCGCCAAAAAATAATATAGGCTAAGGGAAAGAAAAAAAACATTTCATCAAACACCTTATAGGCTAGGGGTCTTTTTTTTTTTTTCGCCCTTGTTTCACTTTTAAACAATTACTGTTTTCCAACTTGAATCTCTTGTAGCTTATCAGTCTGGAGTGTTTAGTTTAAGAGAAATAGGTTGTGTACAAAACTTAAATGAGCTCCAACAATGCTTCTACTCAGAGGCAAGGATATCATCACCTTAGAATTATAAATGACAACTTATTTACATTATGGGATGTTTTGTTTTATAAGTTGTTTACATTTTAATTACATTCAGAACGCAGATAGAACCTTATAATTCCAAGGTGATGATATTAGCTGCTTGTGTTCGGTTAAAGGTGTGTGTTTCTATGAGACAGAGAGACTTTTAAAGAAACAGTGCAGGGGGAGGGCTATTTGTACGGATGTCTGAGTGTCTAAAATTGGGGTTTGGTGTGAATGATTTGTGGCATTTGTGGCTGCTGACTTTCTATATCTAGAACCTTGTTCGTTTGTCCATGCGTCTATATTTGTGGAGTCTCTACTTCTGTCCTGGCTTCATTTGTGCTTATTTGAGGGTCAACTGCAAGTCCGTTCAATTCTACCTGTTTATGTTTGCACATGTGGGTTTGGTCAGTTACACTGTTCTAAAAATTATTCAGACAGTTAAGTTGGGTATAATGATATCAGACCAAGTGGCTTGTACAAAAAAAGATGAGTCAGTCTTTTCCAAATGTGTTGATAGGCTTTATTTAGCAGATGAAGTTAATAGCAAAGTAAGTAAATGGAGAATTTCATAAGATTTATTGTAAACATGTCACAATCTGGTAGTGTCACAATAACTTAAGTTCAATAATCTCAATAAGCTCATTTCACCTACAACATAACACAATTTAAAAAATTACTTACATTAATAAACTTTTTTTTTTGAGAAAGTTAAAATAAAACTAGACTGCCCTTTGCTAAGGAGCATGTTGTGTGGACAGAGAACTGGACCAAAGTTTGCTTGGTTGCTTGATGAAAGCAAGTTTAGCAAGAATTTGGCCTTTTATGAAGTTTCATGACAGAGTAAATATAAATTGATGAAATAATGAAATGGCCAGAAAAGAGGCCTGAAGTAAACCTGATTAAAAACTAAACTATGTAATAGACTGTATTCAAAGTCTTTCAAAGCAAGCAATAATCTTAATTAATATACAGTTCAAGTCAGAATTATTAGCCTCCCTTTGATTTAAAAAAAAAATATATATATTCCCAATTGATGTTTAACAGAGCAAGGAAATTTTCACAGTATGTCAGATAAGGTTTTTTCCTCTAGAGAAAGTCTTATTTGTTTTATTTAGGCTAGAATAAAAGCAGTTTTTAATTTTTTAAAGACCATTTTAAGGTCAATATTACTAGCTCCTTTAAGCTATATTTTTTTCAATAGTCTACAGAACAAACCATCATTATACTATGACTTGCCTAATTACCCTAACCTGCCTAGTTAACCTAATTAACCTAGTTAAGCCTTTAAATGTCACTTTAAGCTGTATAGAAGTGTCTTGAAAAATATCTAGTCAAATATTATTTACTGTCATCATGACAAAGATAAAATAAATCAGTTATTAGAAAAGAGTCATTAAAACTATTATGTTTAAAAATGTGTTAAAACACTTCTCTCCATTAAAAAGAGATTGGGGGAAAAAATAAACAGGGGGGCTAATAATTTAGGGTGGCTAATAAATCTGACTTCAACTGTATAAATTTAAATGTTAAAAAAAAGGAAAAATTTTTTTTTATGGAAGCTCATTCCCCCTACAACATAGCAAAAAAAAAAAAAAAAATTACATTTTACAACCTTGTGGTGTCACGGTGGCTCAGTGGGTAGCACGATTACGTCACAGCAAGAAGGTTGCTGGTTCAAGCCTCGGCTGGGTCGTTTCTGGCGTGGGTTTCCTTTGGGTGCTCCGGTTTCCCCCACAGTCCAAAGACATGTAATATAGGTTAATTAAATGAGCTAAATTGGCTGTAATGTATGTGTAAATGAGAGTGTATGGATGTTTCCCAGTGATTGGTTGCAGCTGGAAGGGCATCCACTGCGTAAAAGTTGGTGGTTCATTCCGCTGTGGGGAACCCAGAATAATAAAAAGACTAAGCCGAAAAGAAAATGAATTAATTTACAACCTTTTTTTTGAGAACGATTAAAAAAAACCTAGACTGCCCTTTGCTAAGGAGCATGTTGTGTGGACAGAGAACTGGACCAACGTTCGCTTTAGTGATGAAAGCAAGTTTTATGAAGCTTCATGACACAGTGCATATAAATGTTTATCAGAAGCTCCTTCAATAACATCTGGTTCCCTTTCCGCTTTCGATGCTCAATTAGACAGCAATTTTCATGAGATACAATGAACCCTGTCTCCAAAAAAATGAATAAAACTGGTCCTAGAAAATGAATGATGAAATAATGAAATGGCCAGAACAGAGTCCTTGTCTAAACCTGATTGAAAATATCTGGAAAATCTTTAGTTATAAAGTTAACATAACAACATTTTTTAAATTACTTACATTTTACATCCTTTTTTTGCAATAAATAAAAATTATAAAACAAAATTCAGAATTTGAAAGATATAAACTTTAAATTTTGGGATCAAAATGCCACGAAATAAACTTAAGAGTCAGATTTATTTCAAAATTGTAAGACTTACATAAGTCATATTTTGTTATGTAATGAAATGACTTTTAAAGATGTTTAAATGTGGCATATGTGACCAAATGTTTTTGCATCAGTAAGTATGTCATGTAGGCCTTTAGTACGTCTGTGTAGGTGTATAATAACATGCATAGTTTTGAGTAGATTAGACACAGAAACACTTTGCCATTGTCTCCTCATGTCATACATAAGCCCTTCTTCTCTTCAATCAATGGACTCCATTCACAGCCACAGTGGTTTCTGTGTCGTCGTCATGTTTGTATTTTTAAATACCATTCTTGAAACAACCACCATTAGTCTATAACCGATCTGAAGCCAGTGATTGGACTAGAGGTCAAGATACCTGTATGTCACCAGAGTGTAAGAGCTGATATGTGGTCAGTTATGAAGCAGAAAGTGACCAAAGTAAATGTTTTTCACACCACCACAACAACAACAACAGCAAAATGAAGTGCAGTCCTATTGAATGAACAATATTAAAAGTTTGGGACTGCAAAAAAAAAAATACAGGAAAAATATATTCTGCTGCTCCTGATGATACAAGGCCTAGAAGAGATTGTTAGCAGCATTAACGCCGATACACACGGGGATGATTTTTGCTTACACTTATCGTCGACTTTTAACACCTCGACTAAACCATGGATGCCAATGTGAGCATTAAAACAAATATGCAAATCGCCAGCCGTAAAAGTGTCATGTAAAAAACAAAGAACTTCAGGTTATATAAATACTCTTTGACCAATCCTAGCAGGCACACAGTGTCATATGATGTTGATCTTTAGTTCTATTTTGGTTGCAATGTCCGGTGACCAAAATGATCATCAATTTGCTGTCTACAGTAATATCGACGTCAGCTGCTGTTGATATTTGGTTGTGGCATTAACTAGCTAAAATCCAACTTCATTTAACGTCAGGATATGACATCCATACAACGTTAAGTGTGATTTATTTATAAACTAATTTCGAGAGGATCACGTGCTTATGATTGAACACAGCTGGTACCGCATCCGCTCCATATATTGCACCAATCAGACGAATACTGACACACTATAAATAACCAGAGCTTTCTACTCCAGTTGTCTTCGTCTTGAAGAATTCCCCCTTCCACCCCTATTCCTCCCCTCCTCTGATAGGGCGGCACGGTGGCCCAGTGGTTAGCACTGTTGCCTCACAGCAGGAACGCCGCTGGCAAGGCCCCTCTCCGAGCTGGTCGGCGTTTTGTGCGGATTTTGCATGTTCTCCCCGTGTTCACATGGGTTTTCCCCAGGTTTCCTCCCACCGCCCGAAGACATACACCATAAGTAAATTGACTACTTCAAAATAGCATCTTAAGACAATAAGTCAGACATATCTCAGCACGTTCACAAACAGGGAAGTTCTCGCGACCTACCTGAGCTTAAACTCTCCTCTCGCCCCTCAAACGGGTGGGAGCCCCAGACTCGAGGACATTCTGAGCTCAGGGCTCTCTCCCGGGACAGCATGCCAAATGCACTTTATTATCAATCATCAGCTAAGTGTGAACTCTTAAAAGTCTATTATCAGTAGACGTTTTATTGTCTATACGATGTCAAAGTCTAACATCATTAGCCATTGATCTTTGGTTGGTTTTTTGTTGGGTCGTTAACTAACTAAAATTCAACGTCAATCTGACATTGGAGTCCAACGTCAATTTTACATCTGTATGACTGGAGCTTTTGTTCAAGTGCTTGGAGCTGCTGAATTCGGTGACATTGAAGCACAAAGCGGTCTAGGCTATCACACATTCCTAACAGCGATGAAGAATCATTGAGGCAAGACAAATGTGGAGCTGCTTGTTTCATTGATGTCTGACAACCAGTTGGAGCTTCTGCGGTTGCTACTTGAACTAGCAAGGTATAGGTAACAAAATCCTTGGTGAACGGTTTTAACTAGAGCGTAAATACTGTCTCTATTCTTATTTTGTTTAACAAGCGAGTATCTAAAGCATAAAGTACCAGGGAATATCTATTTTTTTATTAAGAGTCATCTAACGCCAGGGAGTAATTTTGCAATTTCACTCTACTCATTCCCAGTGAATATTGCTTGGGTATGGATGCTGAAAATGATAAGCATGAGCGAAAATCATTCCACTCTCCACAAGCCTTAAGACATCAATTCATGGTCAAGAGCAACGGGTAATAATTTTCATTTGCCTTCATGTGTGTGTTTTTTTTTTTTTTGTGGGCTTGTTACATTCTCTAAACTTTGCAGGGCTCCACAAAGCAAGCCAGACCCATAACAATAAATAAAATAAAATGTAATTAAATAGGACGCCTCTAAAATTAATGAAGAGCCTGGAGTCTCATCTCCCGTTCAAAAGAAAACGGATTGACCAAAGAAATAACGTAAAGACAAATTAATTTGACATTTAAATTTAAAGGAGACATAAAAATCTTCTGAGGTAAAGTCAAAATAACAAACAAAAGTTCAACAACTAACTAAGTTTTAAACCCTCCTACCTGCACATAAATTAAAACAAATTAAACAACATTTACTTACCTCCCTACTAACCACAAAGCATGAGAAAACTTAATAAAACAAAAATGCACCCTCCTCCGTACATTGATCTCAATAGTTTAACAGTCAAAACCAGTGGCGGATTTAGACATGGGCAATATGGGCGATCGCCCAGGATGGCATCTTGCTGGGGGTGGCATGGGGAGACGGCCAGTGCTTAATTTGTGAATTGCGAGGTCCCGGAACAGATTGGGGTAACCCATGTTACCCGAGGACGGACGTTGGATGGCGGAGGGGTGTTGCTGACGAAGGACGAAAGTGAAGAGCGTGGGGGTGGGGGTGAAATTTATGTAATATGATGATTATGTTACATTCACTAAGCATGGCTATAAAGCAGAAAGGAGGGATAAAAAGTCAGGGAGCTAAGACTTCATAAAATAAATTTTCAGCCATGAGTTGGGTCTAAAACAACAATATATAGTATGAGATTTTATATATACCTATTGACTTTCATATATTATATACCACCTATTATATATATATATATATATATATATATATATATATATATATATATATATATATATATATAAAATAGGTGGGCATATATAATTTTTTTAATCTAGATTAATCTCACTGTAATCTTGGAATCAATCTAGAATTAAATGGCTCATTTGAATAATAACTAAATATAAGTCTTTAAGAACGGGTTTCTCAAGACGCATTAGACCAGGGGCTCATCTCCTGTTTCAAAAATGCATCACAAAGTGCTTGAGAAACGGTTCTACTATGATAATTGGTGATGAAAATAAATTATGTTCAACAAGATGTACTTGTGTTTACTAACTGTTTATTCAGTTAAACATGAATTTTGAACTGTAGGCCTACATAAGCTCCAAACAGCGATTTTTGATAACCTTAATCTGACTAAAGTCATAACTGAACTAAACAGAAATGGAATTAAGATGTGGAGCATGCATATATTAATGGCATTATTGAAGTAAACACCGCAATCAAACTATTACCATGAGGTAGGACTTTTCGCCATATTTTCCGACACGATCCACACACGCGGCTGTCAGTAAGGGGCCTCATACACACACACTCACACATCGCGAAATGCGGAAGATTTTTTTTTCCCGTGCGTTATTAAATTCCATAACACTCTCACCAGTTCTTACTCCTTATTTGCGTCTAATACCCCAGTTTGTCACGGGGGCATGAATGAAATGCTCATGAGTGAAAGTGAACCTACCGAACTGCATTTAAAGTCACCCAGAATTACAGGAAACTCTTACATGAAAGCACTTCACGTAAACACCTTAATTGTATTATTGTCTATTAAGACAAATAACTAGATTACAGATGTTTATGTAAACGTAGTCAGTAGTGTCTTCGAAGTAAGTGAAAGATCCAGAAGGTCATCCTGCTGATTTGATTCAGAAGGGCACTTTTTTTGTCAGACGGCTCACCGATCAGGTATACATCCACGCTAAAATATCAAGGTGAAAGTCATCATATCTTGCGTAGAATAGACCCAGCTTCCAACCCAACTTTGAGAATAGATTAATAGATATTTTTTTTATCGCCCAATAAAAGTCTTGCGTAACCCCGATAACGGCCCCACCACTAATATATATATATATATATATATATATATATATATATATATATATATATATATATATATATATATATATATATATATATATATATATATATATATATTTGACCCTTTGCCCAGGGTCAAAACGCATCATTAAATTCTACAATATCATAGCAAATACAAAAGTTCCCACAAATAAACAAAACAAGCAAGGAGAGAGGAGACTCTCCGAACGGTCAACCAGTCTGGTTTAAATGGTCTTCACCAACACACCGGCAAGCTTCCACGTGTCGACACTTGATTCACCGCACCTTTGCGATCATAATAAAACCTGTCAGAAAGACAGTGGAGAGACGCGGAGAGAAGAGAACCACAACAAAAAGAGACATATACAACAACACAAAGAAAAACTCACTAACTTCAAAATCAATAACCTTTTTTGTATTATTGTTTTAATAAATATTAAGTAATACATAACATGGCTATTAATAGTTCCTGACTAGCATTTTAGCATTAACTCTCCAGTTTTCAATGGGTTTGTAAGAGGGCGAGCCATTTTAAAGTGACTGAAACTCACTGAAAGGAGGTTGTGAAGGCCACAGAGACGACTCTATCAGACATAGCAATTATAGAATATTTATATAATATTTAAACTTACATTGTCACTTGCTCATTCAAGTCATCCCAAAAGGCTGATCATACAGGAAAGACAAACGCAGGAGAAGACAAGATAATGCAGATAATATTGATGGTCAATTAGTTCAGCTCTGAACAGGGTAAAGAACTGAATCTCAGTATTGAGTGTATCGACGTGTAACAGAATTTAATCTGAAAGCCTTGCAGTGATCGAACCTTCGTCAGCAGAAAGAGTCAAAAAACTACACTGCCCTTTGCTAAGGAGCATGTTATGTGCGATCAAAGAACTGGACCAAAGTTCGCTTTAGTGATGAAAGCAAGTTTAGCAGGAGTTTGACCTCTTATGAAGCTTCATGACAGAGTGCATTTACAGTAAATGTGTATCAGAAGCTCCTTCAGTGACATGTGGTTACTTTCCTGCTCTTGATGCTCATTCAGACAGCAACATTCATGAGCGAAAATGAACCCAGTCACCAAGGAAATTAGTAAATAAAATAATGAAATGGCCAGAACAGAGTCCTGTTCAAAACCTGATTGAAAATCTCTGGAAAATTCTTGGTTACAAAGTTATGATTATGATCACAGCCGGGCTATGTACAGTAATAGACTACTCTATGTGCATTCAAAGTCCCCCAAAGCAAGAGTCTGCACAATTAATACTCATTTTTGACTGCTGTGACATTTAGAATTTAAAATGCAATCTTTGTTTCAAGAATCTTTTTGATTCAGTGGTTAATTCATATTAATTTTGTAGGATCTCATTTATATATTATAGTATGATTTGCTCATCCACCATTGATAATAGGGTTAGGGGCAGGATTGGGGGGCACACCTCTCCTAAAAAATCATACGAATTAGCCACTTCACTGACAATACATAAAATAGTTATGTTTCCTCTTGAGATCAGACAGTTTCTTTCCACAAAATAAAGTTTGTTGAAGTCAGAGATGAGGGACTTGCGTCACATGACTTGACTCGAGTCAGAATTAAGTCACAAAATTTAGGACTTGAACTTGCTTGACAAATATCCAAAAATGACTCGACTTGACTTGAGACTTGACTTGGACTTGAGTTAAATGATTGGGATGTTGTGCTAACTGTGTTAGGAGTTTAGGAAACTTGTTAAATGTATTGAAAAAACTGTCATAGCCATTGTAAAAAACTCTCATAGGATAAGAAAACTAAAAATCATTTTAAACCTGGAAGATGAAATTAGCTGACAAAAGCTCAAAATTATCTAGTTTTCCCCAAAATTAACACACACAAATCTGTTAAAATCTCAAAAAAAGTCCTCGAGGGTTTCTTGAACCTTTAAGTAAGTGGATAACTTGGGATATTGTTTTTTTTTTATGTCAGAGGGAGTGCCAGACAAGTTAAAAGGTAAGTAACTTTAGGTAATTTGTTGATTACTGTTTACTGGAATGCAAATGATCAGTTTAAAAGAATCATTAGATTCATCAGAATGATTCATTAGCTAATTTTGGCCATCAGATAAAGAGGTGATGCAAAACGGAAGGCGATCTGCCAAAGATAACTTAATTTGGATTTAAAGATTACAAGCAAGACAACGCCAAGAAGAAAAGATCAGCAACATGCAAAGCATGCAATTCAAAAATCAGCGATTTAATTACCACCACTTCTAATGTCATTCAACACTTCAAATCACACCAAAAATGGTAAGTTACGAAGTTAGTTTAGTTGTTTTTAGCTTACATCATGGCTAATCAAAGTTTATACTATTAGTTTGTATTTGTATGCTAATGTTTAAGTTTTTGACATGTTAGGGGTTAATGTTAATCATAAAATAAGATTGCATTAAAACAACTCGTCAAATGCTATATTCCAGTTTATTTACTCGCATACATCATTTTATTTTCCTTATACATTTTTAAAAAAAGAAGAATTAAGTTAGGCAAAACAGGAAACCATTTCAGACCATGGATCTCAAAACTTGTTTTTGTAATGTGTGAAATGGGCTATATATAATATCTGGAATCTAAAGGTTTAAAATACGGTAATTTGAATTCAATAATTTTTTTCCACCAAAAAATGTACCTGTGCACTATAAGATTGGTTTTGTGATTTAGGGTCTTATTTAAATAATAATATGATATTTAAATGGCTTTTAAGTAAGCACACACATTCCCATAAGCAGAAAGCCATCTGATTTACTAGTGATGAAAGTGTCATTTCAAATGACAGTTTATATATATATATATATATATATATATATATATATATATATATATATATATATATATATATATTATAGGTGGGCATAGATTAATTTTTTAAATCTAGATTAATCTAGATTAAAATGGCTCATTTGAATTCTGCCGAAGGCATTCAGAATATGTGTGCTACCCAAATAATAAGTCTTTGAGAACAGGTTTCTCAAGTCAGGTGACGCATTAGACCAGGGGCTCATCTCCTGTTTCCAAAATGCATCACAAACTGCTTGAGAAACTGTTCTACTATGATAATTGGTGATGAAAATAAATGATGTTCAATAAGATGTACTTGTGTTTACTAACTGTTTATTCAGTTAAACATGAATGTTGAACTGTAGGCCTACATAAGCTCCAAACAGTGATTTCATACTTGCTTTTGATGTACGTACATACAGAAAATGCTGCTTCGCAAAGGCAAGTTCACAGAGCCCTGACGGTGTCAAACATTGAGTATGTTTACATGGGCAACAATACTTTAATACAATTTTAATATGATTAAAACAACACTCTGATTAAGAGTCTACCATGTAAACAGCGATTTTTGATTACTTAATGCAACTAAAGTCATAATTGAACTAAACAGAAATTGAATTGAGACGTGGAGTATGCAGATATTAGTGGCAATACTAACAAACTATTCCCGTCATGTAGGACTTTTCGCCATATTTTCCGACAAGATCCACACAGGCGGCTGTCAGTAAAGGACCGCACAGACACACACACGCACACACACACACACACATCGCGAAATGCGGAAGTTTTTTTTTCTTCTCATTTGGCGTGCGTTATTAAATTCCATAACACTCTCACCTGTCCTTACTCATTTATTTACGTCTAATACCCCAGTTTGTCACGAAGGCATGAATTAAATGTTCGTGAGTTAAAGTGAAACTGCTCAACTGAAGTTAGAGTCAGGCATCCTGCTGATTTGATTCAGAAGGGCACTTCTTTCCCAGACGGCGCACCAGTCAGGTATACATCCGCGCTAAACTATCAAGGTGAAAGTCATCATAGCTTATGTAGAATAGACCTATCTCTCACCCAACTTAGAGAATAGATTAACGGCGATATTTTTTTTATCGCGCGTTAAGAGTCTCACGTTAACGCAGATAACAGCCCACCACTAATATATATATAAATATATATATATATATATATATATATATATATATATATATATATATATATATATATATATATATATATATATATTGCAAAAGAAATGGCAAAAGTTTTAAAATCAAAAACAATTTTGATTGACTTGAAAGTGACTTGCTAGACCAAGCTATGACTTGACTTGGCTTGAAATAAGAAATGACTCCACTTGACTTGCTTGAGACTTGAAGGTTATGACTTGAAACTAGCTTGTGACTTGCTCCCACCTCTGGTTGAAGTACATCTTGAATGGCTATGAGTAAATTAATAGTAATTAATAAAGATTCCATTTCAGTTGAGCTATCCTTCTTTAATATTTCAGGAGGAGAAGAAAGGTTATTATAAACATAAGCTGTAAAATGATCAGCTGTAAGCTGTGCCTCTATTGTTAGATAAACTATTTTCACACATAGATACAGCCATTTCAAAAGAAAGAAATGAGGTTCAAATATAGGCCGTCGCTGACATCTGCTCAAGTATTGCACTGTATATATTCAGTTACTAGGCAAAATCTCTACCAGTACTACACACCCTAGGAGAAAACCAGATCAGTGCAGAACAAATGAGCCACAGGAATGATTAAGATGTGAAATGTCTTGCACAAGGCTTTACGCACATCACATTGGGTGTATCGTAGATCATAACTTCATTATGTGCTGGTAGAGGCTGATCATGATCTGTTATGCAACTGTTGAAGTAACACAGGTTTACTTTTGGTGAGGGTGAGACTCAGGCTGAGACATGCATGAAGCAATCCATCTTCATCTCTATGTGCAACTCCAATTTGAAGAACTGTTTTGGAGATTCCTTAAGCGATCATTTTGGCATGTGCCTGTGTAAAAAAAAACATATATAATAATGCACGTGCGTGTTGCATGTTTGGTCATGTGTACATGGATAAACATATCTCAATAAATAACTAGATTATAAAGTTCAATTAAATATAATATTTAAATATCATAATAGTCTATATCATAAATTATAAATGTTCATATTTCGTTTTGATTTAGTTGTCTGCTCCCATTTTCCTATATGACCTGCCAACTTAGTCACACTGTGTTGATTATAACTCATACATGTTCGAATGGTTTTTGATTACTGTACATTTCCTATATTGTACTCAGTAGTGTAAAGTAACAAATTACAAATACTCAAATGACTGTAATTGAGTAGTTTTTCTCAGGAATTGTAATTCACTAAGTAGTTTTAAAAATGTGCACTTTTACTTTACCTTGAGTACATTTTCAGTGATGTATCTGTACTTTTACTCCACTCTTTTCATTCAAATTGGGGATTGGCTGAGAAGAAAAAATCAGTCCTATGATTCCTGTCTAATTAAATCGCACATAGAAACTAAAGACACGGCACATGGGCACTTTATAAATGCAGCAAAACATTTGGAAGCATTAAAAGTTCCAAAAGGATGTCCAAAATCTTTATATTCAATGACCCATCCGTTTAGATACATGTCACTGATGAGAAGATGAAGGATGTTTTTACTGTATGATGACTGAAATTGTCCCTAAACAATCACTAAATGCACTACAGAATGTTACGTTTTCACACACGCACAAATTGTCGTTTATCGTAATACTCACGGCTCACAACTCTTGAGTATTTTTAAAGAGCTACTTTTTACTCTTAGTTTGAGTAATATTTACAGCAGATACTTTTACTGTACTTGCACTATATTTTTGGCCAAGTAATGGTACTTTTACTTTACAAACACTGAACATATAAAGGCGCGCAGTAACGTGCATCACCTGTGGTTAATAGATAACAGCTGAGTGAGATTGAGTAGCAGCAAGACACGCGATCGCTCAGCTGACGAATGTAAACCCACACAGCCACGCGGTGAAGATACACCCAAACAAACACACCCACATCCACACACACACATGCAAGAGAAACAGACAGATTTTTACCCCATCATTGAGTCTTTATATTTACTTGTGTAAATGTGTGTACATTCTTTTTATTTATTATTGTTATATTTATTCAGTTTTTAAATTCATTTCACTAATATAATTGTGATAAAATAATAGTAATATTAAAATCTTCATATGATTTATTTACAGTACAGTTTGTAAAGTAATTATTTTAGTAGATATATTATATGAGAGAATTGCTGTGTTTATCAAATAAGTGGATCTCATTAGATTTGCTTTGTAAACATTAAATAAAAGTTAAAAATATATAATTTTTTATTTCATATATTAAGATTTTAATTATGATACAGCCAAAATTATTCCGCAGCTTTTTGCAAAATTCTCCTCAGAAATAGCAAAAATGTTTCTCTTTCCATCACTGATTGTATTTTAGCACTTTAGTTTCCTGTGGTTTGGTCGTGTCAGTGTTTATGTACTGTCCTTGCTTATTAAAACACCTTTGCACTAAATTGTGGATTCATGAATGTTTGACAATACACTATGACAATATTGTTATTGTCACGATCACCAGCGATCTTCTGCCCATAGATCGCTGGTTAACACGCACATTCACTAATGGACTACAAATCTTACACCTAATGGACTACATCTCCAAACATGCACTACTCTCACATCACACACAACCGGTTCCATATCATCACTGATTACATCCCACAGCTGAAGCCGCTCAAGAACTGATTACACACAGTACATAAACAGCACACACACTCACTCCAGTTGCAGAGTCTTGTTGTCTTCTCACAGTCACAATTCCAAGTGTTACCTTGTCTTGTTCTTGCTGTGTTTGGACCCTCGCCTTGATTATGTGTTTCTCCCAGCCTGATCTCACGAGGAAACGTAAGTATTTTATGTTTTGTCAGTTTAGTGGCTAATTCGTACGAATTCGTACGAGTTCAGTCGTACGAAAATGTACGATTTTAAAAAGGAGGCGTGGCACCTAACCCCACCCCTAACCCCAACCGTCATTGGGTGATGGGCAAATCGTACTAATTTGTACGAATTAGCCACTAAATCAAAAAGTTACGAATTGCTGTGAGATTGCGTTGCCAATACATATCTAGAAGTATAAATTATACCTATACTATATATAACATTGTTTTCTATCATATTTTGTATGGTGAGAGTCAAATAAATAAAATTTTAATGTAATTAAATATTTTTTATATAAATTTAAATATAATAATAATTTAATGTTATGTAATAATAATATTATAAAATAAAATATCATTACTTGTCCCCCATCCACCAATCATAAAGCAGTCCAGCAGTCAAATTTTCATTCATTCTTTTTCTTTTTGGCTTAGTCACTTTATTAATCGGGGGTCACCACAGCGGAATGAACCGCCAACTTATCCAGTACATGTTTTATGCAGCGGATGCCTTTCAAAGCAGTAAAATTCATATATATATATATATATATATATATATATATATATATATATATATATATATATATATATTTAGTTGTAAATTTATTTTAAGAAAACTAATCATTTAAAAAGTAGAGATTGCATTAAGATAGAACATAGAAAAGACATTTTGTGTTATATAAAAATACATCTAAATAAATAAAAATTAAATAAAAGTATAATGGGTGCATTTTAGGACTGTTGGACCCGGAAATGTCCCAAAACTCCATTAAAATGTGCTGGTTGTATTGGGTGGCAATATTTTGAAATTATAATTTTTTTTGTAAACTTTACGACGTCTGTGATAGCCTAGATTATATTGTTTTGTTTTGTTTCAGCAGAGAAATAAAATAGAATTAAAACATGTCTGTGAGATTATGCTTTGTTTTGCAGGGAAAATAAAATGTATAATTAATCACATTAATTACATTTAGTCACGTTGATTCATTTAGCAGCTTAGTAGATTCTAGTTTACTTCATATTGACTTAATATAAAAATTAAATATAAGTAGAAAGAGTGCATTTTAGGACTGTTGGTCCCCATGGCAGGAATTGCTTAGGACCCCCAAATCACTAAATCCGCCCCTGAGTGTGAAACATCTGTGATGCGACTACTTTGAAAATCATGCAGTCTGAACTGAAGCGGCAGGCATGAGAGGAGAAGAGGGCATTATGAAAAGCAGGCCTGGAAAGATCAGACAGAAACAGACAGCTGGAGGAGGAGAAGCTTCATTTTAACAGCAGCATCTGTCACTGCGCTGCCATTCTCATTTGACTCAATGCTTCTGGACTTGAACTTTAAATGCTGTACATCTACACAACAGCAACACCAGCATGCTAAATCATTCAGTCCTGATAGTGACCTGAGATTTTACACTCTCAGGACACTTAGTAATTGTTTGGTTTGACGTCAAAAGGAGTATCGGTGAGCCCACTCAGATACATACTTACCAACATCACACAGATCCTGACAGAAGGACTGACTGTTCAGAAATTCTCTGTTTAACATTTCAGAGGTCAAGGTCAGCAGACGCGCTCCAGTGAGGAAGTTCTTCCCTAATGAGTGCAATTATCAAACTCTGTGAGGGATATTATTCCTCCTCTGTTCAAGTCTATGATGTATGTTTTCAATAAGAATGCAAGAACTCATTAGAAACGTTACAAGCGCTGCATGTTTTTCTCATTACTGAAAGGGTACATTCAAATTTAGATTCATCTTTGATCTATCAAGAGAGGTTCAAGAACAATGTTACACATAATTTTGTGTTTGTGTTTATATTTTCAGGACAAATCATTAAAATGTCATTCATTCATTCATTCATTTTTTTTCAGCTTATCCAGCATGTTTTACGCAGCGGATGCCCTTCCAGCTGCAACCCATCACTGGGAAATGCCCATACACTTCCATTCACACACATGCACTACGGACAATTTAGCCTACCCAATTCATCTGTACCGCATGTCTTTGGACTTGTGGGGGAAACCGGAGCACCCGGAGGAAACCCACGCGAACACGAGGAGAACATGCAAACTCCACACAAATGCCAACTGACCCAGCCGGGGCTCGAGCCAGCAACCTACTTGCTGTGAGGCGATTGTGCTACCCACTGTGCCACCGTGCTTCCCAAAGTGTCATTTAATGTTATTATTTGTCATTATTTATCAATAATTACACTCTGTGATAATAATACAGATTCAATTTTTTTGTGATTCACTGTTTTTTTATGTTTATTTATGGATATGAATTGCATTATGTGACTTTTATCTCTGCTTTGTTTGTGATAAAGTCACTTTTATTGACATTTTAGTTCACTGTAAAAAATGACTGTGGAAATTATTTATGACAACTTAATATTTTGAGTTATGTTAACTTATCTGGATTGGATGTGTTGACAACTTATATACCAACATTTTACTTGGCTGAACTTGTTTAACTTAAAAACAAGAGTCAGCTGAAGTCATATATATTAGTTAACTTTTTCAAACATCTGAGAAAAAGTTTTTATGAAATAAAATTGCATATTGCAACTATATATATATATATATATATATTATATATATGTAGTTGAAGTCAGATTTATTAGCCCCCCTGTTAATTTTTTCCCCCAATTTCTGTTAAACGGAGAGAAGATTTGTTCAACACATTTCTAAACATAATAGTTTTAATAACTCATTTCTAATAACTAATTTCTTTTATCTTTGCCATCATGACAGTAAATATTATTTACTAGATATTTTTCAAGACACTTCTATACAGCTTAAAGTCACATTTAAAGGCTTAACTAGGTTAATTAGGTTAACTAGGCAGGTTAGGGTAATTAGGCAAGTTATTGTATAATGATGGTTTGTTCTGTAGACTATCGAAAAAAAATTAGTTAATGGGGCTAATAATTTTGACCTTTAAATGGTTTTTAAAAAATTAAAAGCTGTTTTTATTCTAGCTGAAATAAAACAAATAAGACATTCTCCAGAAGAAAAAAATATTATAGGAAATACTGTGAAAATGTCCTTGCTCTGTTAAACATCATTTGGGAAATATTTAAAAAAGAAAAAACATTTATATATATATATATATAGTGTATATATATAGTGTATATATAGTGTATTGTATGAGTGTGTATGGATGTTTCCCAGAGATGGGTTGCGGCTGGAAGGGCATCCGCTGCTTGGAACATGTGCTGGATAAGTTGGCGGTTCGTTCCGCTGTGGCGACCCCGGATTAATAGAGGGACTAAGCCGAAAAGAAAATGAATGAATGAATGAATAATTGAGATTGAATAAGTAATTTTACACTGATGTATGGTTTGTTAGCATATAGGGCAATTTTTAGATGAGATACAACTATCTGCAAAATCTGGAAACTGAGAGTTTCAAAAAGTTTAAATTAAGACTTAGCAATGCTTATTATGAATAAAAATATATATTTTTATGTATTTAAAATTTACTAATTTACTTTTTGACATAAAATGTATAATTTTGACTCTTAGGGCCCTATTTTAATGATCTAGGTGCAAAGTCCAAAGCGCAGGGCGCAAAAGCATTAAGGGCGTGTCAGAATCCACTTTTGATATTTTAAGGACAGAAAATTACGCTTTGCACCGAGACACATGATCTAACTGGGTTGAGATTATTCTCTTAATGAGTTATAGGTGTGTTTTTAATAATAAACCAATCAGAGTCTCATCTCCCATTCCCTTTAAGAGTCGCGCCATAGCGCATTTGCTATTTACATGGCAGACTTTGAAAGTGGAAAAACTGAACACTAGCGAGAAAAAAGTTAAACGGAGCATCTGCAGCACAAGAATGAGAGAATGAGCCTCCTCATTCTTTTACTTTCACTTTCACTCTCTTTTGTGGATAAGGAAACATGTATGCACATACATCCATTAGCCTAAATAATTATTTCATTTGTTAAGCGCAAAGATTTGTTTCTAAACTATTTCTAAATTCAGTTTTAATTTCCAGCAAACGAATAAATGAACAATAATAACAAAGTGTGGTCAAAAAACTGTATCCAAATACACATGCTATGCCCCATATGGTCTAAAACCTGAAAGGTGAGCAAATCTAAGCTTGTTTTTAATAAAACAAATATAAATAGGCATATAATAAATAATACTGCTAATAATAATAACATTATACAAAAGCAAATTGTCATGAATAAACTGAAAAAGCCCCCCGAGATGAAGAAGGCATGAAGGCAGTAGTTTTTATATTTATGTAGGCTAGAAAGTAACATTTTTTGTAATATTTTAATCCTTTAATTCTTTTTCCTTTGTAAAGATATTTGCGTGTTGCTCTAGTTCCTGTGTGTATTAAGCAATGTTTAAGCGAGGCGCACAACTAACGCGCTCTGTGCTGGACTTTAGACCTCCTCTTAGCTGGTCTATTAAACAGTCTATTCTAGTTTCTCAAAATAGCAACGCGCCAGCAATGCGCCTCAACACACCTCCTTTTTTAGACCAGAAGGCCTATGGGCGAACATATGAGCGCAAATGCATTTGCTATTTAAACAGCGTAGTGCAAAACATCAAAATGATTCTTGCGTCGAGTTGAAACTAGCAAACAACAAACCGCATTACACGGGGTGTATGGTAGGACCCTTACAATGTAATTTACCTGTACGCAAATTATAACTGGTTTTGTACATTAACTTTGTACTGTTAAAAGTAACATCAAATAATACACTACAGTTTTTAAATAATCATGTGCTTTACTACATCAGAATGTCAAGTGTGTAGAATGTACTTTAAACTAAAATTATTAATTTGACATTAATGCAAAGTCTAGTTTAATGTCGCAGTTTAGTGTGCTTGAAAGTCACTATTTTACACAAAATGAGAAGTATTACATTTTTTAAATTCCCCAAACATAATTGTCATGATCACCAGCGATCAAAACACCATAGATCGCTGGAAAACATTCACATTCACACGAACTACAAATCTGCCGGTTTATGGACTACAGATCCCAGTCATGCAACACACACACTCACCTGCTCCAAGTCACCATTGATTAGACACTCATAGCTGAAGCTGCTTTTGGACTGATTACTGCACTTTAAATACAGCACACTAACACATAGTTGTTGCTGACTCTTGTTATCTGTTTAGTGACATTACAACACATTTCCTTTGTCTTTGCCATGTTTTGATCTTGTTTTATTCCTGTCTGCTGCCTGCCTTCCGACCATCTGCCTGTGTATTTGACTACGACTCTGGATTGCCTGCATACATCTGTTTGTCCCTGTGTTGACCATTGTTTACCTGACCTCTCTAATAAAACTGCGTTTGGATCCACACCCCTGTTGTCAGTGTCACGTCACTGTTACAATAATGAAGAAGTAAAAGTTATGCTTTTGCCAGTCTAGTGTATGGTGGCTGAGAGAGCTCAAGTAGTTGTATAAGTTAAAAGAATAAGTTAAAAAGTTAAATAAGTAAAAAAAAAACACGTGCAAATAAAAAAAGAGTAACAAACAGAGAAAACACCTTCATGTATAGCAAAAAATACAATTACTTTTCATCTCTGAATTGATTTATACCGAAATGTTGAATTTATTTACAGTATTTAAGGCAAGCATATTCATTGTAACTGTAAATGAACTACTTAAAAATGAAAAGTAATTCCATACTTTTCATTGAAAATTTTATTTAATTACAGTGCCTAATTACTTTGTAGCTAATTTTATTCAACACTGGTAAAGACAGATTTTTAATCCTTTCTGACTGAACTCTTTAAACAGTCTTTTAGAGAAAATGAACCGTTCCTCCACTGTATATGTTGTGTTTTCTTTATTGGATGAACTCTGTCCTCTCTCTCTCTGTAGTGCTCATCCTCCTGTGACCCTGTAAGTGACCCTTATGACCCCCTGATCATTATTCTCTGTGAAAGAAGACAAGAAGGTAATCCCACACAAAAGGCCAGCCTAAAACCATTAGTTTAGCTAATGAGAGAGAGAGAGAGCAAGAGAGAAGGAGAGAAAGAGAGACTTTGACTTTTAAAAGGCAAACTATTTTACCAATAAAACTATTTTAAAAAGGCTTGTTTTCTAATACAGAAACCAAACCTTTTTTAACGTTTTTTTTTTCTCAAAACTCAACTCATTGCTGTTTATTGGATGGTGTTCATATTCGAATTCTAGTAGAATACCTTTATCCACAAAAGCCTTATTTCTTTCTCTAATTTCTTTTAAATGTTTGAGGGAATACTTAAACCCATAAATAAACATTGTTTTTGAAAAAATTAAACCTAACCTACTGAACATTCTCATGAACATATTAAAAAGAGAGGATAATTCACAACATTCACAAAAAAACAACAAGGACATATCAAGTTCTTTGTACACCGGGCATAGTGAAGAAATTCTTGATTTGAAATAAAAAAAAAAATCAATAAAAAATAAAATTTCTTGAGCCATAAACCTCCACTTTAGCAGCTTTACGTACATCACACTTTTATTCATATCTGTATTACTAAGGGATATGTTCAAACATAATAAAACGATAATTATATATACTAAAAAATTGCCCTCCTGTTCACAGTATTTTCTGAATTATAAAAGAAATGACTAAAATCCCCTCAGTAAAAACTGTAATATGTCAGAAAACAAAGCAAAGCAAAAAAAAAAAGGAAAAACAAATCTGCATTTTCTATCAATTTTCTGATTTTTTGTGTATGCTAGAAATATATGCAAATTCGAACATATTTAAAAAAAAAAAAGAAGATAATTTATCGTTTTAGAAAACTAGTAGTAATTATTTTTTACTTAATTTAATAAAGCAACTAAGGAATTACGGTAATATTTACTGGCAAAAATAAAATAAAATAAAATTAAATAAAATTAAATAAGGGGCGACACCTGAGTAATAAAGGGACTAAGCAAACAAAAAAAAATGAATGAAATTGGCTGTAGTGTATGAGTGTGTGTGAATGAGAGTGTATGGATGTTTCCCAGTACTGGGTTGCAGCTGGAAGAGCATCCGCTGTGTAAAACATATGCTGGATAAGTTGGCGGTTGATTCCGCAGTGGTGACCCCTGATTAATAAAGGGACTAAGCCGAAGGAAAATGAATGAATGAATAAAATAAAAAATATTCCTGCCGGTTCACAGTATTTTCTGAATTATGTAATAAAAGTAATAAAGTAATAAAAAGTAATAAAAAGAGATCACAAAAATCCCCTCAGTAAAAAAAATTGAGTTTAATATGTCAAGAAAAAAAGAAACAAGAATCTGAAGTTAAACCTGCTTCATTAATGTTCAGATTTTTTTTTGGCTAGAAATATATGCAAATTCGATGATATTTACTACCATTAAAACCAATGAAAATTAGTTTTGGGGCTAATTTGGGTGCATTTTCTTGAGGAATGTTGATTAATGTACACTTGCTTGTTGTGGAATTTATTTAAAAATGAATTTTTTGCATATTGAACATTTTAGAAAGCTGATAGACTTAATGCATTTATGTAATTAATGTAATCGACTGAAAAAGTATGGTAATTACAATTAGTTTTTTTTTTAGACCCTATTCACAGGCAAAAACACAAAAAAATAAAATAAAATAAAACTGAAAGAAGAGGACATTTACAGTTTTTTCTGAATGCTTAAGCACATTTTTTGTAACTATTGGCTATTTTTGCAAAACTCTACACACTTATAAGCAAACCCTTCACCAAATCTGCAAAACAGTTTAGTTCTCTTGCAAAAGCTAATAAACCTTGCTTAACTCTTCAAACCTTCGTAAAAATGGTATTTTTGTATCAAACATTTAACACAAGCCATCAGAATAATAAGCACACAATGCTCCAACTACACACTGATAGAATAAATAAAAACTATATCTGGCTTTTGCTTTAAAAACAGCTTCTCAACTGATCTTTAAAAAGGAGTTTGCCACCAATGTAGAAGCTTTAAAAAATAATGAAGAGTGAGAAGACTAAACAGTTATATGATTTGTTTCAAGAATATGCCTTTATTTAACCCCTTACAGAGTTTCTATTTGATGTCTGCACGTTATGTTGTTCTTTTTTTGTCAAGTTATTTTATATATATTTTTGTTGTTTGTTGGTTTATTTGTATGTTTGTTTGTTTTGTTTTTGTGTGTGTAATTTTATGGCTTTATATTTGATTCACTGTATGACATGTCTCAGTCAGTGTGTGAAAGATTATGTTTGAATTGAGTCTAATTTGAATTGGCCTAAATTGTTGTGTTTTTAAAAGGCAAATATAAAAAAATTATAAAGAAAATAAAGAAAAACGTCTGGGTTTTGCCTTCTCTGAGCACAAGCTAGGCTATGTCAGTTTGGGGTCATACTTTTCTCATAGTTCTGTAAACATACAGGTATGCAAACTTCAAGTACTGGTGTTTATTTACACACATCAAAACAAACACAAGAGTTTTTCCAAATCAAAACACAAAATGGTAATTTCACTGAGAAAAAAAAAAATCAGACTACATCATGTGTTCTCTCTGGGTCCGGCTACAAAATTCCATCTACATCACATGCAATGTCCTCTAGTTCAAGGCACCGGGGAAAGTATCTGATTGCAAAGTGAACTAATTATCTAAATCAGTTTTCACATGTGACAGTGTGCCAGACAGTTGGCAAAATAGTGTAAATAATAGCCAGACATGTATATAGTTTTGCTATGAGTGTGTTGATTGATTGAAAATTCAGTGTAAAGCAGTGAGTTGTGTTTACAGTTCTGCAAAAAGAGTGCTGTGCAGTGAATTGTACCTACAATTTTGCAAAGTGTGTTTTACAAAATTGCAAACTTAGTGCAAAGCAGTGTTTGTGCGTTTAATTTTGCAAACTCAGTGAGTGCTTTTGCTATAAGAATTAATCGCTTTATAAATTGTGCTATAAGAATCTCGGTTAGTGTTTAAGCATTCAGAAAAAACTGTAAGTAAGCATTGAGCACTTTGAAGTGAAAACACTCTCTCTCCGTACTAATGTCTCTCTCAACAGTGGGAGAACAGAGCAGTTTAAAGCAAATGAATCATATGGATTCACATCGACCAGTTGCATAATGGACAAACAATGAGAACAAGGCATTTAGTTCATATGTTCTGCACTGGCAAAGACTAGCAGCATTCAGAGGCCGAAACTGAGCGTAGGAGTGTTGAGGAGCAGGCAAAGGACAGATTCTGTGTTGTGTGTGTGTGTGTGTGTGTGTGTGTGTGTGTGTGTGTGTGTGTGTGTGTGTGTGTGTGAGTGTTCACTGTGACAATAATACAAACTCTGTTCCTCCCAGCCAGAAACCCAATGTACAGCAACAGTTTCACTACAAGTCAGACGAATGTACAATATATTTCACAGTTTATATAATAATGGATTAATCACAATTATGTGAAATAACACTATCAGGCCCGTAGCCAGCCAATAAAAGGGGTGGTTCTTTTGTCTCAAATAGTGGAGCTTTTTGCAGTTATTCGAGGTTAAAATACTGCATTTTAGTGACATTTCAAGCCCTAATTTGTGTTAGATTAGCTTGTTGCACCAACCCTCCGAACCAATTCTGCTAAACTACAAGCACAATCAAAAGATTTTCTGCATGAAAATTGTGCCAAATGCAGAGAATTGTGTGTAGTGTTTTGAAAAAAGTGTGTTTTAAATCTGCAATTTGAATGTAAAGCAGGAATTGTGTAAGTAGTTTAGCAGAATTTGTTCAGGGGGTTGGTGAATCAGTTACATGTTGTAGTCATTGTGTCTGTCTGAAGTACAAGTAACTGTGTATAAACAATTGGGAAAAACTGTAAGCACTTCAGTGATTAACTGGTTCTTATAAATGTCTTCTCATGTGATGGTTTGTGTGTGTCATTTGAAAACAATATACCATTTTGAGAAGAAATCACATTGTTTTGAATTGTTACATTCCATGGTGTTCGAATGTATTATTGTGTTTGGTTTTTGTTTTCTCTCTCTCTCTCTCTCTCTCTCTCTCTCTCTCTCTCTCTCTCTCTCTCTCTCTCTCTGTTTCTGTGACCTGTTTCTCAGCTAGGTGTGGAGGAGAGGAGGTTGATTGATTACACCTGCTGCTCGTTGCCTGGCAAGCTTAAAAGCCTGCCAGTTGCAAGCCACATTGAAGCTTGCTTCCAGAGTGTGGTCTCTCTCCTGCTTGGTTGTCAGTCATTATGCTCAATAATGTTCATTTCTGGTGACTGGGCTGGCCAATCCTGGAGCACCTTGGCCTTCTTTGCTTTCAGGAACTTTGATGTGGAGGCTGAAGAATGAGAAGGAGCGCTATCTAGTGGTGGGCAAAGCGAGGCTTCATGAAACACTGAACCAGTCGAAGCAAATGTGTCGAAGCTTCGAAACGTTTCGAAACCTCACTCTACGGTGACACCTAGTGGTCATTTTTTATGTATTGCACTGGAACAGCTTCAGCAAAGAACAGTTGAGCAAACTGAGGTATTAAACAGCACTTTCCAGGCGTCAACCTGCAAGTGATATAGTGGAGCGGTTAGGGTTCCTGACTACCATGTGGGAATAGTGGGATCAAATCCAGCAAGAGATGGCTATTTTGAAATGCTTCAATATCAGTTTGAATTGCTCTGTTCTTGTTTCGTTCTGTTTCAACATTGGTCTGACATCCGAATAAACACTTTGTGAATAAATATGTCTTGTTTTGGTCATAAAACAGGGTTGTTGCTAGTGGTGGACAAAGCGAGGCTTCATGAAACACTGAACCAGTCGAAGCAAATGTGTCGAAGCTTCGAAACGTTTCGAAACCTTACTCTACGGTGACACCTAGTGGTCATTTTTTATGTAATGCACTGGAACAGCTTCAGCAAAGAACAGTTGAGCAAACTTAGGATATTAAACCCCACTTTCCAGGAGTGAAATTTCAAGTGATTTAGTGGAGCGGTTAGGTTTTCGACTACCATATGGGAATAGAGGGATCAAATCCAGACTGATACAGTTATTTTGAAATGCTTTAATATCAGTTTGAATTGCTCTGTTCTTGTATCGTTCTGTTTCAACATTGGTCTGACATCCGAATAAACACTTTGCGAATAAATATGTCTTGTTTTGGTCATACAACAGGGTTGTTGCTAGTTCAAACGTGGTTGTGGCCAGAAGTTAACAAGAATTATTTATATTACTCATTAAATTTCTCATTTATTCTATTTCATTAATGTCTACCCAAACCCTAAACCCAACCATCACAGTACTGTAAAAATATAAATTTTTGTTTTTTACAGTGTTACAAATATGATGCTAAATGTATAGCGTATCCGCAGCTGTATCCTATCTGGACTACACCATAAAACAGTAAACATTATTAAAATACATAAAAATCATGATTTCGTGTATTTGTACAAGTCGGGATTCGAACCCAAAAATCATTTGAAGCACAGTAACAACGTGCACACGTACGGTCCACTAGGCCATATGAGACAGATGTTTTTTCTGACCCTGTCAGTTAAATGCAGATTTGCCAGGTCTCGAAACGCTTCTGAACTGATCGATGCTTTGAATCGTTTTAATCACGTGACCAGGTGTTTCGAAACACTTTAATCACGTGACCTGTGTGTTTCGGATCATGCTTCGGTGCAGTGTTTCGAAACACTTGCGCTTCGGGATCTCGACACTGTGTCGAAACGTCAGTTTCACGTCAGCCATCCCTAGTGCTATCCTGCTGAAGAATTTGCCCTCTCCTGTGGTTTGTAATGTAATGGGCAGCACAAATGTCTTGACACCTCAGGCTGTTGATGATGCCATCCACTCTGCAGATCTCTCGCCCACCTCTATACAGAATGTAACCCCAAACCATGATTTTTCCTTCAACAAACTTGACTGATCTCTGTGAGAATCATGGGTCCATGCAGGTTCCAATAGGTCTTCTGCAGTATTTGTGATGACTGGGATGCAAAAAATCTACCTTCTGCCACTTTTCCAAATGATCAACTAGAAGTCAAGTTATTATTTGATGCTCTTACAACTAGGATCAATGACAACACATTTGTCAGGTAGTGTATTAATCAAAATTAAGGTGAACTTACTGACATTAAGTTAAATCACACAGTCTACTGTTCATTGCAGCAGGTTTATGAATCACCTCTCTAAAACACTAACACGCTCTCCAAACCATCACTTTCCCCCAACCAAATGTCCTGACATCCAAAGCAGACATGCAGTCTGGACAGTGTCTCCGACCACTGGCCTCCAACCTCGCCACCGGTGCGGACACATCCTGTCCCGGAGCAGGCCGAGCTCTGGTCGTGGGAGGTGAAAGAGGCAGGTTAAAGGTTAGTGCCCTTCTCTCTTAAGTTTTAAAAGCCTAGGACACTAGTTATAGTCCCGGGTCACTAGCCAATGACTCCTAGCGAGACTGCAGACAGCACTAATGGCTTCCGCAGCTATAAACGACTGAAAGTGGAAACGATTAGCAGGCTCATTTGAGGAGCTGTACATGCTACTGCAGAAACGTGTCTTCATCAGGAAGACTGGAGACATTAAACACACACACACACAGACAGAAGCACAATTGGACTTAACAGCCTTAGATTGAGTTCCTCATCAATCAACAGCACAGTTCACTTACCATTTGACCTGTATGAGCAAACAAAGCCTCTGTGTGAGTTCACTACATACCTGAACCGCTGCCTACGGCCAATTACAGACTGACAAGAGCATTAGCATCACAAGAGGGACGTGATGAGGAAGGAGATTTGAGTTTCAGCTGTAGTTTATTCAGTATATTGTGATTTCCAGGGTAGCTATATTAAGAG
The DNA here is from genome assembly GCA_903798195.1 of Danio kyathit. Classification (NCBI taxonomy): domain Eukaryota; kingdom Metazoa; phylum Chordata; class Actinopteri; order Cypriniformes; family Danionidae; genus Danio; species Danio kyathit. The sequence continues at coordinate 11,765,700 of LR812533.1, forward strand.
TGAAGGTCTTGTTTAAATATTCTGTTAAACTTTGTAAGTACAGAGCAGATCAAAAGACACTTTAGGAACAACAACAAAAATGAATCTTCATTGCTCAAAGTTTAAAGAAATGTTTAGTCTTAATAGGCTAGTAGAACAGTGTTTTTTAAACAACCAAGGCACTCTACAGTACTTTACACCTTTTTGTGAGAAAAGCAGTGATCAAAAATGGTTATACTATTGCATTTAATGACTTGAGGTCATAGGACTTCACTAGTCTCTCACAGGACATCACTTGTTTCTAGTCACTAGTTTCTGTAGTCTTGAACTTATTCTTTCTTATTCGTCTTTCTTAGACATACAGTTGAAACCAGAAGTTTACATACACTGTATAAAAAGGCACATAACCCTTTAAAAAAAAGTCAGATGTTAATGTGACTAAACTTTTTCTTTTTTAGGTAAGTTAGGATTATCAAATTTGTTTCTGTTATGCTTAATAGCAGAATAATGAGATATTTTTTGAGAAATTGTTATAAATTTTCTTGAAAGTCAAGTTTACATACAATAAGATTATGATGTCTCTGAAAAAGCTCAGATGATGGTGTCAAAGTTTTGGAAGTTTCTGATTGGCTAATTGACAACATTTGAGTTAACTGGAGGCACAACTGTAGAATAGTATTTAAGGAAAACCTCAAACACGCTGCTTCCTTGTGTGACAACATGGGAGAATCAACAAGCCAGAATCAACAAAAAAGCCAGATTACAATTTGCAAAATTACACTTGGAAAAAGAATAACTTTTGGAGACATGTCCTGTGGTCTGATGGAACTAAGATTGAACTGTTTGGCCATAATGACCAGTGTTAGATTTGGAGGACAAAGGGGAAAGCTTACAAGCCTAGGAACACCATCCCAACTGTGAAGTATGGGGGCGGCAGCATCATGTTGTGAGGCTGTTTTGCTGCAGGAGGGACTGGTCCACTTCACAGCATAGATGGCATCATGAAGAAAGAACATTATGTTGAAATACTGAAGCAACATCTCAAGACATCAGCCAGGAAATTAAAACTTGGCCTCAAATGGGTCTTCCAAACAGACCATGACCCTACGCATACTGCCAAATTAGTTAAAATGTGCTTTAAGGACAACAGAGTGAATGTTTTGGAGTGGCCATCACAAAGCCCTGAGCTCAATCTTTAGAAAGTTTGTGGGCAGAGTTGAAAAAGCTTGTGCAAGCAAGACAGCCTACAAATCTGACTCAGTTACACCAATTCTGTCGGGAGAAATGGGCCAAAATTCCTGCAAACTATTGTGAGAAGCTTGTGGAAGGATACCCAAAACATTTGATCAAAGTTATACAGTTTAAAAGCAAAGCTAAAAAAAAACACCAAGGAAATGTATGTAAACTTTTGACTGTCTAGAAATTAATAAAAAAATCTCCAAAAATAAATTCTCTCATTATTCTGGCATTTAGCAAATGTAAATGTTTTAGGTAATCCTAACAGACCTAAAATAGTAAAAAAAATTAGTATGATTTACCATCAGACATTTAAAAAAAAAATAGTTATGTTCCTGTTTTTGGAAAGTATGTAAACTTCTGGTTTCAACTGTAACTTTGTCCCCAAGGATATTCCAAAGATTTTCAGTCAGTCAGGTTTCACTCTGGCCATTTCATTATTTTTCCATTTCAAACAATCTGCTTTAACCAACCCAGGCTCATTCTGATTACGTACCCCTATATACATTTCTGGAGAGTGCCAAATACGTCCCAGGACCCAGCAGGCACACAAAATCATAAGACATTTTAATATGAGGTTAGATTAAGATCATGATCTCAGGTGACCAAAATTCAATGTCTAGCCAGCATCTAAGGACAACGTTATTTTGATGTCCAATAACAACGTCAAATTGCATTGATATTTGGTTGATTTTAGGTTGTGTTGGAAAGTGACCAAAATCCAACGTCTGATAGATGTCATAGTGGTAACGTCCACACAATGTCAAGGTGTAACATGATAAGACGTTGATATTTGGCTGATTTTAGGTTGGACATTGACGTTGGGTTCTGATGTCAACCCAATTTTAATTTCCAAACAAAATCCAACTTCCCCACAACGTTGAGGTACAACGTCAATATGTCGTCATGTTGATGTCCTGTTCCTGCAAGGGAGCTAAGTTTTTTTGTTTTTTGTTTTCTCGAATCCACGAGTGGTCACTGTATACTTTTTTTTTTATAGATCTCAATTCAAGATTCACTCCATAGAGTTTAATTTTAGTCTCATCAGACCAGAGAATTTTGTTTCTTATGGCCTAAGAGTCCTTCAGATGCCAAATTCCAGGCAGGAGTGACTTCCGTCTGGCCACTCTACCATACAGGCCTAATTGGTGGATTGCTGCACAGATGGTTGTCCTTCTGTAAGGTTCTCCGCTCTTCACAGAAGAACGCTGGAGCTCAGACAGAGTGACTATCGGGTTATTGATCACCTCCCTGACTAAGGGAGGTTATCACTCAGCTTAGATGGCCGGCCAGCTCTAGGAAGAGTCCTGGTCGTTCCAAATATCTTCCACTTACGGATGATGGAGGCCACTGTGCTCATTGGAACTTTCAGAGCAGCAGAAATTTTTCTGTAACCTTCCCCAGCCTTGTGCCTTGAGATAATCCTGTCTCGGAGGTCTACAGACAATTCCTTTGTCTTCATGCTTGGTTTGTGCTTTGACATGCACTGTCAACCCTGGGACCTTATATAGACAGGTGTATGCCTTTTCAAATCATGTCCAATCAACTGAATTTACCACAGGTGAACTCCAATTAAACTGAAACATCTCAAGAATGATCAGTGGAAACAGAATGTACCTGAGCTCAATTTAGAGCTTCACGGCAAAGGCTGTGAATACTTCTGTACATGTGATTTTTCAGGTTTTATATTTTTAATAAATTTGCAACAATTTAAAAAAAAATTTTTTCACATTGTCATTATGAGGTATTGTGTGTAGAATTTTGAGGAAATAAATGAATTTAATCCATTTTGAAATAAGGCTGTAACAAAAAAAAAAAAAATGTGGAAAAAGTAAAGCGCTAGGAATACTTTCTGGATGCACTGTATATTCCAAAAAAAAAACAAAAAAAAAAAACAACAAAACAATCAGGGCAGGGCTATTTTCAAATCAACATTCAGAATGGTTAATGTTAACTGCGCTAATAAACTCAATACCAGCCAATACTAAAATAATTTAAAAAATGGAGTCAATTTTGGAACAACTAATATATAAGTAATATTTTAAAGAACTAAAGTACTTACTAAATGATGCTTATCGATTTTCTGGGGGGAAAAAAATTATAAAAGTATATGGTTTAATGAATGATTTAATAAACTTGAAATAAAAGTTTGTATTAAAAGTTTTTTTGTCTTTACTAGCCATATTCAGCCAAACACCATATCTAAAATCACATATTTCGTGAAATGTGAAAGAAAACCATTTAATGACTTTAAAAAAATAAATTAGTTTATTATTTTGGTAACACTTGTATAAGTTTGTATTAGTTAATGTTAGTTAATTCATTTACTAAAATGAACAATACATTACATTATTTTTCATGTTAGTTAACCTTAGTTAATGGAAATTAAGTTGTTCATTGTTAGTTCACCGTTATCTAATGTTAACAAGCATGAATTTAGATTTTAATAATGCATTAGTAAATGCTGAACTATGATTAATAAATACTGTAAAATTATTGTTCATACTTAGTTCATGTTAGCAAATACATTTACTAGCAATAACTAATGAAACCTTATTGTAAAGTGACCAGTATTTGTTGTGCTACAGTTTTCTGCTAATGCACATTGCATGACTTCATTCAAAGAGTATCTACATACATTTAAACAAAATAGATTAAATTAAAAAAAAAAAAAAAAAACACTCCACTTCGGACCTCAAAGGTTTTCAAGTTTGTACTTGTTGCCAGTTCCATCAGTGCATTTTATCTGCATCATGTTGCGATGTGGAGTGAAGTCAAGCAGTTGTGCATGTGTTATCTCAAAAGCAGATAAAACCCAGTTATGGAGAATGAAGAGTTGCACATTTGCAGAGAAGTCCATGCTTATTGCTTATGTAATAATACTTCCTTGCAGCCACTCCAGTCTGAACTTGTCATAAACCACCCTGCTGGGGTCTGATCCAGAACAGCTAATCCTGCGTTTAAATGGGTTATTGAGTGCCAAGGACACTGAGTTCCAGACCAGCTTGCAATGGTGGCTTATTTCCCTTCACAGTGCCCAAAACTTCCCTCATGGAATACAGTAAGGGATTAATGTACGTCTAGTTGTTTTTATTGTTAAATTAAACACTGACAGGGTGACCAGGACCCCGATGCAAAGTGAAAGCAACAGTTAGCCATACATAAGTAAATAATTACACACAAAATAATGATTTGTGGTCACATATCGCAGAGTTTATTGAAATTGAAAGCGTCTGTGAAGAAAAAAGACTCACTAATAAACAGCTTTGATGAACAAGCTATTATGTAGCTTTTTGCCATAAACAATAATGAAGAATTTCAAATGAGATTTGAGAGGAAAGTGTTTTTATTTTCTTATCTGTTACAGTGCACAGACTAGATCTGGCAGAAAGAAACTCAATAAGAATCATCTTAAATGCCCGGTTGAGTATCATTAGACATTTAGAGAGGAATGACCACAATCAAGCATTTTCGATAACTTGCAATAAGTCTGTTACAGCACTGTGGAAGAGTTTTGGTCCACTTTTCTTTGCAGAATTGCTGTAATTTAGCCACATTAGAGAGTTTTTGAGCATGAACCACCTTTTTATGGTCATGCCACAGCATCTCAATTGGATTCAGTTCAGGACTTTGACTAGACCACTCCAAAGTCTTTTTTTTTTAGCCATTCTGGAATGGACTTGCTGGTGTGCTTTGGCTCATTGACCACTGAATATCACAGATGACCAATCAGAATCATTGATTGATTCTGATTGAAACACTTCATTAAGGTTCCAGAAGTAAAAACTCCATTCATTTATAAGGAAATCGAATTTTAAACAATAGCTATACATTTTTAACCATTATTAGTTATAGTTATAATACATTTTTACGTCACTCATAGTTTCACTTCCCTCCTGTTCATTCATTTTAATCTTCTCAGTCTATTCATTGCAAACAGTATAACAATAAAGTAATTACAAAGAAAGAGGGTCCATAGTTAGAGATTTATATACTCAACACTCAAGTTACCCTAGACTTTTTTCCAACCCAGGCTCATTTTGAAAACATACTCCTATATACACTTCTGGAGAGCGCCAAATACGTCCCAAGAGCTATGTTTTTTTTTGCAGTTTTTGTTTTCACAAATCCACCAGAGGCCGCTATGTATGCTTTTTTCAGATCTCACATTTCTCTCGCGAGTGCCATTCGCGCCTGCCGTCGTCGTGGTCAACTCCTCTCTGCGTCTAAAGTCCGCTGACGTACATGGCGAGCTAACTGGACAAACTGGTAACAGCGGGAAAGTTGTCCATACTGAGGTAAGCGGTCAACTGGTAAGCGCAAAAAGGAACAGCATCATACTGCCCTGTAGCATTCATTTAAAGATGAAATGCAGCCATACATACTTCTGGCTACGTAATTCACAATCTTTAGAAAGGTATATAGGGCTATGTTTTCAGAATGAGCCTATGTTGCTTTTTTCCGTCAGATGGATAGTTGGGAGTAGTTTTCAATTTTATTGTGGCTCTTCCATGATGTATAATGGTGTTGGGTATAGTGGCCATTTCGTTAAGCTTCCCAAATGGCATACGTCCATCGTAAAAATAACCCATACGCTGTAACTCATAACCCATGTCTTATGAAGCAGATCAATGTGGTTTTGTAGCAAAAATATTTCTATTTTAAAATTAGAAACTCATATAAATGACTTCTGGTGGCTGCTGAATGCACTTTCTTGACAAGTTCTTGGCTGATCTCTGACTCAATGTATGAGATATGACTCATTTGTAGCAGAAACTCTGGGATTAGATGAAACTTGTGGGAATGCAGCACTGTAAGAGTAATATACTGTTTAATGTTGAACAGTAACGGCAAAACAACTAGTTTTATTGTTTGTTGTCATTTTCTATGGTAATTGGTTTGAGATGCATCTATTCCTGGAGCTGTTCCTATGAATGTGTCTTAAATCAAACGTTGTATTATAAATCAGCAGAGGTGTAAAGAGTACCTGAAAACCATACTTGAGTAAAAGTACAGATACCTTACTGTAGAAATTACTCCATTACAAGTTACAAGTCACCAATTCAAATAAGACTTGAGTAAAAGTATTAAAGTATCCGATTTTAAAAGAACTTAAGTATTTTACTCATACTAAATGTAATAAAACACAAGCTCACAGCTAAATGCACTTGATGCAAAATGTATAATTTTAGTGATACATTTATTCACATTGCACATACACACACACACACACACACACAAAAAAAGCTAAAATATAGTCATGTCGCAGTGGGTTTTGCCATATCAGTAACTGTATTAATTTTTGGTAACATTATACTTACAATACCATTGTAAAGTCAGACATAATTTGACTAAATTCACATTAAATAGACTCTTACCTCAATGTGTTTTTTTTTATTTGAAGAGAAATTCTTAAAAGCACTTATTTTCGTGGTTCGTGGCAAACAAAGTAGACACTGCATCCTGTAAGAGCCATTCTGTATATCGGCAAATGAAAACATTTCTTTCAGATAAGGCCATGGATGATCATCAGTGCTGGCACTGCTTGATGTGCCGGCTTCAGCTTCATCACTGGCTGCAGCCATGTCGCTAATTAAACACCTGGTATTAGGCAAGCTGCTAATTCACATTTACGTGATTTAGCCCATAAATAGCATACAGTACCTTCAGCACCCTGCAGATGGCGATATCGCCTCATCCGCACAACAAATTAGCCGTGGTTGATAAAGATCCCGACTTGTCTCGCACAATCACAATGTAATGAGTAACGGTAAGCGTCCGTTCAAATGTAGTGGAGTAAAGAGTACATATATTCAATCAAAAATGTAGTCAAGTAGAGAGTAAAAGTTGCTTATATTTTTGATACTCAGTACAAGTACAAAGTAGCCAAAAAATACTTAAGTAAAGTAACGAAGTCCATTTACTCAAGTACTTTACACCACTGTAAATCAGTGGTGGATCTAGGAATTTTTAAACGCAGGGGCCAAGGCAAGGTGGGGAGGGGGGGGGCAAGTTATTCAATTGGTGCTTGCACTATATGTTTAGAACATAACTCTTTTTGTCCTATTAAAAATACAGTATATATTAATTTATATAGGCCTATCATATCATTTCATTGGGTTAATTTTACATCTGCAAATAGCAGAGATATCAGAAAATCATAATTTTACCTGCAGCGTTTCTGTAAGAAAGAAAATAATTGCGTCAACAAACATGGGTGTGATGTTTGTGGATTGACGATGATGAACACCGTAATAGCGGATCCAAATGCAGCATTTACTTAGCAGGATAGTCATACAGGCAGAGATCATAGCAGGTGCAGAACAGTACAAAAAGGGTTATCCAAAATTGTAGTCAAGCAGGCAAAGGGCTCAGGCTCTGCAGCTAAAGATCAATACACGGAAGAACAAAGGCAAGGCTCGGAACACGGAAGACTAGACAGGAAAATTCTCAGCCATGAAAACATTACAATATAGCAAGACTCAGTCCCGAGGTGTCTGTGCGTGCAGCTTAAATAGTGTGTGTAATCAGTCCTTGACAATCCTCCGGTGGTGTCGCTGGTGATCGTGACAATGGGAGACTAGGGAGAGTGTTGTGACATGGTGTTAGATCATTTTTAGCACCCAAAACTAAAATTGTCATCATTTACTCAGCCTTCCCTTGTTGCAAACATGTTAGACTTTCTTCTGTTGAACACAAAATAAAATATTTTAAAGCAAGCTGGAAACCTGTAACCATTGACTTCCATATTATTTGTTTTTCCTACAAAGTCAATTGTTACAGATTTTCATCTTTCTTCAAAATATATTCTTTTGTGTTCAACAGAGGAAAAGAACTTGAGTAAATTGGAGTAATTTTTCATTTTGGAGGAACTCTCTCTTTAATTAAAAAATCGTAAGTTAGTTTACTTGTTCTTTAATAAAGGTTTGCATAAACTGGATAGTGTGGATATTAGTTTGCCAAAATAAAATAACTTTAACTCTGTATTCTAAATCTCTGACTGTGAAGAACAAGTTCAAGTGTGTTCAGTCCTAACCTGATGCACAGCTATTATGTGGTAAATGTCATGCTTGATGCAGCATTTTAAAAAAGTGGATTTTTTTGGACGGGGTGGTATAGACGTCACGTTAACTGAAGTTTTTCGGTAAATGAGGTCCGTCATTTTGACAGATTTGCCATCACAATTGTGTTGTAACCTAAATATAGTGGTAAAAAGCACAATAATTCTAAACAGAAAGTGTCCGTGTTGCAGGGTAAATGACAGCACAGAACCCGTCTTTGCTTTCACTATCGATTTCGCCATGAAGCGCACCTTTACCGTTGACACAACAGCTCAAAATTATAATTTAAAACAATGAAGTTATGGCAGCTATGAGCGGAATTTCAAAAAATAACTGAAAAACGTAAGCCTTTGGTATTAAATTTGTACTATTTAAAATTCAATAACAAATATACCAGTATTCGCACTGATGTATAAGGGAAAAAAATAATATAGGCTATTACAATTTATTACTTGCATGTTATTTGTTATGCTCTACCAATTAGTGTAAGGATTGCTGCGAGGCGAATCAGTGAGACTGCCTTTTTTTTGTGGAGGACGGATTACAAATTTGTCCATTTTTGGTCAGCTAGGACCGTGGTCCTCAACGGGGGGGGTGCTCAAAGAGCATAGAATCACCAAGAGGCGACACTCTAGTGCAATTTGGGAAACAGCCACTAGATGCCACGGCGGCCATTTTGGAATGAAAATTCCAATAGAACAACACCATATTATAGGTCTTTAAAATAAACTATTGAAAGTGCTGAAGATTGTGATTAGTAAGTGTTGTATTGTTAACCAGTCACAAATTATGAAGTACAATTATTAAGCACATTTTAGTGCTAGTTATAAACTGCTTACTAACGTTTATCAATGTAGAGTTAATGCTTAACAAATAATAAATTCACTAGATGCTTAATAAATGATTCATAGTGTGTAGTTATTATAAAGTGTTACTATGAAAGCTTATGTTTATGTTGTATTTAAGTTTTTTTAGAGTGTAAGACAACTTGATACTGTCATTTATTATTTATTGTTATCTATAAAACTCTTTTGTGGGATATGCTCTCTGATTAATGGAATTTTTGGTATAGTATCATGGGTAATGTAGTTTTACACCACTAATTCCACATGATTATTATAAAACAAAAATAATATTTTGAAAATTAATGGTGTTTCAGGAAATTTACATACCATTAAGAACTAACTGCCAGTGCAGTTTTAACTGTTATGGTTACGCCAGTTTGTTTGTATATTTATAATTTTTTTTGCAATTAACAACTGTCATCATTTGCCCATTTAAACCTGGAAAATCCCTGATGATTCACTGAAACCACAAGATCCTAGGTAAGCCTTTCCTCATTTTATCATGGCCGATATCTTTTGTGAATGAAACAGCACGTGACTGCATACTTCGGGTGAAAGGGCCATGATAAGAAATGGACTTGCAGCAGGTCAATGTTTAGCTTGCGTATTTCAGAATACACAAACACATGACCAGTGGTTTGGTTTGTGCAACAAAGGCAGTCCTGTTGCCTGCATATCTCCTTCACTAGCACAGGAGAAATGTTTCGAGGGCATCGGCTGAGGCGCTATCAGTCATCATGTAGGAGATCAAAGAGCAGCAGCAAACAATGGAGGAGGAAAACTAACAAAAGTCATTGAGGGAGGAACAGAGAGAGGGAGGGAGGGAGGGAGAGAGAGAGAGAGAGAGAGAGAGAGAGAGAGAGAGAGAGAGAGAGAGTTGAAGAAGTAAGATCAGTAGACAAATTAATATGAATTGAAGCATTCTTTAAACATAACATAGAGTGGTGTGAAAAAGTACTGGCCTCCTTGCTGATATCTTATTTTTTGCATATTTGTCACACTTTATTGTTTCAAAACATCAAACAAATTTAAATATTATTCGAAGATAACACAAGTAAACACATCATGCAGCTTTGAAATGGTTTTTATTATTAGGGTAAAACAAAATACAAAAACTACATAGCCCTGTGTGAAAAAGTGTTTGCCCCCTAAACCTAATTTCTGGTTGGGCTGTGGAGGAATTTTGGCCCACTCATCTTTGCAGAATTGTTGCAATTCAGCCACATTAGAGGGTTTTTGAGCATAAACCTTCTTTTAAGGTCTTACCACAGCATCTCAATTGGATTCATGTCAGGACATTGACTAGGCCAATCCAAAGTCTTCATTTTGCTTTTCTTCAGCCATTCAGGAATGGACTTGCTGCTGTGCTTTGGATCATTGTCACTGCTGTAGAAACAAAGTTTGCTGCAGTTTGAGGTCACTAACAAATGGCCGGACATTCTGCTCCAGGATATTTTGGTGCATAAACCTCCTTTTTAAGGTCTTACCACAGCATCTTAATTGGATTTAGGTCAGGACATTGACTGGGCCACTCTAAAGTCTTCATTTGTTTTTCTTCAGCCATTCAGGAATGGACTTGCTGTTGTGCTTTGGATCATTGTCACTGCTGTAGAAACCAAGTTCGCTTCAGTTTGAGGTCACTAACAAATGGCCGGACATTCTGCTTCAGGATATTTTGGTGCACAGGAGAATTTATGGTTCTATTTATCATAGCATGCCTTACAGGTTCTGAAGCAGCAAAACAGTCCCAGACCATCACACTACCACCACCACATTTTACTACATTACACATTCCTAAAACGTCAATATCAGTCCACAGAATATTTTCCTAAAAGTCTTGGGGATTATCAAGAACTGAGATAAGCCTTTGTGTATGTGGTTTTTGTCTTGGAACTCTGCTATGCAAACCATTTTGCCCAGTCTCTTTTAGGGATGGGTATTGTTTGGGGTTATTCCGATACCGGTGCTAAATCGATATATATATATATATATATATATATATATATATATATATATGTGCATAAATGTGGCAAAATTATGCCTGAACCAATACTTTTGAGCCACAAAATTCTTTGACCATTTAATGATTTAATCATTTTAATTGAAGAGTAAAATTAAAGTTTAAAGTATACGTCAATTCATGTTTTATATATTTGAATTGCATTTATATATTTCTTTTGATCATTTGTTTGTTAGCATGAATGCAAGATTTGCATTATGCATTTAACATTACATTAGCTTACTACTAACCTGTGGAAAGGCTGTCATCAAAAGCTTTTTCTAGGGTTGGGGTTTGTGACTGCGTTTACATGCACATCAGTGATCTAATGATTTGCCTTAATCTGAATAAGACAATAATATGATTAAGGTGTTAACATGAGTTGCTTTTTGAATGTTCCTTTCATGATCCTGTTTTACATGTTATAAAACATAGTTTGATTAATGTCATTATGTCACCATGTTATCCAACATTTCCTCCAGAGTATCATGTAATTTCAGGTGTTTCATTTTCAATTTTTTGACTTTAACTGCAGTTTGGCAGTTTCACTTTCATTCAGGAACATTTCATTCATGCCCCATGACAAACTGAGTTATTTGATGCAAGTGTTATGAGAACAGAGCAAAGAAATTTTCACAGTATGTCTGATAATATTTTTTCTTCTGGAGAAAGTCTTATGTGTTTTATTTCGGCTAGAATGAAAGCAGTTTTGAATTTTTTAAAGCCATTTTAAAGTCAAAATTATTTGTCCCTTTAAACTATATTTTTTCGATTGTCTGCAGAACAAACCATCGTTAAACAATAACTTACCTAATTACCCTAACCTCCCTAGTTAATCTAATTAACTTAGTTAAGCCTTTAAATGTCACTTTAAGCTGTATAGACGTATCTTGAAAAATATCTAGTCAAATATTTTCTGTCTATATTCTTCTATATATTTTTTACAAATATTTACTGTCATCATGGCAAAGATAAAATAAATCAGTTATTAGAAATGAGTTATTAAAACTATTATGTTTAGAAATAGGTTGAAAAAAAATTCTCAGTTAAACAGAAATTGGGGAAAAATAAACAGAGGGGCTGACAATTCAGGGGGGCTAATAATTCTGACTTCAACTGTATATGCTCATTCAGTTGCATACTGGTTACAATACCCAACCCTAGCCTCTTTTTTATGGTGGTGTCATGAACACTCACCTTAACTGGAGCGAGGGCTGCAGTTCAAGCAAAACAATTCATAAAAATAACTGTTAGTATGACAATAATGTACTGCAGTAACTCTTTATTTCAAGGTTGAATTTTCACTATTAACAAACGCAACATATGCTCATTCTGAAAACATTCCCCTATACACATTTCCAGAGATCACGAATTATGTAGCCAAAGGAACATATGGTTGCATTTCATCTTTAAAACGAATGCAGTATGACGCCATTTCTTTTCACTTTTAACATTTTTGTTTTTTTCTGCTGTTACCAGTTTGTCCAGTGGCTTGCCGCATACCGATGGACTTGTGACGTTGAGTGGAGTTGACCACAAAACAGGGTTCGAGTCTGGTGAAAAATGGTTCCAGAAAGCAGGTAAGACAAAAACAAAAGCTAAAAAATAAAATAAACAAGTTAATAACTTGAATAACATAAGAATGTGGTAAAATCTGAAAACGTGGTAAAAAATCAGGTGGCCGCGAGGGCTTTTCTTTTTATGAATTGCTTTTGAAAACACTGTCGGTTGGGTTTAGGGAAGGAGGAGTGTGAATCAGTCAGTCAATCAGTCGACAGCGGCTTCTGATGGATTTACGCGAGAAGAGCAGGTACGAATGGCACTCACGAGAGAAATTTGAGATCTCAAAAAGCTTATACAGCGGCCTCTGGTGGATTTGCGAAAACAAAAACTGCAAAAAAAAAAAACGTACCTCCAGAAATGTATATAGGGGTACGTATTCAGAATGAACCTGGGTGGAACAAACCACTAACTATGACTTTTGCTTCAGTAAATCACTAATTTACTGCTTATTTAAGGTAGTGAGCTAGATGATAAATTGAGTTATTGGGATTAGAAATGTAAAATTTGATCATGCAGAATATGTTTTTTATACTGTAAATACAAATAAACAATAAATAGATTAATAATAAACATGCTGATATGCAACTTAATAGTGATGATTGTTCCCTATACTAAAGCATGACAATATTCAGTGTTCAACAAGAACTGTCAATATTTTGCTGGCCACCCATAGCCTCAATGACAGCCTGTAGTCTGCAGTATGCTTTTGAGCAGATCCTACCTGAATTTCAGTATTTTCCCTGAATTTTCAGAATTTTCTAAATTTTTGGTATAACATGTCACTGATTTCTTTATTTTGCTACCCTCACTTACAGTTGAAGTCAGAATTATTAGCCCCCCTTTGAATTTTGTTTTCTTTTTTAAATATTTCCCAAATAATGTTTAACAGAGCAAGAACATTTTCACAGTATGTCTGATAATATTTTTTCTTCTGGAGAAAGTCTTATTTGTTTTATTTTGGCTATAATAAAAGCAGTTTTTAATTTTTTTAAAAGCCATTTTAAGGTCAAAATTATTAGCCCCTTTAAGCTATATTTTTTCTCGATAGTCTACAGAACAAACCATCATTATACAATAACTTGCCTAATTACCCTAACCTGCCTAGTTAACCTAATTAACCTAGTTAAGCCTTTAAATGTCACTTTAAGCTGTATAGAAGTGTCTTGAAAAATATTTAGTCAAATATTATTTACTGTCATCATGGCAAAGATAAAATAAATCATTATTAGAAATGAGTTATTAAAACTATTGTGTTAAGAAATGTGTTGAAAATATATCTCTGTTAAACAGAAATTGGGGAAAAAAATAAACAGGGGGGCTAATAGTTCAGGGGGGATAATAAATCTGACTTCAACTGTATATAAATCATCAATAGGATTCTACACAAACTACTAAAATATGTCAACAGTTAAATCTGCTGTCTGAATAGTTTTTGGTTTGACTGTGGCACATTTCCATAAACATGTCATTTAATCTTTAAAGAATTAGGCCAGTAGGTGATCTCTTGTGGCTGTTTGAATGCATTTAGTCACATGAGCATTTAACCTCCTAGGGCAGGGGTGTCCAAACTCGGTCCTGGAGGGCCGGTGTCCTGCTGAGTTTAGCTCCAACTTGCTTCAACACACCTGCCAGGAAGTTTCTAGTATATCTAGTAAGAGCTTGATTAGCTGATTCAGGTGTGTTTGATTAGGGTTGGAGCTAAACTCTCCAGGACACCGGCCCTCCAGGACCGAGTTTGGACACCCTTGTCCTAGGGCTTGAGTGTCCACATACGTGGACAGCACATTTTAGCTCTTAAGTGGCTATTTAAAATACTTTGAATGTTTTATATTTTGTTACAGACATACAGTGTCATTCTGCAACTGTTTTGCAGCATATGAAATGTTCCAAACCTTATTTTTAACTGTCCAAAATGGGAAAAAATGTTGTTTTTACTCTCTGAGTAAGAGGTTAAAGCAATCTGATCAAACAGGCATTTAACTGCCTCTGGAAGTGGTCAAAAGTTAAAAACCAAAAAGTTTTAGGTCCTATTCATGCTTGTATTTAATGTCATCCCCTTGTAATTGGATTAACAAAACATTTGCCTTAATGTCTAAACCATCTCAACTAGACTAGTCATATAAATCCCTGAAAAGAAAAGAAGAAATGCTGTATTTGTATATTTATTTTTCCTGTATATGTTTTTGGACTCACTTGCATTTATTGAATATTTAAGGATCATTTCAACTAAATATTGTATTTAATATTATAATATTAAAAAAAGTTACATACATTTTGGTTGACCTGGGTTTGTCATTTTCGGGAGAACTATCCTTTAAAGGAGTGAATGAGGTATACAAACGTACTGGTGATTATTTCTTGTACTGTACACTGCATAATGCATTCTCAATGCTTGATCCCCTCTGAGGGATATCAAAACAATATGTGGGTGGTGGTGGGGGGGTAAGAAATAGTTTGCTCTGATCTGTATCTTAAATACTATTCATAATTAAAATAATGAGAACTTAAATATACATTTGACCACACCTCTCTGACAGTTCATACCATTGTGAATGCATGCTTGCGCTAAACAGTCTATGGCTGTGCAATAATATTAATTCAGTGGTTTGAAACTGGCAGATCTAGAGCACCAACAGACAGCATACAGTAAGTGCTCACAAAACTTTTTTTGAGATTTATATCAACATGTAGCCTTAAAGCACCATAAATCTTTATGCATAGTCTGTATTTTATTATAAACTTGCTTACACATGGAAAATTAATAAGTGCAATCTTTTGTTGTTATCCATTTATTGGTGCCCACTCTCAGAAATAAAGTTACGCGAGCTGTCACTGGGGTGGTACCTTTTTAAAAGGTACACATTTGTACTTGAAGGGCCAATATTGGTACCTCAAAAGTATAAATTAGTTCCTACAAATTTTAAGAGGAACACTTTTGTACTTTTTAGGTACTCATATGTAACCTTGAGGTATTAATATGGACCTTTTAGGTACAAATTTGTACCTTTTGTAAAGGTACCACCCCAGTGACAGCTCGCGTACCTTTATTTCTGAGAGTGCAGGAATGCAAACTTGTCACCATTTGTTTAATATTTACAAATGTCATTGAGAACCACAAAATAGCTGAAAGAGCCAATCAGAGGTTACTGTAGATCAGAATATGCCCAGAATCCCTCAAAACACTGAAAACCTAATAACAAGTCTGATTAACAAATTTGATTTAATTGAAATAGCTTTCACTGCTATGCAGATGATACTCAATCATATATTTCAACTAAACCTGATGAGACATCTGAAGTGTCTAAGCTAACTGAGTGTATTAAAGATGTTAACGACTGGATGACCAACAATTTCCTTCTCTTAAACTCAGACAAAACCGAATTATTACTTATTGAACCTAAATCCTGTACACAGCAGATCTCACAACTCAACCTGCAATTAGAGGGATACAAAGTTAGCGTTAGCTCTACTATAAAATATCTGGGTGTCATATTTGACAGCAATTTAACTTTTGAAAATCATATACGTCACAAAAACCGCCTTCTTTCATCTGAGAAATATTGCTAAGCTACTAAGTATGCTATCCATATCAGATGCAGAAACGCTAGTTCATGCTTTTATGACTTCTAGGCTGGATTACTGTAATGCTCTGTTTGCTGGTTGCCCAGCTTCCTCTATTAACAAACTCCAGCTAGTACAAAATGCAGTTGCCAGAGTTCTTACCAGGTCTAGAAAATATGATCATATCACCTTAATTTTTATCCTTCTTACACTGGCTGCCTGTTAAGTTCCGTATTGAATATAAAACATTGCTTCTTACCTATAAAGCTTTAAATAATCTAGCTCCTGTTTATCTAACCAACCTTCTGTCTCGCTACAATCCAACCCGCTCTTTAAGATCTCAAAACTCAGGGCTTCTGGTAGTACCTAGAATAGCAAAGTCGAGTAAAGGAGGTCGAGCCTTCTCATTTATGGCCCCTAAACTCTGGATTAGCCTTCCTGATAATGTCCGAGGTTCAGACACTCTCGCAGTTCAAAACTAGATAAAACCTTTTAAAAATCTTTTTAGTAAAGCATACACTCAATGCATCACATGATGCATGAATGTGCTCCACGCAGGTTTTTTGCATCTTGTTTACATACATTATGAACAGCAGCTACGCAAATTATTTTCTTCATTCTTTATTTCCACCTGGGGATACTCATCCCGAGGCCCCCAGAGACTATGCAGCGCCACTGATGTTATCCAAGACCAGCGATGAAATGATCCCAAGGTTTCCATAATCCTGGACCAGGCCGTACCCTGAGCAGCTGCTGTGGTGGTCATGGAGTAGTGGAGAGCATGAGACTGATTCCTGTGATGCTCCAGGGACAGACAAGTCTTTGCTGACGTCCAGCGTTCTCCAGCCTTCAGCGCCTAGACTGCAGCTCTGCACAAGACGTTTGGCATAGGAGAAATGGTCGTGCCCAACTGAGCCTTGTTTCTTTCAAGGTTTTTAATTCTTCACTTTTGCCAATTGGTTATGTTTTTTCCTCGCCGCTATCGCCACTGGCTTGCATGGTTCAGGACCTGTAGTGCTGCGCATCGATGGATTTCTCTTTAGTGGTTGGACTCTCAGTATTAAATATTAAATGTCACACTGAACTGAGCTAAACTAAACTTAAACTCTGAAAACTGAACTGACACTGTTTCAATTTGCTATAATATTCTATCTGAAGCTGCTCTGACACAATCTACATTGTAAAAGCGCTATACAAATAAAGGTGAATTTAATTAAATATATAAATTTGGTTCATTGAAGCATATTACACAAACTAACATTACCAAAATATTTGAGCCCCCCCGAACATCAGTGTATAATTCATACCCTGTTTATAGCTGTTACGCATTGGGTGTGCACTATTGTCTAATAATTCAACATACTGACGTCAATTGTTCTGCTTTTATCTAAATACACTGTTCAGATGTTGTATTTCAAGGCATTTATCTGTCTGGTTTTTGCCCTCAAATGTGTGTCGAACTAGTTTCATTCAAAGACTTTTGTTTTATTTTGATTTGATTTTGACAGTTGTAGGTTGCGAAATAACTTATTTTAAACTTATTATTGTGGCTATCATTTTTGTACAGGAAAATAGTCAAACATAAACAAATGAAACCCTATTGGGAGTCAAATGTAACGTCACAGGTTTTCTTGTCTGCGCTGACCATTTGACTATATGCAAGTGTAATGTGTCACTCCCTCTGGCCGTGTTTACAGAAGACAAGGAAGACTAGCCTCAAGTGAGACAAACACACGGTGCCTGCGTGTGTGTGAGTCTGAGTGCCAAACACTGATGGATTTTATGGCATCTTGTATATGGCAGGAAGTCAAAAGCTCCTGCCAATGGAACTATGGAGCAATTTATCAGGGGTTATCAAACAATCATATCAGCATTAAGTCACTACACAAACACTCAAGTCTGGATCAGTTTCAAAAAGCTTCTCAAAATAGATGACAGATTTGAATCATTACAAGGTTTTAAACATCTTCAAGAGAAAATTAAATAGAAAAAACATCAATAGAAAATTAAGTGAAGTTTCCCAAACTAATTTCAAAAGGAGCATGTGATATGATTGATCGCGGCTGGTCTCTCATCTGTAATCATTAGTAAGCCAATCGGATCATTCCAGACTCACCTTCAATAGCCCGACTAGCGTTACTTCCTCCCTTCGTTTTTTTTAAGAGTGCCCCCATCCACTCCATCTCCCCCTTTCCTCCTTTACCAGGAAGAGCTCTCAAGAACTACCTGATCTCGTACCCCACTTACATGCTCATTGACCAGGCTGGAGCCCTGGGCTCAATTATCTCCGAGCTCAGGGTTCTCTCCTGGGACAGCATGCCTAACCTGCTATTATTATTAAGCAATATCTAAGCAATATAATTCAAGCAATATCATTTTCAAAGTTGCCAGATTGTTGTTTCTTTTACACACTATGAGGTTCCTGTGGTTTATACGTTACAAACCACAGTTAAGAAAGCATGTGAATGTAGTGATGTAGATATTTTCATCCGCTCTTTCATTTACACCAGTGGTTTTAAACTCCAGTCATTGGGTCCCCCCACCCTGGACATTTTGTGTCTCTCTTATTTGACACACAAGGATCAGTTCATGGACCTCGCTGTTAATGAGCTGATGATCTGAATCGGGTGTGTTAAGTAAGGAAGACATACAAAATGTGCAGGGCAGGGGGGCCCGTGGACTGGAGTTAAGAACCACTGATTTACACTATGCAATCGTCAGACTAATATTAGAGGTGATTACAAAGAATTATGTAATCAGATTACTTTTCAAGTAACTAACAAGACTTTCACACACGATAGCTTTAGTTTCTTTCAATTCAGCCACATTAGTGGGTTTCCGAGCATGAATCTCAATTAGATTCAGGTCAGGACTTTGACTAGGCCACTCCAAAGTTCATTTAGTTTTTCTTCAGCCTTTCAGGAATGGACTTGCTGATGTGCTGTGGATCATTGTCATGCTGTAGAACCCAAGTTTGATTCAGTCTGAGGTCACTAACAGATCGCTAAACATATTTTAGTACACAGCAGAATTCATGTTTTCATTTATTCACAGCATGTCTAACAAGACTGTGTCTTGATCACACAAGAATGACCATTTGTTTGTTTCAAATTTCAGGCTTTTGTTTTTGAACAATGCATTTCAAATGGGATATATCTCTTCAGCATAAAAACAATCATGGCCGCCATATGTGTGTCATTATATCAAAAATTGAAAGGGTACAACTGATGCTTCTCTTTGCACAAGGAAGTTGATTGGTGCTGAATGCTGCGATCCATTCGGAAGAGCTCATCGCTATGCCCTAATGCCTTCGAAGCTGTCACTCTGGTGGGTAAACCCTTTGATGTGATTAGGGTATAGGGATGAGCCCTTTCAAATAAAATGCAGTGAGTCAGTAAATATCATGCCTAAAATTCCAAAATGGGTTAGAGGCCATTCGTTCACAAAGCATGTGTTTTCATTCCACTTTGTAGATTTGCCTAAATCTAAAAGATTTAACCATTATGATCTTTTCATTACTTTGCAGCACTTCTAAAAGCATGGTGCACAAGTTGTAAATATAATTTTCAATTTATATAATAATCACTCCTTTTACATTCCACTTATGAACAGGTTTGGAATGACATGAGAGCGAATAATGTCTTTCTGGTGAGATTTTAATACCCCGATAGATTTAGAACCCCTAAATCTAAATATGAGTGATTCTAATAAAGACGCTTGCCTTTGCAAACACCACTAATTGTGGCAGGAAATGATTTGGCCCTCAGACACCAATGTTGTGGTCTTTAGAAACCATCACTATGTGTGTAATGAGATTTAATTCATCTTGAGCAATGTGCCCTCAAGCCTCCAGACGTGCATTAAAAGCATATTTGTGTCAGTAACAGTTCTCCAAATGAGACCACACTGCCATTCGTTTTAATCCTATCAAGCTAAAGGGGCCCCGATATGTGGCGTCATACACAGATTACAAGGGACTTGAGGCTGTGCGAAGTTCCAGAATCATCCAGAAAAAAACACATCAACAGGCAGAAAGGACTAATAATTCGCTGTTAAAGAGTCATGAAACACCAAAACACATTTTTTTTGAGATGTTGACAGTCATATACAGTTGAAGTCATAATTATTAGCCCCCCTGAATTATTAGCCGCCTTGTTTATTTGTTCCCCCAATTTCTGTTTAATGGAGAGAAGATTTTTTTTCAACACATTTCTAAACATAATAGTTTTAATAACTCATTTCTAATAACTGATTTATTTTATCTTTGCCATGATGGCAGTAAATAATATTTGACTAGATATTTTTCAAGACACTTCTATACAGCTTAAAGTCACATTTAAAGGCTTAATTAGGTTAATTAGGTTTACTAAGCAGGTTAGGGTAATTAGGCAAGTTATTTTATAATGATGGTTTGATCTGTAGTCTATCGAAAAAATATTTAGCTTAAAGGGGCTAATAATTTTGACCTTAAAATGGTTTTTAAAAAATTAAGAAGAAAAAATATTATTAGACATACTGTGAAAATGTCCTTGCTCTGTTAAACATCATTTGGGAAATAATTAAAAAAGAAAAAAAATCAAAGGGGGGTGAATAATTCTGACTTCAACTGTATATGTCCCAAGTTGCTAAAATACTATTAGGACTATAGGTGGGCATAGATTAATTTTTTTAATCTAGATTAATCTCAAAATTAATCTAGATTAATCTCAAAATTAATCTAGATTAATCTAGATTAAAATGGCTCATTTGAATTCTGCCGAAGGCATTAAGAATATGTGTGCTACCCAAATTTTACGTCTTTGAGAATGGGTTTCTCAAGCCGGGTGTCTCATTAAACCAGGGGCTCATCTCCTGTTTCCAAAGTGCATCACAAACTGCTTGAGAAAATGTTCTACTATGATAATTGGTGATGAAAATAAATGATGTTCAATAAGATGTACTTGTGTTTACTAACTGTTTATTCAGTTAAACGTGAATTTTGAACTGTAGGCCAACATAAGCTCTAAATAGCAATTTTTGATTACCTTAATCCGACAAAACTAGTCAAAACTGAACTAAACAGAAATGGAATTAAGGCATGTGGAGTATGCAGATATTAGTGGCATTATAGAAGTAAACACTGCGGTCTTTAGGACCTTTCGCCATGTTTTCCGACAAGATCCACACCTGGCTGTCAGTAAAGGACCGCGCACACACATACACAAACACAAACACACACACACATTGTGAAATTCGGAAGTTTTTTTCTTACCATTTGGCGTGCATGACACTCTCACCAGTCCTTACTCCTTATTTGCGTCTAGTACCCCAGTTTGTCACGACGGCATGAATGAAATGTTCGTGAGTTAGTGAAACTGCCGAACTGCAGTTAGAGTCAAGCATCCTGCTGATTTGATTTAAAAGGGCACTCTTTTGTCAGACGGTTCACCGGTCAGGTATACATCCGCGCTAATATATCAAGGTGAAAGTCATCATAGCTTGCATAAAATAGACCCAGCTCCCACCCCACTTTGAGAATAGATTAACGGCGATATTTTTTTTATCGCGGGATAAGAGTCTCGCGTTAACGCAGCACGTTAACGCCGATAACAGCCCACCACTAATTAGGACACATATATTTCACTAAAAGGTGAAAATTGGTTGCTTTTGCATTATTTCGAGCAAATTTGTTCGGCCGGTTTGAAAATAAATTTTGAAGCCACGTCACGTCGATGAGATCCTTGTGTAAATTCCAGCGTGGAGATTGGACGTCTGTACCGCCCAGTACAACAAGACGTCTTTGAGTTTTCATCATTAATTCAAGACAAAGTCTTGACAAAGTCTCAAAGTTTGAACCAATCAGCGCGCTCTATTGTGTATGAGGCGCAACTTCATTAATATGCATGATAGCTTCGAAGACTCTTTTTACCTGTTACAGTGTTCAGACAGCAGAGAGACGCCACGTTGTGTTGGCAACCGTAATTAAAACAAGTGGAAGAAGAAGAATTGTTCGGAGACATGGGTCGTCAGTGTTGCGTTTATAAATGTGCTGCAACAAAGGTTTTGTTTCCATTTCCCCGCAATGAGAGCACAGCTGGACTCACGTGCGGATTACAGTGGTCAAATTATAGTGGTCTGCTAACACACAAAAATATCTTTGAAAGGGACATTTTTTACCCGAGAGCTTTTCGCATATGGAAATGGTGAAATGCGGATTTGCCCATCGTCTCCTTTTAATAAAAGATGCTGTTGGTGTTGATTGTCCTGTCTCTATGGATTTGGTTAATGTGTGATCAGTGTTCTTTGTTTGTTTATTCAGATGGCAAAGCTAGTTAGTATCGTCAGCGGTATTCTTTCAGTTTTTAAACATACTGTCACGGTTGTGGATCTGTCTGTTACTCTTGCATGTGTGTGTGTGGATGTGGGTGTATCTTCACCGCGTGGCTGTGTGTGTTTACATTCATCAGCTGAGCGATCACGTGTCTTGCTGCTACTCAATCTCACTCAGCTGTTATCTATTAACCACAGGTGATGTGCGTTACCGTGCGCCTTTATATGTTCAGTGTTTGTAGATAGTGTTTGTCAGTTCATTGTGTTCACGTCTGTGTCCTGTTTCCTGTCAGCCAGCTCTCGCTGAAAACCGCTGGTGGTGATTCCTCATAGAGACTGTTGCTTTTGGAAAATTCAGCGCTGCTTGCTTTTTCTCCTAAGAACTGTTACCACTGTTGGCGTTGTTGAACTTTATGAGAGATCTCCCTGGATCTGTCTCATCGAAGAACCGCAACCAATGTTTAGCGTGGCTGAACTTATGAGAGATCTTCCTGGATCTGTTGCTCTGAAGAACTATTACCGCTGTTTAGCGTGTTGTATTTCTTTGAGAGAAGCACCATTGCTCTACCCTATCCTTCGTTATTTGGTGAGATCTATACCAGTTGTTGTTCCTGTTATCTCTGTTAATAAATCATCTTGCATTCACTTGCATTTGGGTCTCCTGTGTATTTGTGACGCATACCTGAGTCAAAATGATTTAGTTACTATGTTTACAGTATGTTTATCACTACAATATTATGGGCTGAAAGATCCGCTGTGAATGCTGCTCTCTGAATGTAAACACTTTAATCAAACTATTACCGTCGTGTAGGATTTTCGCCGCATTTTGTGACAGGATAGTATATACACACGGCTTTCTTTCGGTGTTCTCCGCACCTACTGAGTGCATTTAAGTTACCGAGAAAAGCAGAGTTTTTTTTTTTTTTCTCCCATACGGCGTATGGTATTAATCATTCCATTAAAACTACACTCTACTAGCAGTTCCACGCATCCAATATTTTGTTTGTCATGGGGCGCATGCATGAAGTGTTTCTGAATGAAAGTGGCAAACTGCAGTTAAAGTCAACAAATTAATAATCTAATTACCAATGTCCATGTAAATGTTGTCACTGTCTTTCTCCCCTGCGTCTGTGTTTGTTTTGCCTCTTTGAAAATCAGCGTGTGCTTGTAATAAAACTCCCCTTTTCATGAAGACACTCCCAGCTAAACAAAGCTGGACTCGCCCACTTTCCTGACTTTTTTCAAACTAGAGGTGTGAAAACACCCTGCTGAGACAGATGGGGTTTCATGGCCCTTTAACACTAGAACTACAGCGGCAGTCATTCTGACCAATTTTTACAATTTTGTAATTTAATAACTTTTGTTAAAATAAAACCCATATAACTATAGTGCCATAACTTTTCCAAAATGTGTGTACATTTCTAATACCATTATTATGTAAATATATAAAATAAAAAAACACAAAAGAGTCCTCTGTATTTCTGCCTTGAATTGCCATAACTGTCAAATTGATCGCATGTATTTCAGCATCCACTACTTTTCCTGCGCATTTGAATATGCATGTCTCTGTTGCCTAGCAACTTTCTGGTAACAAAAACAAAACTTTTCAAAACAGCAAAAGCTTTGACAAAGTTATACAAAGGTATACACCTTAGTGGTGGTCTAGTATTTCGTAGACATTTATTTATTTATTATATATATATATATATATATATATATATATATATATATATATATATATATATATATATATATATATAATCATTATCCTTTATGTGCAGAGCTTGTGTTTTTCAATGATTTACACACTAACCAGCTCAGAAACCGCAGCAGAGCCTTTATGTCATTTTTCATTTGTATAGATGTTTGTTTGAAGATGTGTTACATTTGATAATGGCGGGCTGCAATGTCAAGCAATGATAAATTATGTGCAGTGATTATACACGTGAGGGATGGCCCAGTGTGATCTCACATTTATTACCATAATGTGGAAACAGCTTCAAATACTTCATGTCAGTCAAAGAGACAAAAGTCAGCAGAAGCTCAAGGTTTGGTTGAGTGCTGTGTGTGTTCTGCACAGGTCTATCTCCTTAAGAATGGATTGGTAGATTAAGGCCCAATCCCAATTCTACCCCTTAGCCCTTCCCTTACCCCTACGCCTCATTTTGCGCGTTCCCGTGAAGGGGTAGGGGTGTCCCAATTCTCTTTAGCTTGGGGCTAAGGGGAAGGGGTATATATCCCTTCGAACGAAGAGTTTTCAGGACCACACTCGAAACCAAGGGGTAAGAAAATTTACCAGAATACACCAGCCACAACGGCAGGATCTCTGCACCCGGAAGTAAGGAGATCCACAAAATAATATTTTTTTTTTTGTCATTATTACGAATTTTTACAACAAACAAGCACATGTTTTAATATTTTCATAACCGGGTTTGTGTTTTACTGTCATGCTTTAAAAAAAAAAAAAAAACGCTAAAATAAAAACCGCTAAATTTCGCGATCTATAATCCCTAATAATAACTCCTGTATAGCAGTCCTGCAACATTCTGACACTCGATTGCACTCGAATACCCTGTCAGAAAAGTCTAGTGGCTGGGAATGAGCTTTTTACAGTGTCTGCTATATTGTTAATGTTGTTTTGGTGTGTTTACATAGATGATTATGGCCACTGTGTAAATGCACAGTACAGTTACGATCTAATCGCCACTTTAGATCGTTATGATAACATAATATATGCCTTCAGTGATTTCCTGAAGATAAATACCAAAAAATAACACAACTGGAATAACTACAGCAGTCGCGATCACGATCTCTTGCTTCATATGAGATCAGATGATGACATCTGATGACGTGTGCGGGTGCTGAAGTGCTGTCCTAATTCTTAGGGGTAAATTTGCTCTGTTTTAAGGGCCAAGGGGAAGGGAACAAAAATAGAATTGGGATTGGGCCTAAAACACTTCTGTAGTCTCAAAGAGGGGAGGGGTGAATGCTCATTAGCATTTAAAGAGACATGAAGCGACTTGTGCTGTGACTTGTGTAAAATGGGCATCCAATATCACTTGCCATATCTGGGATCATTTTGTTGTATTGTGACCAGAGGGATAGAACCCAACTGCAATATCAGTCATCAAAAGTTTTTAATTTACATTTTCATTTATCCAAGATGCACTTTAAATCACCAGAAAACCAACAATATGTAGCAGTGACAAGTCTCGGTTAGATTAGCATGGTGCATTTTTGTAAACAAACAAGCAGAACAGATGAAGAACAAACTGAAAGATGAAACTTTAATAGGGAGTGCTATTGTTGATTGCTACCTTGGTGTGACTGCAATAGGTCACACTGGGGTCACATCATGTGTGTTCAAGTCAGCTATTGTTACTTGCAAAAGTTATAATCTCTCTGTTTTGATGATTTTAACCACAGTGTAAATTTTTTTTTGCTATGTGACGATTATAAAATCTGCTTTACATTTCTGACCACATTTAATGTGTACTGGTTTGAGAGTCCTTAAAGGGATAGTTCATTCAGAAATGAGAATTTACATGTCATTTACTCACCCTCAAGTGGATCCAAACCTTTGAAGCTTACTTTTTTGAGTTTAACCCAAACTAAGATATTTTGAAGATTGTTGGAAGCCATTTATTTCCATATTATAAAAAAACAACAGAATTTAATGGCTAGTGGTTTCTAACAATCTTAAAAACATCTGTTCAAGAGAGAAAAATTCTAAGCGGTATGTGTGGAGAAAACCAGGCACTGCTCATCACCTGTCCAATACAGTCCCAACAGTAAAGCATGGTAATGTCCTGAACAAAAATCTTCTCCAGGACCTCAGACTGGGATGAAGGTTCACCCTCCAACAAGACAATGACCCTAAGCACACAGCTAAATTAAGGAAGTAGTGGCTTCACAACAACTCTGTGACTGTTCTTGAATGGCCCAGCCAGAGCCCTGACTTAAACCCAATTGAGCATATCTGGAGAGACCTGAAAATCCAACCTGACATAACTGGAGAGGATCTGCAAGGAGGAATGGCAGAGGATCCCCAAATCCAGGTGTGAAAAACTTGTTGCATCTTTCCCAAAGGCTGTATTAGGGTGCTTTCACACCTGCCTTATTTAGTTCGGTTGAATCGCACTAGAGTTCGTTTTTCCTCTTGGTGCGGTTCGTTTGGGCAGGTGAGAACGTAGCAATCGCACTTGGGTGCGCACCAAAAGCGCACCAAAAAAGCGTACCGAGACTTGCTCGGTGGTCTCGGTACGCTTTCAAACGAACCCTGGAGCGGTTCGTTTGTGGTGAGAACGTGATCCAAACTAAAACAGACCCAACCGCAAAAAGTACTGTGCCTTTTTGGACTAATCCAGCTGCCGTAGTGCAATGCGCTGTCTATCTTATAGGGTTTGGAGGAAAAATATTTGTTGACAGCGCTTTACCAACAGTTTTAAACAGAGAGAGATAGAGAGTAAGATGTAGAGAGGGAGAAACATTACCTGATGGATCATTGGTGATATTTCCGAAAGATGACCATGTCGCAGTTTAGCTAAATTATTTCATGCCTTCTCCTAATGCTTTCGCCGATTGCAATGCATTAAAACATTGTTTTCCAGCCCCAGCCGCCCTTCATTCTCGAAATGTATAGTTTGTCTAAAGTGATGCATACAAACTACATAGTATACTATGACCAGGGATACTGCGTCAGCCAGCGCAGCGACATTGTGTGTCTGCCGGTTTGTTTATTTGCGGTAGTTCCACGTGAATTCTGACCAATTGAAAAGCAGTTTAGGAAATGCGTTCAATAACATCTGGCCAGTGAGTGATGTAGATTTTGTCAGATGACTGCATTTTGGTTCGTTTCAACTGGTTCGGACCAAAGCAATCAGTGTGGTGTGAAAGGGACCCAAAACGGCAGAAAAATGCTACAATGTATCATTTGTTGCCTTTGGTCCGGACCAAATGAACCGAACCACATATGTGAAAGCACCCTTAGATCAAAAGGCTGCTTCTACTAAATACTGAGCATAGGGTCTGAAAACTTAGGACCATGTGATATTTCAGTTTTTCATTCATTCGCTCATTTTCCTTCAAATTAGTCCCTTTATTTAGGGGTCGCCACAGCGGAATGAACCACCAACTTATCCAGCATATGTTTTACACAGCGGATGGCCTTCCAGCTGCAACCCAGTTCTGGAGAAATATTTTAGTTTTTCTTTTTGAAAAATAAAACTGCAAAAATGTCAACAATTCTGTGTTTTTCTGCCAATATGGGTTGCTGTGTGTACATTAATGAGGAAAAAAAAAAAACTTAAATGATTTTAGCAAATGGCTGCAATATAATAAAGAGTGAAAATTTCATACCCACTGTATATATTTATATATTGACAATTGTAGCGTGTATGAAAGTGTGCTAACTGTGATCTTCCTTCAACCACAAGACTGTCTGAGTGCTATTATAGCATATTGTATTGTAAAACTGCACATTATGGTTTAAGAGTAACTGTTGTTTATTGCTCAGTGAAATGCTACGCATGCTAAGCTAGGCACAGACTATTCTCTGAACAGACTCTGAACTCTCTGTCTGCACAGTTGGCTTTTTCTTTAAGACAAAACAAATCCTCTTAATGACGGGTTACTGTGAGACTGTTGCAGACATAATTATAATCAGAATTCTGTGTGCGAGTTTCCATTTAGCATCCAATTTTCCTCTGGCCCAGTGCCCTGCGCTAGTTAAGCTGAAAAGCCTGCATATTCAGGGCAAATAAGTCTAGTAGCCTATACACACATTTTACATCAAAGCAGCATCAAAATAACTAGTGAAATGAGTGAATTGGTCAAATAATCAACAACTTTTAATGGTAAATGATGAGTAATATTCATTCATTTATTTTCTTTTCGGCTTAGTCCCTTTCAAGAGTTCACACTTAGCTGATGATTGATTATAAGCAAGTTTGGCATGCTGTCCCGAAGAGAGCCCTGAGCCCAAATAGTCCATGAGCCCTGGGCTTCCTCTCGTTTGCAGGGTGAGAGGGGAGCTTTGAGCTCAGGTAGATCTCGAGAACCCCACCCCCCCAAACCCCCCCCCCCCCCCACCCTTTTTTTTTTTTTGGTAAGAGCTGATGACAGGAAATGATTGCTATGAAGAGATGCTGCTGGATGAGAGTTTGACTGTAGTGCTAAATTTAGATTTATCAATTAACTTGTAATGCATGTTTTTGGAACGTGGGGGGAAACCTACGCGAGCACTGGAAGAATATGCAAACTTCGCACAGAAACGACAGCCGACCAGTTAAAGGACTTGAACCGGTGACGTTCTTGCTGTAAGGCAACAGTGTTAATCACTGGGCCACCGTGCCACCCTATGAAGGTAAAGGTGGAGGAGTAGGGGTGGAAGGGGTGATTCTTCAAATCGAAGATGACTGTAGTGAGAAACCCTGGATCTTTATAGTGAGTTAGGAATCGTCTGATTGGTGGATCATACATAGTTAATGCAGAACCAGCCGTGTTCAATCATAATCACGTGATCCTCTCGAAATTAGAAATAAACTTCACTTATTACTCTGGGGTCGCCACAGCGGAATGAACCGCCAACTTACCCAGCATATGTATTACGCAGCAGATGCCTTTCCAGCTGCAACCCATCACTGGGAAACATCCATACACACTCATTCACACACACTTAATTTTACTCAATTCACCTGTACCGCATGTCTTTGGACTTGTGGGGGAAACCAGAGCACCTGGAGGAAATCCATGTGAACAAGGGGAGAACATGCAAACTCCACACAGAAATGCCAACTGATCCAGCCGGGGCTTGAACCAGCGACCTTCTTGCAGTGAGGTGATTGTGCTACCCACTGCGCCACCGTGCTGTCTGATAGAGCAGGGGTTCCCAAACTTTTCAGCCCGCGACCCCCAAAATAACAATGCCAGTGACTCGCGACCCCCAATATCCTCTGAGGTGGTTATAAATACAGAAACCTTGCATGAAATGGTGCACACCCACCAATAGACCCAAGTCTATTCTTCGTTTAATTTTTTTAATGTATGTCAGTGCTGTAAATGTGCCAGAAAGTTTAACCTGGTGTTATAAAATCAATCTGCTGCATCTGACGCTATTGCTGTGTCTTTATTCATTCATTCATTTTCTTGTCGGCTTTGTCCCTTGCGGGGTCGCCACAGCAGAATGAACCGCCAACTTATCCAGCACGATTTTACGCAGCGAATGCCCTTCCAGCCGCAACCCATCTCTGGGAACTTCCACACACACATTCACACTCATACACTATGGACAATTTAGCTTACTCAATTCACCTGTACTGCATGTCTTTGGACTGTGGGGGAAACTGGAGCACCCGGAGGAAACCCACGCAAACGCAGGGAGAACATGTAAACGCCAACTGACCCTGCCCAGCCGAGGTTCGAACCTGCGACCCAGCGACGTTCTTGCTGTGAGGCAACAGCACTACCTACTGCGCCACTGCGTTGCCCTGCTGTGTCTTTAATACAATGTAATTATCCCAGGGGTCGCAATCCAATTGAACTAGTAACTATAAGCTACTATAGTAACTATATAGTATATAGTAACTATAAACGACTATTTTATTCTCTTCTTTAGGTTATGAATACAATATGGTAATTCTCATGGTTTAATAAAAATAAATAGATTTTTGGAAATCACCAGGCGACCCCCCCTTCATTGTCCCCCGACCCCCACTTTGAGAACCACTGCGATAGAGTAATAATAAAGATTAAAATTATCTTAAACTACCATCACTATCGTAAAAACAGATTGGGAATGAGAACTATTACATGTTTTCCAACTCTGAGATTTTGATGGCATGGACTGAAATAATGAAATTTTAACAATCCAACTATTTTTATTTTTGACTGATTAGTGGAAATTACTCAAATAGTGTAACGTCAAATATCTTCGTAAGAATTCTTTCCTACAATATACAGTGTGAGATCTTAATTCTTGATAAAATAATAGAATACTTGAGTTCTCTGGATTTTTGTGTTTGAAATGTTCCCATGTGGAAAAAAATACTATAGTAGTTTATAGTAAAGTTAATCTCATAGAAATTTGTAACTTTTTTATTTAGTGGTTAATTTGTATGAATTTGTTGGATCTCATTTCTACAATTTAGTACGATTTGCTCATCCCCCAATGACGGTTGGGTTTAGGGGTGGGCTTGGGTGCCACGCCTTCTTTTTAAAATCGTACATTTTCATACAACTCAACATACGAATTAGCCACTAAATGGACAAAATGTAAAATAGTTACATTTCCCTGGGATATACTATTTATATAAACACATTATTCAATATAGTTTTGTGCAACTACAGGGTAATGTATGTAATGTGTATATTTATATAGTTCATTTGTATGGCCATACACCCAAAGCGCTTCGCAATCATGATGGGGTCTCTCCACACCACCACCAGTGTGCAGCATCCACTTGGATGATATGACGGCAGCCACAGGACAACAGCGCCAGTGCGCTCACCACACGCCAGCTATAGGTGGAGTGGAGAGACAGTGATAGAGCCAATTTGGTGGATTGGGATGATTGGGAGGCCATGATGGGTAAGGGCCAATGGAGGGAATTTGGCCAGGACACCGGGGCGACACCCCTACTCTTTACGAGAAATGCCATGGGATTTTTAATGACCACAAAGAGTCAGGACCTCAGCTTAACGTCTCATACGAAAGATGGCACTCAATGACAGTATAGTGTCTCCTTCACTATACTGGGGCATTAGGACTCACACAGACCACAGGTTAAGCACCACCTGCTGGCCTCACTAACACCACTTACAACAGCAACCTAGTTTTCCCATGTGGTCTCCCATCCAGGTACTGACCAGGCCACCATTGACTGTAGTAAAAACTAAAGTATACTACAGTATTTATTGCAGTTTATCAGTTCAATATGGTTAATACAGTCTGCGGCAGCATTCATTAACAAATAATCAGAAATTCTATAATATATACAGTATAAAACACTATTATAGTATGGTTCTATAAAAGGCACTATAATGTTTACTATACATTACTATAGTATTCTTTATGTGGGGTAAAATGTGTTGTATAAAGATCTGATAACATTTCTTCCAACCTCTAAATTACAATATTTTTATTTGGAGCATTTCCCCCCAGGAAATGTAGGATAATTCCATCAAGCTTTGAAAAATCCAAAATTCATTTCCTGAGAAATAATTTTCTGCCACAATTACACCCCATTTACACGGGGCTTCAGCGTCAACGCTTGACAGAGGGCGTGTTTGAAGTTGGGGCTGACGCGATCGTCATAGCAGCGTCAGCCAATGAAATTAGTCAGCAATCGGCCACTGTCTGAGCTGGTCCATTTGCATACAGCAATCTGATTGGCTGACGCTTCCGGATCCACAATGCAGTTCGGCAACGCCTGACGTCACCCATTCAAAGTGAATGGGAAGCGTTGAAGCTAACGCCCCGTGTGAATGGGCCGTTAGTGTTGTTTGCAAAATCTTGGCTGTCTTCACAAGTCTTCACTGTTGAACTCAACAATGTGCAATGTGTCGGATCTCTGACAGAATGACCGTGATTGGGGCTCTGAATATTTAAAGATATTTCGCTGTCCAAAAATTTAGATGTGAAAACATGGCGACATGGTGGCTCAATGGTTAGCACTGTCGCCTCACAGCAAGAAGGTCGGTGGTTCGAGTCCCAGCTGGGTCAGTTGGCAGTTCTGTGTGGAGTTTGCATGTTCTGCCTGTGTTCGCATGGGTTTTCTTCGGGGGCTCCGGTTTCCCCCACAGTCCAAAGACATGTGGTATAGGTGATTTGAATAAACTAAATTGGCCGTAGTGTATTGTGTGTGAATGAGTGTATATGGATGTTTCCCAGTACTGGGTTGCAGCTGGAAGAGCATCCGCTGCGTAAAACATATGCTGGATAAGGTTCATTGCGCTGTGGTGACCCCTGATGAACAAAGGGACTAAGCCGAAGGAAAATGAATGAATGAACATGAACAACTTTTTTGTTGTTTTGACTAATTGTCTATTTCAAGAGTTCACACTTAGATAATGCTCAACTATGATAGCAGGTTTGGCATGCTGTCCCAGGAGAGAATCCTGAGCCCGGATATAGATGAGCCCAAGGTTCCCGCCTGGTCAAAGAGCATTTGGAGGGATACGAGATCAGGTGTTTCTCGAGTGCCCCCGTTTATATTCTGGCTAATATGGTGGTTCTGATTAATTAGGTATGTATGCGTTAAGTGCTTGTGTCTGTATTACGATTCACTTATGTACATGTTTTTAGACTGTGGGAGGAAACCAGAGGACCCGGAGAAAACCCACACAAACACGGGGAGAACATGCAAACTCCACGCAGGGAGTGGTAGGCAGGCAGTGCTAGCCACTGAGCCACCGTCTTGCCCGATCATGAAAAGAGGAGGAGGGAGAAGGGAAGGATAAGGGTTTTTTTTTTCTAAAAACAAAGATATGGAATGAAGTTTAGGCAGGATATTTATAGTAGTTTTAAAATGATCTGATGGGCTAGCTAATGATTAGCGATGAGGATCAGCTGTAGTCGATCATATCACATGCTCCTCTCGAAATTAGTTTGTGAAACTTCACTTATGCTCTATGATCTAAATGACAATATTTTTATTTTAAATAAAAGAGCCATTAGTAGTTTAAATAATACAACACAAATTGACATTTTACTCAAACACAAACTGTAACTACTGTATAAACCCCAAAAATAAGTGTGGTGGAGAGAGCGTGGCCGAACACCCAGAAAGGGGGGAGAGCGAGTGGAGACACCGGCGGCTGGTCAGTAGCCCAATCAGAAATAATTAATAACACCTGTTTTCTCTAGTGATTGGGCCGGAGAGACACCGTCTTAAGGGAGCGGGAGCGACCAGAAGGAGAGAGAAGAGAGCTAACACACACGCACAGCGACAGTGTTGTGGTAGCAATAATTAGTAAAATAAAAGCTTGCACTTACCTTATCGCCGACTCTGTCTTCTTCTTCCCACAAACAAGAACCTTTCTACAGTGGTGCCGAAAACCCGGGAAGAAGAAGAGACCTCGCTGCAAAGATGACCACTCCGTCGACCAGTCCGTTTGCGGAGGTGATCCAGGCGCTCGCGGTTCTCCACCAGGACCAGCACCAGGAGCTTCTGGGCATAAGGGCTGAACAGGAGGAGCGCTTCCGGGTCATGATGGAGGCCCAGCGCGAGGACCGCGAGCTTGTCCGGAGCCTGCTGGACCGGGAGATCCAGCCCGCAGCAACATCAGCCACCCACCCGCCCATTACGTTACACAAAATGGGGCCACTGGACGATCCGGAAGTGTTCCTGGATTTATTTGAGAAAATGGCTGAGGCATGTGGGTGGCAGCGGGCCGATTGGCCGGTAAGAATCATCCCGCTGCTGTCAGGCGAAGCCCAGACCGCCGCCCAGCAGTTACCGGCCGAGGATCTCCTGGACTACGCTCACCTGAAGCGAGCAATCCTTCAGCGGGCCGGCCGCAATCCGGAGGAACAACGCCAGCGCTTCCGGTCGCTGAAGCTGGAAGAAAGCGGCCGGCCCTTCGTATTTGCCCAGCAGCTCCGTGACGCCTGCCGCAGATGGCTGGTGCAGGATGACCGAACCATCGCCCAGGTCGTGGATGCCGTGGTACTGGAGCAGTTTATCGCCCGCCTTCCCTCCCGAACATTGGAGTGGGTCCAGTGCCACCGGCCAGCCGACCTGGAAACGGCCATCCAGCTGGCGGAGGATCACCTGGTAGCGAGGTCCAGGGTCGGCGAAGTAACCTCTCTTCTCTCTCCCCCTGTCCCTCCTCTTTCTCTCTCTCCTCCCGCTCCCAGGCCCAGATCGAGGGGACCGCCCACTCCGGCTCCTAGAAGGCGAATCACAGGCCCGGACCTGCAGCGCGTCACGCCTCGCTGGGGCGCCTATCGGGACAGAGAGGGGGAGCCCCGAGCCATGGGCGGTGTCCAAGTGCTGACAGGTCTCTCTCCGGCCCAATCGGTTGGTCCTACTGGCCCCGGGGGTGTAACGGGAAGGTCTGGGCCGGCGTGTTGGCGTTGCGGGGGGGAGGATCATGCACCCGAAGACTGCTGCGCTATGGAGGTGGGTGCATTGATCCGCCTGCCCGATGCGCCAGCCGTCGCCCCCGGTCGCAATGGACTGTACCAGATACCAGTGAGTATTAAGGGGGATACATATCAGGCCTTGGTGGATTCAGGATGTAACCAAACCTCTATCCACCCAGGCCTGGTGCAACACTCGGCATTGGATAAGAGCCGCACGGTTCAGGTGAGGTGTGTGCACGGGGAGGTAAGACACTATCCGCTAACGGTTATGAAAATCCAATTCAGGGGAAAAAAGCATAATGTGGAGGTAGCGGTTAACCCGCACCTCAAACACCCGCTAATCCTGGGAATGAATTGGCCTGACTTTAACAAATTATTGGGAATCGTAAGCGCGGGTGTGTCTTGGGGAAAAGGCTCGTGGGATAGGGGGCGGGTCGCTCAGCTGGGGGAATCCCAAACGGTGACGTCACGCGCGGACTCAGGGGAAGGGCTGGGAATTTCCCGGTGCAAAGACTTTCCCCTAGAGCAGTCGCGTGACGACACATTGAGACATGCACTTGAAAAAGTGCAGGTCATTGATGGGAGAAACCTCCAGCCTGATCGACCCCTCTCCTATCCATATTTTGCGATTATTAGTGACAGGGTGTATCGAGTGACCCAAGACACTCAAACAAAGGAAGATACAACCCAATTGTTAGTTCCAAAGGGCCGTCGGGAAATGCTTTTCCAGGCGGCTCACTCTAATCCCATGGCCGGACATTAGGTCAAGCGGCCACATTAAATCGCCTCATGGCCCGATTCTTTTGGCCGGGCATTCACGGTGATGTCAGCAGATGGTGCGCTGCATGCCGGGAATGTCAGCTGGTGAACCCACCGGCCACCCCAAAAGCGCCATTGCGCTCGCTACCAATTATGGAGATCCCCTTCGAGAGAATTGGTATGGATCTCATCGGGCCATTGGAGCGATCCGCACGCGGGCACCGGTTTGCATTAGTCCTGGTGGATTATGCAACGCGGTACCCGGAAGCAGTAGCGCTTCGTACATCTCGGGCAAAGAGTGTTGCGGAAGCTCTGTTTAGCATGATCTCCCGGGTGGGGATCCCCAAAGAGATCCTCACCGATCAAGGCACCGCGTTCATGTCACGCACATTGCGCGAACTTTACGGATTACTGGGCATTAAATCAATTCGCACAAGCGTCTATCACCCACAAACCGATGGCTTGGTGGAACGATTTAATCGCACGCTTAAATCCATGATCCGTAAATTCGTTCACGAGGACGCGAAAAATTGGGATAAATGGTTGGAGCCCTTATTATTTGCGGTGCGGGAGGTTCCCCAAGCCTCCACGGGGTTTTCCCCCTTCGAGCTTCTCTACGGTAGACAGCCCCGGGGGGTGCTGGATGTCGTTAGAGAGGCTTGGGAGGACGAACCTTCACAAAGTAAGAATGAAATTCAATATATCCTGGACCTACGAGCAAAACTCCACACACTGGGGCGGCTCTCTACGGAGAATTTGCTCAAGGCCCAGGAGGAACAACGCAGGCGATATGATAAGGGCACTAAACTACGAAAATTCACAAAGGGAGATAAAGTCCTTGTACTGCTGCCTTCTTCCAGTTCCAAATTACTCGCCAAGTGGCAAGGTCCGTTTGTGGTCACACGACGAGTTAGCGATCTCGATTATGAAGTGGTGCGAACGGACAGGAGGGGGGCACGTCAAATTTATCATGTTAATTTGTTAAAACGGTGGAGGGAGGCGGAGGAAGTGATGCTGGCGTCACTGGTTACCAGCGAGGATGATCTGGGACCAGAGAGCATAAGCCAAAATAAGCCAAGCCCTCTGGTCACTGGAGGTGACCATCTTTCGCCTGCGCAGCTCACTGACATCCTACACCTCCAAACCGATTTTACAGACGTGTTCTCCCCCCTGCCCGGTCGCACTAACTTAATTCAGCACCACATCGAGACCGAACCGGGCGTGGTCATTAGAACTCGACCATATCGTTTGCCTGAACACAAAAAAAAAGTGGTCCAGGAAGAATTGAGAGCGATGCTGGAAATGGGAGTAGTAGAAGAATCCCACAGTGACTGGGCCAGCCCGATCGTTTTGGTACCCAAGACGGACGGGTCGGTCCGGTTCTGTGTGGATTATCGCAAATTAAACGCAGTGTCGAAATTCGACGCGTATCCAATGCCGCGGGTTGACGAATTGCTCGACCGGTTAGGCGCTGCTCGCTATTATTCGACATTGGATCTGACAAAGGGCTATTGGCAGATTCCCCTATCTCCTTTATCCCGAGAAAAAACGGCCTTCACGACGCCGTTTGGCTTACACCCAGTTCGTGACGCTTCCGTTCGGGTTGTTCGGGGCACCGGCCACGTTCCAGCGCCTGATGGATAAAATACTGGCCCGTCACTCGGCATATGCCGCTGCGTATTTGGATGATATAATCATATATAGTAATGATTGGCAGCGGCATATGCAACATGTGCGGGCGGTGTTAGCGGCGCTGAGGCGGGCCGGGCTTACGGCCAACCCGAGGAAGTGCGCGATTGGGCGCGTGGAGGTGAGGTATCTGGGCTTCCACTTGGGTCATGGGCAGGTGCAGCCCCAAATTGATAAAACTGCAGCCATTGCAACCTGCCCGAGACCCAAGACCAAAAAGGAGGTGAGACAGTTTTTGGGTCTGGCGGGATATTATAGACGGTTTATACCAAATTATTCGGACCTCGTCAGCTCCCTGACTGATCTTACTAAAAAGGGGGAACCAGATACTGTCCAATGGTCGAAGCAGTGCCAACAGGCCTTCACCGAGGTTAAGGCTGCACTTTGCGGGGGGCCGCTATTGCACGCTCCTAACTTTGCTCTCCCCTTTCTTTTACAAACAGATGCGTCTGAACGGGGTTTGGGGGCAGTTCTCTCCCAGGAGGTGGAGGGTGAGGAGCGGCCGGTGCTGTATATTAGCCGAAAACTGTCCAATCGTGAGGCTAAATACAGCACCATAGAGCGGGAATGTTTGGCGATACGGTGGGCTGTCCTCACCCTCCGCTATTATCTCCTGGGCCGAGAATTTGTCCTCTGTTCGGACCACGCTCCCCTCCAGTGGCTCCACCGCATGAAGGATACCAACGCGCGGATCACCCGTTGGTATCTCGCACTACAGCCATTTAAATTCAAGGTGGTCCACAGGCCGGGCGCACAGATGGTTGTGGCTGACTTCCTCTCCCGGGCGGGAGGGGGGGAGGGGGCTGCAGGCCGGACGGCTGCCCGGCCTGAGACGGGCGGTGGGGGTATGTGGTGGAGAGAGCGTGGCCGAACACCCAGAAAGGGGGGAGAGCGAGTGGAGACACCGGCGGCTGGTCAGTAGCCCAATCAGAAATAATTAATAACACCTGTTTTCTCTAGTGATTGGGCCGGAGAGACACCGTCTTAAGGGAGCGGGAGCGACCAGAAGGAGAGAGAAGAGAGCTAACACACACGCACAGCGACAGTGTTGTGGTAGCAATAATTAGTAAAATAAAAGCTTGCACTTACCTTATCGCCGACTCTGTCTTCTTCTTCCCACAAACAAGAACCTTTCTACAATAAGACTTTTCACTTTTGGAATTATTTGGAATGAGTTTTAGTTGGGTTGTAAAGTGGGTCACACACTGGATGCGCCGCTCAGTGCCACGACACGGCGCCCACATGACAGTTGGAAGTATCGAACACCAGACGAGCACATGTGCATGATATTTCAAATGAAACTATTCAGATGGCGCTCTGTAGCGTGGCAGAAATATGAACAGTGTCCTGAGTCATGGCTGGGAGATGCGGACAGCCGCCGACTTGTGGTGCGTTTGTGTGCACCCTGATAGAAACCTATATTCAGCAATGCATGGCGTTGCGTGGCGCGGCGCATTTGGTGTGCGACCCCCTTACGAGCCTAAAATGGTGTCTCGCATCAAAAGTGTCCATTGGCAAGCCTGATTGTATGAATGTAATACGTAACATTTTGCAAGGACATGCTTTTGGTGGTTTCCCTTAATTTGCTAATCCCTAAAATCTTCTTTCTCAAATGTTAGATAAACGTTTAGCATAATCTTCGCTTCATATGAAATCTCACTTTAACAGATGTCTCTACACTAAGTTGACATGAAATGATTTTCATGTCTCTTTGTGACATGCTCAGGGGGTAAAACATTTGTAAAATTGTACAACATTAATGATCTTAAATGATTTACTGATGTCTTCATGTGATGGTATTGAAAGTTACTTGTAATGCTAGTAGCTATAAACAGGCATAATAGTTATACACTATTTTGAGGGATGTAAACAATAACAACCCAGCAGGCACAGGACATCAACATGACCTCAAATTGATGTTGTACCCCATCATCCTAGCATGTTGCATTTTGTTCGGAAATGAAAATCAGGTTGACGTCAGAACCCAACGTCAGGCCGATGTCAACGTCTAACGCAGCCAGATGTTTCAGTTTGGTCATGATCTTACAGCTTGATGTTGTGTGAACGTTACCACTATGACGTCTATCAGACGTTGGATTTTGGTTGTCATACCTGACGAATAAATGTCAGTATTTGACATCAATATGATGGTGGTTTAAGATGCTGATGCTCGACGCTGGATTTTGGTCACTTTCCAACGCAACCTAAAAACAACTAAATATCAACATCATGGGCAACGCAGTGGCGCAGTAGGTAGTGCTGTTGCCTCACAGCAAGAACGTCGCTGGGTCGCAGGTTCGAACCTCGGCTGGGCTGGGTCAGTTGGCGTTTCTGTGTGGAGTTTGCATGTTCTCCCTGCGTTCGCGTGGGTTTCCTCCGGGTGCTCCGGTTTCCCCCACAGTCCAAAGACATGCAGTACAGGTGAATTGGGTAAGCTAAATTGTCC
The DNA here is from genome assembly GCA_903798195.1 of Danio kyathit. NCBI lineage: Eukaryota > Metazoa > Chordata > Actinopteri > Cypriniformes > Danionidae > Danio > Danio kyathit. The sequence goes on from LR812533.1 coordinate 11,805,232, forward strand.
TTAGTGTATGAGTGTGAATGGGTGTGTGGAAGTTCCCAGAGATGGGTTGCGGCTGGAAGGGCATCCGCTGCGTAAAATCGTGCTGGATAAGTTGGCGGTTCATTCCGCTGTGGCGACCCCGCAAGAGACAAAGCCGACAAGAAAATGAATGAATGAATCAACATCATTTCACGTCGTTATTGGACAACAAAATAACGTTTTCCTTAAACGCTGGTGACCTAAATATAACCTAATATTAACCTAACGTATTTCCTTAACTTTTTTAATTCCCATAGCTTCCAAGAATCCAAAATGCTCAACATATTGGTAAATAATGCTATGATAGCTGTTTTAACGTTAAGTTATGAATCAATTGCCTCTTGTTACAGTTATGAAACAGTTTGACATCAAGCAGGAATTGTTTATGGGCCACTGACATCTCCACATTGAAATGCACTATAGAAGAAACAGACATTCAGGTTTCAGTTAATTTTACATTTATTTTCCATGAAAATCATGGATAGCAGTCAGACACGCACACACACGGTACCATATCAGGAGCGTTTATAGAGTAAGAGAAATTTTAATGCAATTATAAAATGTACAAATCTAAAAGTAGATTACCCTGATAAAGTTATCGTGCTGACAATTAAAGTACATAAAGATCAGAGGTTATTTCCTGATGATTTGTAGCTGTAAAGAGCGCAACAGTGAATGACCTCTCGGTTTTTGGCCTTGGAGGAAGCATCTTCCTCGTTTCATCTTCTCAGTTTTGCAGATTGATCTTAAAAATAAACACATTGAAATGCTGTTGCTAATATGACAATATCAAATTGATCAGATTAATGTTTTAAAACAAAAAATACAAAACTGTCATGTCACTGTTGCGCTCTGTCCAATGCGACAAAATGATTCTGATTGGGCTTCTGAATAATGAGAAGCAAATTCAACAGCTCATTGGCTGATCCTCCCCCATCACTGCTGGTTAAACAGGAGGATACATAACCAAAGAACTTTGTACTAGACTTTTTACAACATGGCACGTCTGTATAGATCAAGTCAAGTGCAATGCAGCATATAAAGCGAATCATTCTGTAGCTCTACTGTTCACCAAACATACATTTCACATTGCAGAACTGCGTTAACCAGGATACAAGGGTAATTACACCCTTTATGGACAATGAAAATGATCAAATGATAGCTGAGTGACCACTTAAACATTTTAGCATATATGTTCCACTTGGAGTGGCCATGTGACTTATAAAACTGCAGAACTGGAGGTTAAACAAACAAAAAACTAGCACTTAAATCACCAGTGTTAGCATGCTAGCATCATTAACGTGGTCACATAACATTTGCACATGCATTTATCAGGTAGAAGACATAAATTAAAAAGTGTGGCATTGTATTTGGTTATTAAATGAAAGCAGTAGATGGTTTTTAAAACCATAATCATATGGTGTTGATTGCGGAGGTCAGCAGTGTTCCAGTTCAGCCATTTTGAGTGTTCAGAGTCAGCAGATATATGAACATTGTGCAAGCACTTAATAGATGTTTCCATTTGCATAAAACATTTGCGAATAAAGCACTGTTTCCATTCCATCTGTTCAATGAACAAAACGGTCTCTTTCTGGGAAACTAATGCAAACCATTAAATTTTGCTGCATCTAGGGAAACCGCTGTAGCTCAATTTTGCCTCAGAGCCCAGACAAAACACAACTGACGAGTTATTTGGAGCAAAATCAAGTCAAATTTGGAGATCTAGGAAGTTATTTACCCAAAATCATTTTAAAAACAAAAAGAAAATCTGGCTCAGACATTTCATAGCTAAAGCCTTTGAGATGATATGCATTGAAGTCCAGTCTTCCAATCACACTGCTTTACATTTATTATTATTCAGAAATGTAGTCAATATGAATCAATTTCAAAATTCGACTTTAATGCCAAGTTCAGACAAAATAATATTGTAAAGATTGTATGATTTACAACATTTTTTGTAGCGTGTTACGAATCATACACTGTATTTTGTGCGTGTATATTCTTTCGGTCTTTCTCTCTTTCTCCCTGACCTGTCAATTTCACATTTAGGTACCGCCTACATTTGGAGCACTATTGGCTGACAGGACTGCCAATCAAAACCACTTTGTGATGAGTATTTTCTCTGCCAATCACAATTGACGCAGTGTTGTTTGACATTTGCTGTGTTGTCTGTTTTGTGATATGTTTTCAGCTTGATACTAATACTGACTTTGAGTGAGATCTGTTGTTAAAGATCTGTCAATTGACAGTCAAACCAATAATCACTTGCTGCCTTTAATAACATGCATGATGTCATCAAGAGGGTGGAACCAGTGACCGATTTCCAGAAACAGTAGCATAAACAATGGCTTCCCAACAAAGGTTGCAAAGGGGCTACAAAGTTCCAGAAAGTTTCCATGGGAACTTCATCTGCAACATTTTTGGAAACTTTCCAATTTGGAAACTTACCGGGAATTTAGGGGAATTTACAGGAATTCAAAATGTGGGAAATGTAAACTGTATCACATACAAAGGTAAATAGTTTGGTCATAAGCTAGTAATATGTTTAGTTCTGAATCTTTGATCAAATAAATTCAGGCTTGACAATTATAAACATTAAAACAGTAATGTATACAGATCTGTACACTGTACAGATGTATGAAAACTGGCTCGAGGAAGACAAAAGCACAACATAGCTTGAGTTAATATAAACAAAAGGTGCTTTTTTACAATTAGCACTACTTTCCCAGCAGGCACCCAACATCATAAGATGTTAATATTAGGTTAGATTTAGGTCATGACGTCAGGTGACCAAAATTCAATGTCTAGCCAGCGTCTAAGGACAACGTTATTTTGACGTCCAATAACGACGTCAAATTACGTTGATATGTGGTTGATTTTATGTTGTGTTGGAAAGTAACCAAAATCCAACGTCTGATAGATGTCATAATGGTAACGTACACACAACGTCAAGGTGTAGACGTTGATATTTGGTTGATTGTAGATTGATTTTATGTTGGACATTGGACATTGATGTCGGCCTGACTTTGGATTCTGATGTCAACCCGATTATCATTTCCAAACAAAATCCGACGTCCCCACGACGTTGGGGTACAACGTCAATATGACGTCATGTTGATGACCTGTGCCTGCAGGGTTGTAGCATTAGTTTTACTATAACACTATTATTTACCCAAGTAATATTAAAACCTACTTGAATGTATGTAATGTTTACTCAAATGCAGAAATTTGTCTTCATTTTAAAGTGGATTTGGGAATCCCCCTCTCCCCTGAGGGCATGTGATTGGTGAATACATGTCAAATATATACAATTACATATTATAAGATAATCTGGATTTTTGTAAATTCCCAGTTTATTCCCTTTAATTCCCATATATTCCCATTAATTCCCATGGTAAGTTACCAGATTTGACAATTTGGAATTTTGCAACTCCAATCCCAACATTGGAAACACAGGCAATAAAGTTCTCTTCGCGTACTCATTGTCTCTGGGCAGAAAATCTTTATCCCGTGCAAGGTAATTTACCAGCACACTGTCCGTTGCCAATTCATGATCAACGGAGCATCATCCACTCAAGGAGCGTGATGCTGAGCAAGAGTCCATCACATTGTTCATCACCTCAGAAGACTTCGGCTACTGTGTGCAGATATACTTCTTCCACCATGACTTTGAGAGCATTTTCATTTTATCAGCAGTACTGTGGACCTTGCGTTCCCGTCTAGCTCTTCTGTCCGAGTGCCGGAGCCCTACAGAGATGGCGGCGTCGAACACCTCCTTCAGGTTTTTCTGTGTGAGCGAAGAACACTCGATGTAGGACACTGCTCCTATTTTGTCGGCCAAGGCTCGGGCGTCCTCTTCCAGGACAGGTCTTTCTCTGCGCCTTGCAAGGTCAATAAGGACCTTGACGTCCTGCCGAAGGTCACACTGGGTGCCCACTAGTATCACAGGGGTGAGTGGGCAACGCCGTCGTATCTCAGGAACCCACTTTTCACCAATGTTCTGGAAGGAAGCAGGGCTCACCACGCTGAAACACAGCAGGAGAACGTCGGTCCGTGTGTAGCAGAAGTGACGCAACTTATCGAACTCATCCTGAGGATAAGAAAACACAAGACACAATAAATGCATTGCACACACATAAAGATTATCATTGACTTTCATTAGGGATGTTTCGTAATGCACGGCCTCATGCAGCCCTCTCAAAAATCATTTGCGGGATTCCAAATTGTTATTTCGAATAATAAAATCCTTTTAACTAGCTCTTGGGCTGTTTTATAATTCCCTGAAGCAATTAAGTGAAATTATAGGCTGGCGCTTACAAAGAACATTGCATGTGGAACACGCAGTGCACGCTTTCATCTTTTAAACTCAGCCAACATTTTCAACTCTGGCACACCCTGTTCTGTTTATGCCGAACAAACGAATTTAAAGTATAAATCTCTAATGTTTTTTGGAGAGCAGAGTCTCATGAGTCGTAGAAAATACCAAATAAGCTAGAGAGAAGACGTTTTTGGTTATTTTTTTGTTACACTGTACATGTAAATATAAAAAAATAGGCAATATTATTAGTCCTTTTGTGAATTTTTAATTCTTTTTAAAATATATCCCAATGAATATTTACAGAGCAAGGTCATTTTCACAGTATTTGCTATTAGATTTGTTCTACTCCCAACAAAAGAAGTGTCATTTCTTTTAATTTGGCTAGAATAAAAACTGTTTTTTTTTTTTTTTTACTTTTTTATAATAATTTGCCTAGTTTACCTAACTAACTTTGTTAAGCCTTTACATTGAATTTTAAGTGGAATAAAATAATCTTGCCAAATAACTTATAAAGTATATACTGTCATCATGGCAAAAGAAACTAGAAATTTGTCTAACACTTTAGTTTATGTCACAATTCATGCTAGTAACTACTGGCTTATTACTAGGGCCAGACAAAATCTGCGGACATTTTTTGCTATTTCTGCTGAGAATTCTGTGGATTTATGGGGGATGATTTTAGGAGTATCATAACTTAAAACTTAATACATTGAATAAAAAATAATACATTTTTAACCTTTATTTAATGTTTACAATGCACATCCAATTAGATCCACTTCTTTGGTAAACAAAGCAAGTCTCTCATATAATATATCTACTAAAAGACAGAAAATATTACTTTACAAACAATATTGTACATAAATCATATGAACATTTTGATATTACTATTATTATAATCACAATAATACTAGTGAAATTAATTTAAATAAATATAAAAACTGAATAAGTATAAAATGTACACACATTTACACAAGTAAATACATAGACTTAAATGATTGGCTAAAAACCTGCGGATTTTTGCAGAGGCAGATTCCATGTGGGCCTACTTATTACCTATTATAATGATATTAACTGTTCAATAAACTATGTATTTACTTTTTTACATTTGAAGAGTAAAACCTAAAAACGTAAAAAGTGCAGTCTGAATTTTTCATCAAAAATTAGCATTTTTCTCAGGCTGTTGTAAGTAGCTTCTGTAATTTTACCCTTAGTGCAGAGAATAGGTTATTTGCCTTGCCTTTAAAGTGAAATAACTGAACATAAATAGAGGAAAATTACAGACGGCACATTTTTGCATCTGAACTCTTCATTTACACCAGGGGTGTCCAAACCTTATCCTGGAGGGCCGGTGCCCTGCTGAGTTTAGCTCCAACTTGCTTCAACACACCTGACTGGAAATTTCTAGTATATCTAGTAAGAGCTGGATTAGCTGGTTCAGGTGTGTTTAATTAGGGTTGGAGCTAAACTCTTCAGGACACCGCCCCTCCAGGACCGAGTTTGGACACCCCTGATTTATACTTATTCTGCATCCCTAATCCTAATCAAAACCTAAACCCAACTTCTACCTTATTGACTATTAATAAACATAGCAGTTTATTAATCTAGTGCACAGGTGTCAAACTCAGTTCCTGGAGGGCCGGAGCTCTGCACAGTTTAGTTCCAACCCTAATTAATCACACCTGATCAAACTAATTGAGTCCTTCAGGCTTGTTTGAAACCTGCAGGTTAGTGTGTTGAAGCAGGGTTGGAACTAAACTGTGCAGGGCTGCGGCCCTCCAGGATCTGAGTTTGACACCCCTGATCTAGTGGTATAAGTGGTTTTGTTAATATTGTGAATTGTGACAGACTAAAATGTTACCAAAATTTGTTAAAACTGTTATTTTCTCTCCATTAAACTGTACATGTAAATTTTTAATTCTTTTTCAAATAGTATTTCTGTGTGGAGTTTGCATGTTCTGCCCATGTTCGCGTGAGTTTCCTCCGGGTGCTCCGGTTTTCCCCACAGTCCAAAGACATGTGCTATAGGTGAATTGAATAAACTAAATTGGCTGTAGTGTATGACTATGTGTG